>CM021106.1:313389756-313989756 GCA_007115665.2 Sequoiadendron giganteum
CATGCTTCATGATGATCTTGAGAATCAAAAGTCCTTTTGGTGACATTAAGTTGTATAAAACATTTCCTTCATATTTCAATTTGGGCTCTTACAATTGAACAAAATCTTGCGAGTGTGAGTGGAGTATATCATGTGTGTTCTCTATTTGTTTCTCAAAAAATATTGATCTAACTATAGATGTACTTGCTCACTTTTGTTTATCCTTAGAGGGCCTGCCTAGTGCGGAAAAGTAATCACCCCAGGGAATGACCCAACCAATAACATGCTAAAGCCAAGTGACCTCCAATCGATATATAAATGTATGTTCTTAACGAAATTTTAAGCATCACGAGGATTGTTTTGACAAGAAGGGAAACAATGACCTCTTTCAGTATGGATAATCCCCCATGAACAAAATGCCTATATTAAAACCTTTTGTTTAGAAGGCCCAAATCCCAAAATCTATTTTTTGATGTAAGAACGATTATTCTGAAGCCATCCCACATTTTTTATGGCTCTTGATAGAGATGAGAAGTATTCCACGGGAGTTTCATGGGTAGTGATGCTTGGATGACTCGAGAAGTGTGTTTCATGGAGGGGAGCCAGTTTGGTCAAGCATCTAATCATTCGCTAAGAGTAGGCGTAGCTGGATTTATTCAAGTGGGAACTCAACAAATATTGTCTCATTTTATCCTACTAATGTGTATCACTTTGGAATCAAAATACTTTGATTGATCTAAAATACTTGAAAACAAACATTCAACCATGATTATCAAATTTCAAACCCTTTAGGAGGAGAAAATACCTTTTAAAAATCCAAGTGCTCTTACTTTCCCTAGGGATTCTAAGCATTTAAATTCACATCAAAATCTACTCTTACTAAATTCAACATTAGGAACTTTTGCCTTGATTTCCTTGATTTCCACATAATGGACTTTGTGGGATGAGAAGTTAGGACATTAGAAATTTAGTTGGAAGAGATAATCAAGAGAGTGTTTGTCGTAAAAAGAACTCATTAAGAAAATCTAAGAACAATTGAACCCCACACATGTGCTTGGTATCTTTTGGTCATATGGTTTTCCATACAAACATTGGTCTTTTGGTTTGAAATAATCTTAGGGAAAGGCATGTTCTTCAATATCTTGGTCTAGTAAATAATTCCTTCTTAGGTTCATTTAGGATCAAAATCAAAAACTTCATCCATCCAAACATTTATCACCTCCATCTCACAAACAACTTTTGAACCATTGGAAAAATCATTCATACTAGAATTTGGGTAAAATCCTTCAAATCAACATCAAAGTTATCTTGTTTTGATAGGGGTATGTGTAGGATCATCATGGAAAAAACAGGCCCTTAAGTGGCAATGAAAATTCAAAAAATCAGATTTAGGCAACTTGATGTAAAAATTTGAATAAATTATCTATATTATTTCAAAAATATATAAGAATATAATCTATAGAAAATTTAATGTAGTTTCTAAATTACTAGGTTTTTTTTTTTTTAAATCTATTTGGTGAAAATTTGATATTTCAATGTAGTACTTAAATTTCGAGGAAAAACTAAGAAGTAGGTGTCTGTCTGACCACCCTAACCACAATAAAATGATAATATTTTTTTATAATATTTTAGATATATGTAGAGGACTCATGTCCCGAGGTGATGCATACTTTATAATAATTGTTCTCCAAGTAAATAATTAATTATGAAATTTTTATTACAAATTTTTTAAAAAATAAAAACTTGTATGTCTGACCACCTTAACTTGGTAAAAAATTCATGAAATTCAATTCTTTTTTTTTTAATCCTATAGTATACAAAGCATAGAATGTGACACCTATTTCAGATTCAAAAAATGTGATACCGTTTGAAAGCTATAATTTTTTTTCAATTAGCCTATCAATCAGGACTTTAGTTGTAATTCAAATAGAAAATGAATAATAATTAATTATTAAAATATAAAATAAAGCATAATCTATATTGGTGGAAAGTTGAGAATATCCTTTTAAAACTCTTTTCATTTCATCAATTTTTTGTAAAAAAAAACGTTGTTAACCACATTGGCCATCATATCACTTACATATTGCCACTTTTTGGTCCATCATGATCCTGCACATACCCATAGGTGTGTGTAAATGAATCCTTCTCCATAAACTTAATCAAATTATCATCTTATGAGAAATTTCATCCCATATATAACATCCAACATCTTGGGGTCTATTTGTTCATTATCCAGATCCAAATCCAAAATCCAAAATCAAATGAAACCAAATCAAATTCAAAAATAAAAAATCCAAAAGTCCTAAAGTCTAGTATCCCCTTCAAATATTTCTTAAGGGTTCAATAATTGTCATCACCCTTTGATACTTATCATCCTAGATTTTTTTTTGTCCCTAAAGTTTAGATCAATATAAGGAGTTAGAGGTTCACCTCCACATTATCGAAAATTGATCCTTATTTTATGGTCCAAACTAGACCTCAACACAAGAAAAGCATGGAATATAAAATTTATTCATACATCATGAATGGTCTAAATAAACCAAACTATTAAAGCCTTACAATGTCGATTGATTATCGAAACTCACATTTATGCAATCCATACATGACATTATTATCTTTTACAAAACTCAATGATATAACAAATGTGAGTATGCCCAATTTAAATTTTGGAACACCTTTCCCTATGGTAGATTTGAATCAAATTCCAAACCTAAAAATCCATCAACCAGACAATCAATGCATGAGTCTTCAACAAAACAACATTATCCCACAAAATCCATACATGCCAAATATGAATATACCAAGTACAAGTTTACCAAACATGAAAATTTAAAATCCACACTTGGTAAAATTTTGGATAGATATGTTTGTGAATCATACAAATATTGTTCAAAGTACAAACAATATGTTAACAACTCCATGTATTGATCCAAGTCAATGTAACACCATGCAAAATAAAAGTTACCTGAATCAAGGCACTATGATTCCCAACAATAACAATGTTCAATTTCAACCTATAATGACAAATCTAAAGCTCATCCCAAATCAAAACATTGTCCAAAATTAATTTTTCCATGATCCCATACAAACACTACAAGGACGCTTTCCAAATCTACTTGAACAAAAACCAAATCAACTATATCAAGGCTGTCAAGATCAAAATCAAGACCAAATGTTATGAGTTAAAATTGATACACTTACCAAAATAGTTGATTCATTGTGCCAAGAGACATCTCCACCCTAAAATCAATACACTCTTCCATTGGCTAAGCCATGTCATCAAAGAATTTGGTTGTGTCCCCAACCACATCAAGAAGAATATCTCCAATATCAACAACATCAACAATAAACCCAACCTCCATGTCTCGAAGATCAATCACCACATCTCCAAAATCAGTCGCCACAAGGTCAATTTAAAGTAAAAATGTCACAAGGTAACAAATTAAAATACAAAGCACTTATGGAACCAATCAAGTTGATCATGAAATAGATGATACAAGAAAATATCATTAAAATCTTTGTTTATGAGAATTATCAAGAGCCCCAAGTTAAACCACCAGGGTATAATGAGAAGCACCTTTGTGATTTTCACAAAATAAAGGGACACAAAAAATAAAATTATATTCGACTTAAAAATCTAATCCAAGATCTTATTGATCAAGATTCAACCATTAGCGATTGCAGTGACAATCTCTCCTCCACAATTTTTGAAAACAATGATCAAGATCTATCCATCAATGAGCACCTTGAAGTTGTTTCTACCTCATCCAATGATCAACTCGACATACATCAAGAGTCACTTTTTGATCATGATAAATACCCCTCAACAATATCCAACAATGATCTATTCAAAGGAGTGTTAACATTATTTGATTCTATAATTGGTGATACTTCCACCAATGATCATGTTGAAAGTGTTTCTACATCACCTAATGAGTTACGTGACATATCTCAAGATTTTACCCCAAAGCATGATAAAAATATTTCACCAAAGTCTAGCAATGGTCCTTTCCAAGATATATTGACATCCTTCAACCTCATGGTTGTAGATATTGAACAAATCCTCAGCTCAAAATTTGATCCAAATCCACTCAAAGATCAAGAGGATATTGAGCCACTTCCCATGCCTAATGAAGATATCCAAGAACCCTTTATAATAAATCCATCCTTTGAAACCGACCCATGTCAAGAAAGTGATCCAAAGCATGTCAAAAGTAATTCTAAAATTAATCAAGATTAAGAATTCATATCTCCAAGGTACTACAATGATCCAATGAACACTCTCCTATCTATACAAGATGTTATAAATGGTGATCATATCCATATAACACATACCCCTTCATCTATCTATGAGATGATTTCTTTGTATAGACATGTAGATGATAGTAGTTCAAAAAAAGAGTCTCATACTCTTGATATCATTACCAAGGAACAAGAGTCTCATAATCTTAACATTTATACACAGGATCAAGATATAGAAAATCTAGAGGCATATCAGAAATGGGTGTTGAAGAAGGCTCCTACAGAAGTGGTGAATCAGAAAAATCTTGTGAATGCATACCAAAAATTAATCATGAGGAAGACTTTAGTGTGGACACTGAATCATCAATACCTCTTGAAGAAGCATTAAACTCTGATATTTCACAAGATCAAGCCAAAGATATCAATCATGAAGTTATCCCATAGATTGAGGATCCTATCACTTATAAAATTGGATCACTTACCTTTTTTAGGGCAAGCTATCTTATCAATGAAGAAGTTATCACCTTTGAAGATCCACCATAGAGTAGAGAAGGATTAGAACCTTGTTTCCAAGGTCAATCATATCCTATTTCAAATAAAATGTTTCAAAAAATTAATTATCAAGGTAGAGGATTAGGCCTACATGAACAAGGTATACTAGAACTAGTATAGACTATTGCAAATCCTAAGCATCAAGGTCTTGGTTATTCAAAAATTAAGGGATCTAAACATATCAGTGATACCTCTATAATATTGGGGGCAATTTTATCTAGTGCGAGCATCAACATTGGGAGCATGAAGAATCCTTATGATGAAACCGGTGCCAATACTACAACTTACCACATCATGAATCTTCATCCACCCATCACCCCATCTACGAAGTGGGACCGACGTCAAAATAAATATTTTAATCAAAGCACGAAGAACGTTATCAAAGAAAAATAAGTAATGAAGCATGAAGGGAAAATCAAATACAAGTGGATACCAAAGAATACAATGAATGATTATCCCTAATAAACCCCATTAGTCAAAGAAACTATGGGGAAAAATAAACAAGGTAAAATTATCCATCAAAGATGTCCACAAAGGAAAAATTAGGCTTCTCAAGTGACATACAAAGTATATCAAGCAATTGGTCCTAATTCCATGTAGTAGGCTCATATTCCCAAGTTTGGAGAATCAAAGGTTCTAAGCTATCAACCAATCCATATTTTATTCCTAAAAATAATCCACAATCCATGCCTCCATGCATGATATCCAATTATCACATTAACCATGTATTTTTAGCAACCCTTCATCATAAGGATTAAGAAGGCACTCTATTGTGATGTGCACACAAAGATAAAGTTAACCTTGGTATCAACAAAGAAGATCAAGAATATCAAAAGTTCCATTCAAGTGCATGTATCTTGGCAAATAAAATTCTTCAAGAAGGATATCAGTGGCACATCATGACAGAGGCATCTACATTGGCACCACTAGTTGATTCAACATGAGCTTAAAACCTTTCAGCAAACAATCCAAAAAAAAAATCCAAAAAATCCAAAATCCAAAAATCATGAAAATAGTATAAATAAAAATCTTCCTTCAATAAAAACCACTATAATGGTGCTTTGGAAAAGTACCATGATGAAAACTTGGAAAACTGGTATCGTGTGTAGAATTGAGAATTTATGTGTGCCAGTTCAGTTGGAAGCATTTTATCCCATCCATAATAAAGCTAGCATTTCATCCATAATAAAGCTAGGATTCCATCCATAATAAATAAATTCATCTACAAACCATTTATCCAATCTATTTTCATCCATCTACATCAATAGTCCAAATTATCTTGATCTTGACCAATTTTGGTGCATACTTTACACTTGCTTATGGTAAACATCTTGACATGGGTCATTTTCATTGATCCTATCCTACCCAACGTTATCTAAGCCTTTAAGCATTATCCAAATGAGAATCCTCTATTCAAACACCTTATCTTATCACAAGATAATCCTTGGCATGATTTTCATGCTTACCATATCCATCCATCCATCCACCTACCCAACAATCCACCTATGGCCTTCCAAACATCACTAGACATTGGGGGCAGATATTCACATCTTGCTTCAGGAATAAGTCTTGATCTATATCCTCCAACTTATGTGGTGATCTGAACATTGGAAAACATGAAATCAAATTGGTCAAAGCATTTGTGAGAAAAAAAATACAAATCACTAGGCCATGGCATATTTTAGCGAGAACATATTCCTTATCAAGCTTTATCTTTCATCTTTCATCAATCTAAATGATCAATATCAATTGCATCTAATTTACATGTCAGCATCACATCAAATCATTCAAACAAATTTTATTCCAAGCCAAGCTTCAAAATCTTGATCAATAAAATCCAATCAATTCATCATCATCTCGGGATATCCTTCCCCATCCTCGTATTGCTTAACACTATCCTTGCATTGTTGTGTATCCTCAACAATGTTATCATCATCAATTCATCAATCTAATCAATAAAACCTAGCTTAGTTTATAGAAAAATCCCAAAATAGAGCACTGATATCATATCCATATCCAAATCATCAAAATCATGCGAAAATACCTAAAAACATCCAAAATATATCAAAAATCCCAAAATAGGTGAAAAAAGTAAAAAAAAGTCAAGACAATGGTATCTAAACTATGTTTTCTCTCAACTTAAACATAGGAAAGGCTAATCCTTGATCAGCCCCTGAGACACAAAATCAAAAAACATTGATAAAATCTCAAAAAACACCAAAAAAATTGGAAAATTTGAAAAGAAAAACATATGTAAAACATCGTGAACATACCAAAAAATAGCCTCAAAACATTCAAAATACCAAAAAATCCAAATATTTGAAAAAATCCATCCTTCCCATTTCTCTTTCACCTGCAATTATCTCATCCATAATAAATCAATCGTTACCTTCATCCTTTGGAAAAACAAACAGAAACAACCACAATAATCAACAAAAGAAAACTTCAAATGCAAAATCAAAATTGAAAAAACAAACTTTTAAGTGAAAAATCAAACTCTTGATCATTTGAAAACATGTCAAAAGACCCTATACCAACAAACTTTCAAACAACCTATCAAATTTCCACCATCCACTAACATGTACTAGGATGCATCCTTCCTACAATGGGCATTATCTTTGGCAAACACTTTGGATACTTATCCGAAAAAAAACACATCCCCTTGGCTAGGGTTATGAAGAACATTGGCTTGTTTGTGTAATTGTTATTTTATTTTGATTTATCTTATTACACTCATTCCAATGAACTCTTGATGATGTCCAAAAAAAGGGATTTAGAGAGAAAGGGAATGGGGCAACAATCATTATCTTTTTTTATCTGTTGTGCTTGTTGGATATCCTTGTAAAATAACTTCATCATCCGTGCTTTTTTTGGTTCATAGGGAGGGTGTTCTAGGTGTCTTGTTGACCACATAGGAAGGATTTCTTTTCTATATTTTGGTCCAAGATGTTTAGAATATCTGAATTGCATTTTGAATGAGGTTTCGTATGTCAGGTGTGAAGAGGAGTACTCCTATCTGATTTGTCGAGTAAAAGTCCATTACACTAGGTACAATGCCATCCTGGTTCTTTATACCTTCATGCATCATCCCTATGTGTGTTATCAAACATAAGGTAAATAGCCCTTTTGAAATCCCAATTCTTGATAAGCAATACATCATCATCATCATCTCTAATAAAGTAGGCTTGTTGGATTTTCTTTCTTCTATCTTCTTTTTGTGCTAACAAGGTACCATGACAGTCAATCATCATCACTAATGCATCCATCCTGCATCAAAATAAATTCAGCATATTGCATATCATATAGAAAGCATCATCCATATCACATGCATTGCATAATGTTTTAAATTGTTTAAGATAATATAGATTTGTTATTCTAAGCATCCTAAAAACATCTCATTTGCATCAGCATCATCATCATATAGATATGTTACTCTAACCATCTGAACATCCATATTGAACCTATTTTTCATGAGATCAATCCTCAAGTAAAGCTTTATGCTCGATCTCTCAAGAAGACAGTGTACCAGTATACTTCTTTCCACTCGACCATCCAAAAAAAAATCAGATTTTTTTTTAAATTTGACTATGGAAAGATTATTCTTTGAACCAACAGAGTAGGTACATTGCTTCAAAGAGGGGAAAAATTTAGAAATATAAAATATGCATGCACCTTAACCTGATTTCACTAACACCAGTTCGTCCTAAATCATCTCTTTTACTAATCAATTTAATTGAATAATCTTTATTCAATTAAATTCATCATATTTCATCTCTTAATTAAATAAATAAAATTTATCTGATTAAGTCATCATATCCTATTAATTAAATAAATCATTTTATAAAGTCCCCATTTTAATTAAATAATTCATTTTATTTAATTAATCTCTAAAGTCATCTCATTTGAATTAAATAAATTTATCTTTATTTGATTTAATCTAACATCACCCTCTTTAATTAAATAAATCAAACTTTACTTAAAGTCTAAACCATTATTCATCTCATTTTGATTTATTTAAATCCTAAAATCTAAATCAAATTGTCGAATAAGCTAAATTCTATCTAAATTAATCAAATCCTCTAGATTTTTCAACTTGCTCATGAATTTTATTTTAATTGATTTATTAAATCTTCAATTACTTTAAAAAAGGCATCAATGTTGGAATATTCTCCAAATTTAAAAAATCCCTCTAAAAGGGTTTGTGCATCCAGTTAGGCATTTAAACCTCTTACATGTCCTTTTGCCTTGAGCCAAGTGGCATTTAATTCATCATTCATCTCCCTCCAACAAGCCAACTTTCAAACTTCAAATTTGAATCTAATAGCATTTATCATGCACATTGACCAAAATGTGCTCGACCTACTTCCATTAGCATCTTGACAAGTGGCACAATTCCATTGGTCCATCTTTAATCCCACATTCATCCTATTCTTCAATCCTCCATCCTTATTTGTTATAAATAAAGGCCTCCTCTATTGCATTTGATCATCCAAAGTCCATGTAAGATTTTCATGCTCATTTGGATCCACAATCTTAGGCATTTTCGTCCATTTTCATCTACATATCATCTTTCATAGCTAGGTTATGGAGGATTTTCATCAAAGATCATCAAAGCTTGCAAGGAATTGGGAATGGGCTATTTTCCACATCAAAATAGCACCAATTCCCCCATGGGATTGAGAGTTTGAGCATTTGAATAAGATTTAGTTTTCTTTCATTTGTGTTCTTCCTTTTATTTCTTGTTCTTCGTGTTTCAAATTAATCTTATGGGGGATGTTGATTTAGAATTGTATAATGAATAATTTTGTGTTGTTTGTTCATGATTGTGCAGGTCTAGGATCACCATTCAAAAAAATATCCCATCATTTTGTGTCTAGCCATGAAGCAATCTGGTGACATATGGAATGGTTTTCTCTCATATTTTTATTTCTTGAGGCATACGTAGATAATACCTAGGATAAGTTTTATTTTTCAGTAATTTTGGATGCTTTATTTTAGAATATATGTTTAAATTTTAGATAATTTTCCAAAAATAATAATAAATGAATTGAGTTTTATTGCAAATATTTTGATTCCATGAAATTTTGGAATGCTTAAAGTTAAATCTACATGTTTAAATACAATTTATTTAAATTTCATGAAATATTGTTGCAAATTTGTTGATTTTATGAAGTTGTTGAATGATCGGACCGAGATTATTTTCATATATTTATGATAGCTTTGAAGACCGTAAGGACCATTTACTCTGTGTGCTTAACATCATTATTAGAATGAACCTTGAGCACACCTATTGCATCAAGACCTAACATAAATGAACCTTGAGATTAAGTCTAGATAAGCTTAGATTTAGGTTGTCTTGGTGCAATCTTTCAAGAAAGATAGGTTCATGTAGAGTCTTTGTAAGAATTTTCTTTGTTTTTTGGTGTACAACTAACATTCATGTCAACAGGAGTGGTTCTAGAAAGGAGGGAAACATGTGGTATCCTTGTAGTCAGTCATATCATGATGGTTTTGGATTGGAAAATTTTATTGTAAGGTAAAAGCCTAAGAAAGTTTGTAATGGGAAGTAAAATTGAAGTTCATAAGCTTCAGAAGATTCTTAATTGGAGGCTTTGTCCCTTAAGTCTTTTCACTTTTGCTAGTGTTACTGAGTGTAGGATTCATGATACAACTAATCATGGTGAAGTTGACTATGATATTTTTAAAGCTAGGGTGAGTTTTTCCACCTATAAGGTAATTCTATTAATGGAGGCGTCATTAACTGCGAAAAGAAAGGGACCATTATTGGAAAGAGGTTTGAATTTTTAGGAAACACCTAAACCTAGTGAAAATCAAAATATTGTAAATTTAGCTGTTAGGTGAAATAGATTTTTTAATCGTAATCATCATGAGGAAATTCCTAAAATTTTGCAAGAAAATAAGCAAAGTCATCAAGGCTTGGAAACAACACATTTGGAGTGTGAATATGAAAGGAATGATTCACTGATCTTCTCACATGAGGAAGGTTTTAATGAAGATAAAATGCGGGGAAAACAAGTAGGAGACACATGATTTTCACCCCTAATTGAAATACATAACCTAAAAGGGAAGAAATTGTTGATTTTGAATAGAATACAGAGTATCAAGTTTTTCCTTTCTCTCTTTCTGATAACAGTGTAAATTGTGTTGATATTTGGTCTAATGAAATGAATAGTGATCTTGAGATCAAAGATAGGTCCACGAATCAAAAAAATATTGGAGATAAAGAGAATCAAGAAATGAATGTAGTTTTTCATGGAGCAAAGAAAAGTGAAATGGAAAACCATGAATGCAGACTAGATTACAGTAGGATGTTGAGAAGACAATGAAGGTGTGTGCAATCCACCTTTAATGAGGTTATTTCCATACATTTTAGCCAAGTTATTGGTAAGTACACATTTGAATTTTCATTTGTCATACCAAAAAAAAATATTTTTCTGCTATAGTAGGTTATCCAAGGTATATTCAAGTGAATTGAAAGATAAACCTGCTAAAATTCATACAAAAGGAATTGGGTATGTGCAAGATCATCATGGAAAAAACAGGCCCTTAAGTGGTAATAAAATTCAGAAAATCAGAGTTAGGAAACTTGATGGAAAAAATTGAATAAGTTATCTATATTATTTCAAAAATATGTAAGAATAGAATTTTTAGCAAATTGAATGTAGTTTCTAAACTACGAGGTTTTTTTTTTTTAATTCTATTTGGTGAAATTTTGAAATTTCAATTGAGTTGTACGTAAATTTCAAGGAAAAAAAAAGAAGTAGGTGTTTGTCTAACCAGCCTACCCACAATAAAATGATTAAATTTTTTTATAATATTTTAAATATAAGTTGGGGACTCATGTCCCGATGTGATGCATATTTGCTTGTAATTTTTTTCCATGTAAATAATTAATTATGATTTTTTTATTACAAATTTTAGAAAATGTAAAAACTCATATGTCTAACCACCTTAACATGGTCAAAACTTCATGAAATTCATTTTTTTTTAATCCTATAGTATGTGAAGAATAGAATGTGACACATATTTTAGATTAAAAAAATGTGATATTGTTTGAAAGTTATAGATTTTTTTCAATCGGCCTATCAATCGAGAATTTAGTCATAATTCAAATAGAAAATGAATAATAATTATTTAATAAATTCAAAGTAAAGCATAATTTATATTGGTGGAAAGCTGAGAATCTCTTTTAAAAACCCATTTCATTTCATCAATTTTGGGTAAAAAAAATCATTAGCCACATGGGTCATTATATCACTTAGATATCGCCACTTTTTGGCCCATCATGATCCTACTCATACCCCATTATGAAAATAGTAGTAGAAATTAAGGTGAATTTCTTGATTAGGGTTACTTGGTCTAGATTAGGGTAAATTTATTTATTAGGGTTAGTCGCTTGATTAGGGTAAATTTTTAGTTAGTTAGGTTAGTTTACTTTCTAGTAGGATTTGTATTTTTCTTTTTGGTTTCATTCCCAACATTAATGAATTATGCTTAAGCTAAAGCACATGATAAGTAAATTTCTTTAAAACATTGTGCTAACAATTTGTAATAGATAAAACCATTTAGAATAAATACACACTTAAGTATGAAAAACAAAAACAAAAATCATTATATTTCATATGTACATGGGAAATGAAAAATTCTCTTTGAAAAAGGGAAAAAGGAGGAAAAAAGGGGTCACACTAAACACAATGGGTTCGCTAGTTAGTCAATTTGGTTTGCTTCATTCATGGGGGTAGTGTACCCCAGGTAAGCATTGTCCCTATGGTTGTCAATGTCAGGGGTGTGCATATCGGTAGAACTACTTCCCCTTGCTCCAAAAACCTAGAATATCATTAGTGGAAGGATTCCAATGAATGGGTTAGTGACAGAGAGAACATGGCCCAAGTTCCCTAGAAAGTCTGGTTGTTCTATCATGTTTGCTACAATGTGAACTTTAGCTAAAAAAAGGGTGAGGTCCAAAAGCAAGGCTACAAACCACAAAGCTAGGTCTGAATTCAACCTATAGTATGCTCTAAAATTCACATAAGTTTCTATAAGAAGAATGCATGAGTATGATTTGGTCAAAAAATTCCAAAGAATGAAAAAATTTTCAAGCCTTTGGGTCATGATTCGACCAAGGAAGCCATTCTGGTGATGAACACAGGTCAAGAAAATGGCCGTATCCATAGCCTGAAACAAAGAAACCATAGGTAGAGTAGAAAGAAAGAAAATTGAGAAGAAATGAAAGAAGTGAATAATTTGAAGTGTAGAATGTATAGAAAGTCATGAGAAATCTACAATACATAGTTGCCTAGATAGAAAATCTTGGAAATTCTAGTTGAGGTGGTAGTAGTACACTTTTCTCTATAATTAAAAGTTGAATAAAATAAATTCTCACAAAATTGGTGGCCATTGCTTTGAAGTTTTCTAGTAGGAAGGTCATGAATTGAGAAAAATGAAGATTTTAGAATTAAATGGGGGTCATTTCAATTTATTTTATCAAGTTGTATTAATCATGAAGATGTCCATGTGTGATTTTAAAAAAGAAAAATTAAGTCAGTAAGGTAGCACACAACAACATGTGGAGAAATTGAAGGAAGTAATATGTGCGTGTTAAGGCATGTGAATTTAATGCAGAGTATGATGGTTGGGCTTAAGTGTAATTATGAGAGTTTTCAATGCATTAATGTTAGTGCAGTGCCATAAAAATCAAATTTTTTGGCTGATTTTATATGCGCAGTTGCCATAAAATTGAAATGGAAGGGTGGTAACCAACATTTCTAAATTTATAATTATTTTTGTGATTTGATAACTTGCTGCTAAATTTTAACTTATGTTTATTTTTTGGGGAAAATAATGAATTGTAGCTGGTATTTGGCATAAGGATGGTAAAATTTAGCCAAAACCTATTACACATACATGGAATAATTAACTGAGTCTTTTAGGAATTGGTGAAATGATGAAGGGATTTACATTTAATAAAAAATAAGAAAGTAAAATTTTCTACCACTATAATTCCCAACCTAATAGTAGGCTTCATTTCTTGTAAGTTGAAGCAAAAGACCTTACAAAGAAATATAAAATGAAAAATGAAGAAACGATTATCAAACAAATATCAAAAGAGGAAAATTCAACTCTTTATTCTATCCAAATATCTCAACTCAGGCTACAGACACTTGATTAGTAGTAGAGCTATGTTTGGGGGAACTACAAAGATAACCTTTTTGAGGCTATGGACACTTGACTAGTAGCAAAGATTTACCCAAGGTTATCTTTGGAGGATTACTAAAATATGTAGTTCAATGTCAATGAACTAGTTTTTTTACCAAGTTCTAGGGACTAGAATTAATCAAAGAACACATTAATAATTTTCGAACAAATTTTATAATTTTATGCCAAAATTTAGGTAAAGTTAAAGATTTATTGCTATAAAATATGCATAAATTATAATTTATAGTAAGTGATTTGATCTCGGTTTGATTTTAAATTTGGTTTCAAGTTGGTTGTAAGTTGTTGTCTGGTCTCACAACATCCCCCAAGAATGTAAGGGTTGGGGATCCAATTGAAAAATTAATGCATATGGTAGGTGTTGATTGGAAAAGGGTCACATAAAGTCCATGTTGAAATTGAAGTCTTAGATGTATTTCATGATTTTTGAATGCATTGGGTGTAGGGTTTTTCGGATACTAGGTGCTAGAAGGTTATATTGGCTGGAATTTTTAATGCAAGGTTTGGAAATTTGTTATGGTCTAGACATGAAGTTTTGAGAATTGTGAAGGTTCCAATCAAAATCGAGATCTAGGTAAATTTTGTTTCTTTAAAAGCTAAGGTTTGTTGAGTGTTGAGTACTAGGTAGCAATGTTGGATGTCAAAGTTAATTGTTTAGGAATTCCTCAGAAGCCAAAGTATTTGGTAACCCACCTAAAATGATAGATACGTGAGAGTGCATTAGAAGTGTTTTATTTATGATTTGATTTAAATGATGATTTATTAATGATGGTTTTGTTGGTGTTTAAAAATTCCATATAGAAATTGCAGGTATCTAAGAGGTAGCCAACCCCTATCAAGGATAACTACAATCACTAATGGCCAACTAACGAGAGTCAGTTAAGGATTGACTTCTCCTGCACTTTTGGCTTTGTAGGACCAAGGTGGGTAAACCTAAATGTGCTCATATGAATGCCTCATGACTGGTAAGAACACTTCCCATATATAGATCACAATTCCTACACACTCAAAGGGATAGTGATCATTTCATAGTATTGGCAGACTAGAGAATGATTACCAATGCTGAAGAGCAACGGAATTGACCCACTTATTTATTATAATACCTCTCAGAGGAGGACAAGGTTTTAATCAAGTGTTTTATGTTCAGTATTTGGATTTCCCTGCTTAGAGATTATAGTCTTGAACTAATAAAAGGACACGAACATTATCCAGTGCCTCATCCATTGGCCAACAAATTCATACAAAGTAAAATCTTGATACAATGAACCTATCTCATATAGCATTACTATCATGAGATATTTCAATCCACTAAAATAGTACTTCTTCAAGAATACTGAGCATATACAACCATGAACATGTAATTGACTCTTCAAGCATTTGATTAACTTCTCAAGCTAAAGCAAGAAAACTAATTACACTTTCAATTAACTATTGAAACTGAAAGGAGGAACCCTTGATAACTCCACTCATAATCCATGGCACACACACAGGAGAGTAAACCATCTTAATTTTATAGATTTCTTTTGATATCAGTAATTTAAAAAAGAATATCATACTAATCTGTATACAAATCCTACTCGGGATGATTTCTTGAACAAAATGTTCATAATATTTTTACTATAAAATAGACAATACAAACTTCCAAGCTACAGGCCACAAAATTTTCTGACCTCCACAATGAGTCATGAAATCTCCTTTATATAATAGGAGAGCAACAAGCATTAGACTGCATTTTGATACAAAATTGAATTTCAACTCAATGTGAAATTCAAATTTACATTCCTAATCATAATGACATCGTGCATGATCAAACGAATAAAAAATGGTTATGAAATAACCAGTTAGAAAACAAAATTTTGTGCAAAGCATGCGACATCCACATCCACACCCATTCAATGAAACAACAGGAGAAAACATGTCCAACTAACCCAACGTCGGTAACCATCAACAAGACACATGGCCCCGATACAAGAAACTGCTCTGAGTCCGCGCCTATGATAGCCACATAACCACATCTCTCTTATCAACCTTGTGAGCATCACCCCCAATAACTAAAGCTGGTACCAACACTGTCATCAACTCAGCCTCAATGGCCTCCTTGTTCACTGCCATGAGTTCAGTTAGAGTAGCCAAGTAACACCTATAGTCTGAGTCGGTATCAAATTCATCTAAATCCAAAATAATCACTGGGGATGAAAAGTGAACTGGCTTCTTTCCAGTATTTCTTGTAGTACCCTCATGTAATATGGGCGTAACATGCTCCATCATGACTAGAAACCCATGGGATCCTAGCATTGCACTCCTATGCTTAATTAGTTTATCCATGAAGGAAACAGAGGTCTACAACACACAGGAGAAAAAATTTCCTATACACAGATACAAAAAGATGCAATGTTCATTGCATACAACTCAATAAGCATTTATAGAATAGCCCAGCATGTAGGGTACGATTAATTGAAAGCACTTCAAGCATTCAAACAATTAGTGACCCAGATAACCATGAATACTCCCAACAAGATAGCACTATTCACATGCCAAAGACAATCAGGTGGAGATCCTCAAGAGAAGGAAAACCCCGTGCCATTAATGACACGAGCAATGGCCAAGCAACGCATGCCATGTAGACAACTCACACACCCCCTGCTTGAAATTGAACCACCAATTCAGACCACATTGTGACAAAACAGAGGGCAGAGATTAAGTCCATGGATGTTGACAATCCATCTCAACACCCTCAAAAAACATACCCAATCAAAATCCTCAAAATAGTAGATCCGAACCACACAGGGGACCCACATAGTCCCATTTGCAGGAAAAGAGAAGCCACGTGTCATGTCCTCGCAGTCCTCACAATACCCTCCTAGGTATTTACTTTGCTCATGCGAGGTGTGCGAAAAACCATAATTAACCATGTTATTAATGGCCATCACCAGTGAAAAGATGGCCCCATGTCATATTTAACACCTTGGGAAGAAAACCCATGCATCCATTCATGCCAGATGGCAACATTTCACAAGCCTCACAACATTTCCCATGATGTAAACACAAACCTTGCGAGATGTGCGATGAACGGTCAAGATCCATCCTAGCGATCGAACGACTCATCAGAATTTAGATAGAACATTGAAGTGAGGGGCCGCATTGAAATTCCCAACTATGTAGAACACGAGTCATCATGCCAAAAGACCAATGAATTAGGTGAATAGAGCCAGTAAAGCATGACCTGAGAGGGATAAAACCTCACTTAAGTGACCAGATCTCCCTGGTGATAGGTCACCGTTGAAACATAACAAGAGGTCTACTTCTCCTAGAAAATTAAAGTCCCATTAGTGGCTCCGACTGGGGATGTATGCCCCCTATGGGCATAGCAAGAATCCAAAATATCTGGTTTCGTAGACCATATCATTAAACTATAGAAGCCTTTCAATAAATATATTGCCTTGTTCTATTAACTTGACCCGTGTATATAAATATGGTAGCCCCAGGCTACCAAACAAGAGAAATCAAGGCTTACGTCTATCAAATTCTTTTTTTTCCATTTCTTGACAAAATAAGAACTTGCAACATTAACCATTTGATATTCTAAAGTGCATGAGATAACCCATACCTTTGTGATGACTATGGAGGCTATCCCCATTCAGCCCCTGTATTGATTTAATCAATACTCTTCCCCACCAATTCAAGAGCAATATATGACCATGATAATATTTTACCTTATCCTACTCCTGGTCATATTTTACAGGGTACTGGCTCACCTGTTCCATGAAATGAAAATTCTCATAACTTACCTAGTCTGCAACATCATCCATTTTGTTATCCTCGGTTTGCATATTGAACTGGAAGTTATCATATAAAATAGTATGGAAAATACCCTTACTTCCATTAGCTATCCAAGATGATACGTAGCTCGAGGAAATTATCTTCTGGCACATTTTTTCTTGTACCTCTTCACCCATCTCAATATAAAAACCCTGAGAGATAGGTTTAAAAACATCAACTTCACTTTGATCAGAAAAGATAGAGCCATACATAATGGTTCTATTGTACTCAAGACTATCTATTGAATATGTTGATCTATAAGTGAATAATTCTGCACAATTTTAACACCCCTTACTGATAACATCAATACTAGAGGGGAGTAACACCTCCATCTCCACTTTATTTAGATATTCAGGGAAAATGATAGGGTCAGTGTATGGACCACAATACTAGCCGCTTCTGATTGTATTCTTCTAATTACATGTATAAACATCCTTAGATTGTTCAACATTTATATAGCTCCCCTATTCCAATGCTAACATGTCAGAGGTACACTCTAGATATACACCATTTGGCAACCCTTTCTTTACTTGGGAACAACCATGGGGCTTTTCATCCCCACATAACTCTGGTAAAAATAACATTTCTACTGCATTCTCAGTACTGCTATTATTACCCCTAAAATCACAATCATTAACTTGCAACATAATCTCAATAACATTAGAATCATAATTAGGATTAGGAAACACAATGGGTGTCTCATACAATCCTTCATCATCTTGTCTTTCAATTTTGTCATTACTTATGCAAACATCTTGTAATGAAGGAGCACCACTTTTATTTTGTGTAGATGCATTCCTGGCTGACTCTTCAATCTATATCCATTGAATCACCTAAGTCAAATTGGAAGGTTTCAATTCCTCTGGCAAGGAACTTAGTCTGGATTCATATAATTCACAAAAAAAATCAATGCATTCATAATCATTAGGTCTTTGCTCTATGGGAATTTGTTTTAAGATTTCCAAAAATCTCAAAAAAACTCGTATGATGATTCCTTCTCTTGCCTTCTCATATCATATAGTTCTGATACACAAAAACCCTGATCATCTTCATTTAGATCAGATTGGGTTTCAACTTGGATCTCATTATCATCAAACTGCATCTTTGGGCTTGTAACACTCTTAGCAAGAATTTTATCGTCAATTTTTTGAATAATCGACTCAGATATTATACTAGCATTGGTTAGGCATGGGTAACCAATACCTGCAGTCGAATACCTCTTCATCATTGAATATTTCATATTATTTTCAATTTCCATAGCTAGCTGGTATGCCTGAGGCAAAGTAGTAGTTTCTTTATCCCTTAATAAAAAACTCATCCTCTTGTTGAAGGCACCTAGATACACAATCAAGCTTTCAGCCTCATTTGATCTTATTTCTTTGGGGATCTCCCTTAATGCTCTTGAAAACCTAAGATTAAAATGTGGGACTAATTCCTCCTCTTGTATGTGAATTCCCATAAATCCTTTTCTCAATGTGTTGGGATTGACTCTTTCACCGAATTGTTCCATAAAAACAGTCACCAAATGATTCCATGAGTTAACACAAAAGGCAAGTAAATAAGAAAACCAATCCCTAGCATCACCTTTTAAGGATTGCACAAATAATTTCATGACAACATCCTCATGATCAATTTCATAATCACCCATTACATCAACAAAATGTTGCAAATGCTTAGAAGTTGATTCTATTACATGCCCTGTATATTGAGGTAAATATTTCCTAATTTTCTTAGGAATTGAATTAGTGTAATTGTTGATAGCATCAAACATAGAAGGCATATACCTTTGAGTTACAAAACTCCCCAAAGGATTTAACATAACTTGCTCTTCTGGCATATTTATGCTTGACCTTACACATGGGAGACTACTTAGTAACAAACAATTAGCAAGCAACTCACCTATTAACTCAACAAGGAGTCTATTAATGACTGAAAAAAGTATTCTTCACTTTCCCAAATGTTATGCAATACAAATGTGTTTCATAAACCCTTTTACATATTGCATTACTAAAAGTATGGTAAAACAAATCCTTGTTCCCTTGTATATGCTTAACATATAAATTTGGAACCATTTTTATCTTTAATCAAAACACCCATTATCATTAAGAGTAGTGAACTATTTTAGTTTTGGTAAAATACCTGGTAGTTGTTTGCAACATATATCAACCTCTTTTCCGGACTGTAAATAGTACCAATCTGGAACTATTCCTTCATTTATTCATTGGTTCTTCAGTCGGAATCGCCACCTCCTTTCAGAGGAAAAAAATTCAAAGAACTTCGAGAGCCCCTTTTTTTAGGTTCTATCAAATTATACATTTCATTACCCACTACAGAGTCACACCATATCATCATTAATATCTCTCACAGTCATAACCCATTCCCTATGGTTCCTTTTCCTTCATTCTACCTCTTTTTTTTCAAATTTCTAAGAATTTATCCCCAAATAAAACCATCCTTTAATGAGTAACTCTAGAACTCCTGAATCTGTTGCTTAAAGGACACCATAGACCACAAAATTTGAAAGATTAGTTTGAACTACCTCCTTTGGCTTAATTTACAAACATTCACTATGTAAATTCAGAACAACATATCATTTAATATGACTCTATATCAGCATCAGTCCGCAACTGGAACTTATGAATCCTCCCCAGTGGAGTCACCATTCTATTGGTGTTTAAAAATCCATAAAGAAATTGAAGGTATCTAAGAGGTAGCCAACCCCTATCAAGGATAACTACAATCACTAATGGCCAACTAACAAGAGTCAGTTAAGGAATGACTTCTCCTACAGTTTTGGCTCTGTAGGACCAAGGTGGGTAAACCTAAATGTGTTCATATGAATTCCTCATGACTGGTAAGAACACTTCTCGTATGCAGATCACAATTAATACACACTCAAAGGGATAGTGATCATTTCATAGTATTGGCAGACCAGAGAGTGATTACCAGTGTTGAGGAGCAACGAAATTGACCCACTTATTTATTACAATACCTGCCGGAGGAGGACAAGGTTTTAGTCAAGTGTTTTATGTTTAGTATTTGGATTTCCCTGCTTAGAGCTTACAGTCTTGAACTAACAAAAGGACACAAACATTGTCCAGTGCCTCATCCATTGGGCAATGGATTCATACAAAGTAAAATCCTGATACAATGAACCTATCTCATATAGCATTACTATCATGAGATATTTCAATACACTAAAACAATACTTCTTCAACAATCTTGAGCATATACATCCATGAACATGTAATTGAATCTTCAAGCATTTGATTAACTTCTCAAACTAAAGCAAGAAAACTAATTACACTTTCAATTAACTATTGAAACTAAAAGGAGGAACCCTTGATAACTCCAATCATAATCCATGGCACACACACAAGAGAGTAAACCATCTTAATTTTATAGATTTCTTTTGATATCAGTAATTTAAAAAAGCATATCATACTAATATATATACAAATCCTACCCACGATGATTTCCTGAACAAAATGTTCATAACATATTTACTATAAAATGGACTATACAAACTTCCAAGCTTCGAGCCCCAAAATTTTTTTAACCCCCACAATGAGCCATGAAATCTCCTTTATATAATAGGAGAGCAACAAGAATTAGACCAGATTTTGATACAAAATTTTATTTCAACTCAAAGTGAAATTCAAATTTACATTCCTAATCATAATGACATCGTGCATGATCAAAGGAATAAAAAATGGTTATGAAATAACCAGTTGGTAAACAAGATTTCATGCAAAGCACATGCACATCCACATCAACACCCATTCAATGAAATAACATGAGAAAACATTTCCAACTGACCCACCGCTGGTAACCATCGACAAGACACACGGCCCCGGTACAAGCAACTGCTCCGAGTCTGCGCTTGTGATAGCGACGAAACCACATCTTTCTTATCAGCCTTGCGAGGATCACCCCCAATAGTTGAAGCTGGTACAAACATGGTCATCAACTCAGCCTCCACGGCCTCCTCGTTCACTCCCACGAGCTCAGTTAGAGTAGCCAAGTAACACCTGTAGTGCTAGTCGATGTCAGATTCATCTGAATCCAAAATAATCACTGGGGATGAAAAGTGCACTGGCTTCTTTCTAGTATTTCTTGTAGCACCCTCAGGCAATATGGGTGTAACTTGCTCTGTCATGACTGGCAACCCATGGGATCCCAGCATCGCGCTCCTGCACTTAATTAGTTTATCCATGAAGGAAATAGAGGTCTACAGCACATAGGAGAAAAAATTTCCTATACACAGATACAAAGAGATGCAATGCTGATTGCATACAACTCATTAAGCATTTATAGAATAGCCCAACATGTAAGGTACAATTACTTGAAAGCACTTCAAGCATTCGAACAATTAGTTACCCAGATAACCATGAATACTCCCAACAAGATAGCATTGTTTGGACGCTAGAGACAATCAGGTGGAGATCCTCAAGAGAAAGAAAACCCCATGCCATCAATGACATGAGGAATGGCTAAGCAATGCATGCCACGTAGACAACTCACACACCCCCTGCTTGAAATTGAACTGCCAATTCAGACCACATTGTGACAAAACAGAGGGTGAAGATTAAGTCCACAAATGTTGACAATCCATCTCAGCACCCTCAGAAAACATACCCAATCAAAATCCTCAAAATAGTAGATCCGAACCACACAGGGGACCCACATAGTCCCATTTGCAGGAAAAGAGAAGCCACATGTCATGTCCTCGCATTCCTCACAATACCCTCCCAGGTATTTAGTTTGCTCATGCGAGGTGTCCGAGAAACCATAATTAACCATGTTATTAATGGCCATCACCAATGAAAAGATGGCCCCATGTCATATCCAACACCTCGAGAAGAAAACCCATGCATCTGTTCATGCCAGATGGCAACATTTCACAAGCCTCATAGCATTTCTCATGATGTAAGCACAAACCTTGTGAGGTGTGTGATGAACGGTCAAGATCCATCCCAACGATCAAATGGCTCATCAGAATTTAGATAGAACATTGAAGTGGGGGCCCGCATTGAAATTCCTAGTGGTGTAGAACATAAGTCATCATGCCAAAAGACCGACGAATTAGGTGAACGGGGCCGATAAAGCACGACCCGAGAGGGATAAAACCTCACTTAATTGACCGATTCTCCCTGGCGATAGGTCACCATTAAAACATAACAAGAGGTCCACTTCTCCTAGAAAATTAAAGTCCCATCAAGTTTTATTTTAATGAGATTTTTATAAATATGTTTTAAAAAGGGGTTGATATATGGAATTTTTATGTGCATGAGGAATAGATTCAAGAAAATTTGGATCACAAGTAGGGATATGACCAGGTTGGGTTGTACACTCTAGGAGTCCATGTGAGGGAGGAGCTTGAGATAGAGAAGTACCGAGGGACTAGGTATTATGCATGTGATGAAGGAGAGTACCTTGATCTGGGGTAATTTATCTCCGGGTGTGTTTTGTTCAAGCCCGAACCTAAATATAGGGGCATAAAGAAGGTGGACTAAAATTTCTACATCTTTCTCTATGTCCACATGATCACTCTGAATATTGAGGAAGTTCCTACATTTTTTCTTAAAAATGTACTTGGCTCCAAGTTAATGTCCTGATTATATTTTAAGGATATAGGTCCCAAAAGGTTTTAGAGTGCTGAAGAAGGTTTACATCTATTGACTTATTTTGAAGTTCTCCTACCTGTTGTCATATTCCACTTTCCTTGTTGTGATTTGTCCCTAGGATTCTCTCTCATGTGTACTTTGAATTTCCTGAGTGTCTTTTACTTATAAAAGGTCGGGAGATGTTTTATTTTAAGTTAAGTTCAAAATTTATGGATCTCAGAGAACCAAGAATTTTTCAAGATTTGTTCTTTTTCCTATTTTTTGTTACATTCGAGATTAAAAACTTGTATGTTTCATTAGAATTTATTCAATATATGAGCCAAATTCAAAGCTATTTCCTAATATGAAATCTTATGGAGTTGATTGTTTCTTCCTATCCGACAAGACTGTGTGCTACACCATTTAAGGGTGCATGCTAACACTATCCAATGGCAAATAATCCCCCTTTTATTTAAAATATCACATCATTATATGCCTATTTATGGAGCGATCCGGTGAAATATGAAATGGTTTTCTCTCATTTGGTTATTTCTTGAGGCATGTGTGGATAATACCTAGGAGAAATCATACTTTTCAGTAATTTTTGATACTTTATTTTAGAATAGATGTTTAAATTTTAGATAATTCCAAAAAAAGTAATGAATGCATTGAGTTTTATTGCATTTTATTTGATGAAATTTTTGAATTATTAAGGCTAAATGTACTTGGATAAATGTAAGTTATTTGGATTTCATGAAATATCTTTGCAAATTTGTTGATTTCATGAAGTTGTTGAATGACTAGACCGAGACTATTTTCATATATTTATGATACTTTCGAAGACTGTAAGGACCATTTACCCCTTGTGTTTAACAAAATTATCATTATTAACCCTGAGAGAATATAGTGCATCAAGACCTAACATAAACGAGCCTTGGGATTAAGATGAGTTAACCTTATATTTAGGCTGTCCTGGTGTAATATTTCAAGAAAGATAGGTTCCTACAAAGTCTCTATGAGAATTCTATCTATCTTTTGGTGTCTAACTAACATCCACATCAACACTAACACCATGGTCACAATCGCTATCAATCATCGGAGAAGGATGTTTAAGAGGAGGAATGTAAGAATATATTGGACCCAATAGTGGTGAATGTGGTGAAATTTTTATCTTTTGGTTTAGTTGGAAATGATAGAAAGCTGGTTCATATTTAGGAGAAAAGGGTGGAGTGAGCTAAAGGGATGGTCAATATGGGAATTGAATATTAACCTCATCAATATCACACTATATAGAAGAAGGATCATTAGGCAAAGACTTAGCTCCTTTAGCAACCTAGCAAGCCATAACATGACATCATCACTTGAATTCTTTAACTTTTTGGTTTTTTCACGGATTATTTAGAGCTTGTATAGGGGGAACCTAGGATTTTATCAATGTCAATTAATTTTATTCCTTTTTCTAAGGAATGGATGGAAGCACCAAAGGCTTAGACCATATAGGAGGACTAGGCTTTTGCACAATAGACCAACTTTTCTAAGAAACCAAAGGTACAAGAGAAACAAAAGTAATCTTCAAAATGAGAAGTTTTAGGATGTGTCAGATCTTTCCTTGGTGGTTTTGGATAGGATGGTAGAAGTGGAGCTTCAACATAGAAACTAAATTCTTGAGGCTGAGGAAGGATACCCCATTTGAGCAATGATCCATTCACTACCTCAAACATAGGGGAACTATTTTAATATCCACAAGAGACTAATGAGCCTCATATGTAGTAGTAAAAATGGAAAATGGGGTGTTCCCAGTGTATAGTTAGGAAATTTGGCTAGCTTTGAATTTTTTATAAGAAAAAAAAAAGACATAATATTTGGGTTGAATATAGGGATGGCTATGGCCAAAATTAATTGAGTGGAAATTTCTCATGGAGAGACAAGAACCTAAATCCATTATGATGTATAGTGTGTACTTTTCATTCAAATGGAAACTTTAGGAATTTATGGATGATGGAGGGGACCAGACTCTTGAAAGTGAGCCATGGATAACCTAATTTCATTAAAAAAAGGATTGAGGTAGGACTTATGGAAAAAGGTACATCCAATATGATTTTTTGAACTATACATGAAGATTCAAGGTACCATTTGTAGGGTGAGTCGAACCATCATGTACTCTAAGTGGGAGTCATAATTTCTCATACTTATCTTGGCATAAACCATACATATAAATGAACACTTCTATAACTACATTCACCCAACATACTAGATCAATGGGTAATCTCCATGTGCATTTGTCATCAATTTTAGTATTAATTTAAAGAATACCATTAGGCGCATGAGTAGAGGCATGAATATAGATAAAGGAAATATTAGGGAAGAATTGTTCATGGAAACTACATTATATAATTTTTTAATTTTATGATCAAAGGTTATAGAGGTTGGTAATATGTTGATATATGACTCTACAAGATTAATAAAATGTCTAGGTAATGGGTTCATATATATTTATAAGTTTTAATTCAAAGGTTAAAATTTTTATTTCCTTTATCATCCACAATGGATACCTAAATAACATTAGGTTCAATAAGGTCTTACTCTTGGTGCTTAAGATGCATGCATATCTCGATATCATGCCTAGTTTTTTGATGATATTGATAAAATGATTTTGGGTCAATATAAGGAGGTAAAGGTTTGGTAGTATCTACGATACATATAAGAGGAAGCTAAATCAATTGATTGTTAAAAATAGTTATAACATGATCCACTAAAGAGATTTGAAAAGTTGAGAGATTTGTGAATTATTTGGTTTAAATTAATAGGGGGCTATAGGAAAAAGGTGTTTCTATTGTAGCCTATGCTTGGATATTGTTCGAAGAAGGAGAATTTATCTTGATGAAGTTGTTTTTGTTTCTTAAATAATAGATAATTAGGATTAGTAGCCTCATATTGACCAATAGAAGTTGATGAGGAAAATCCCTAATATTGGCTAACGAACAATTGATAATCATGAATATTTATGTAAATATGTGTGAATGAAAGTTATCTCATCAATGTAATATTTTCCCAAATTTATGGCTATAGGTTCTAATTAAATTTTTTTTGCACATAAAAATTTAAAAGGGGATATTTTATTTGAGAGAATAAGGCTTGATAGTACCCTATAAAGTTAGTCACTATATACTTGGCTCCTTTCTTATAATGAACCAAATTAGTCAATGTGACTTGAGGTCAAATATTAGCTTTGAAATGCTGGAGAAATGAGTAACAAGTCTTTGAAATGAATGAATGAATTATTTATATGTAATGATAAAAATAAATCCAAGTCCATCTCTTTTAATGATGAAGGAAAGAGCTTAGCTAAAAGAGCATCCTTAAGGATACAATCATTACACAGTGTAGAGAAAGATAACACATGGTTATTAGGATCTCCTTTTCCATTGTACTTCTCAATGTGAGGTGTTTCAATGTCTTGTGGTATTGGATTTTTTATAGTTGTGAATGACAATCAACTATGAGTGAAGTATGATGGAGGGTTGGATTGGAATTTATTTTAAAAAGGTATAATGTTAAGGAATAGTAGTAGAAATAGGTCGATTGGTATATTGGTATGTGAATTATGGATGAAGTTGACACACAATATGTTGGGAAATAGTGTTGGCATTAGATTTCCATTAGTGCCAACTCATGCTACAGGAACCTCATAGTGTGTAACTCATGCTACAAGAACTTCATAGTGTGTAGCTACATGGACATCACAATGACAAGAACTTCATAGTTCAAATGAAAGACAATGTTGGTCAAACATCGTATTGGGCCAACATGGAAATGTATGCATTTAGTTACACTATGGTTAAAATTGTAAATTTTGTCAATATTTAAATATGCAAAAAGACAACTTTGCAACTTGGACCGATTAAGAGAATAATGGCATGGCATACACATGGCATGGTTTATGTGGAATAATGAAATGATATTAATAAACTGGTGAATATGTGAAGGTTTGGCTGATTGAATCATTTTTTATTTGTTAAAATTTATCTATGGACATGGTTCTTTTTTGTATGACTAAAGGAGTTTCGTTCTATTATGTCATTGTTTAGATGTTATTATAGCACAGAGTAATATTCAAATTTAATAAATACAAATGAAGTTTTCTTTTCCTTTTTCTTCAACATGAGATATGACATTTTAACCCTAAATCGACATATCATATTTAATGACTACAAACAAACCTTTTTGGTTTCGTCTTCACTTTCATTTAGTAAGGTGGTTATCTGAGCTCTATGCATATCAAATTTTCATTTATGAAGTGTGGAAAACATCAAGCTTTATAATATTCTTTCCTTGTCTTCTAGTTGCATTGGCGATCAACATGGTCTGACTAAAATCAGATTTTGTTTATTCTTTGCTTGGGAGTGAAGTCTCTTCTTTTAGCTATGCTAAATGAAAATATTTTCAAATATTTAGTTTGGTTTACATACATCTTGCAAAGTCAGCTTAGTAGATGAAAATTCCATAGATAAAGTTTCCTATTTATTGCAGATTAGATGTTGAAATCATATTTGGAAGTAGTGAATATATTTGGGAAAATCAAACCATTGATGCAAAATGAATTTGATAGTTGTTTTGATTGAAAAAATAAAGAGGTATTTTAAATTAATGGAATCTACTCTAAATAGGAGAAGCAACACTGAATCATTTAGTTTCTTGAGAATATCATTAAAAATATGTAGATGGAATAATAGGAGGAGGATAATATTTAAGGCTTTAATGTTTTGCAAAAATAACAGAATATTAAAAAACATTAGGGGAGATGCTCAAGAAGTTCTCAATGAAAAGAAGATTGAAAATAATACCCAATCTAAAAATTCAAAAACAATTGATAGTGATGAGGAAGATGAAGATGATGTTGAGGTTGATCTTGAAGGAGAGCTAATTTATGCTCTTAATGAATTAGAAAGGTTGAATAAAGAGTTGTTGAATATCCAAGATACTGAGAGGGGAGGTGAATAAGTATCTTCTTAAACATATTGAACAAACACCATCCAATTAATTTAATGCATCAAACAACAAAGATGAGAAAAATAAATAATAGAACATGAAACCACATGACACTTGAACACCAAAATTTTACGTAGAAAACCCAATGAGGGAAAAACCATAGTGAGGATTAGCTCACTATATATAGTATTTCCAAAAATTAGATACAAAAGAGGCTCATTGCGAGATAAGAGAGGCTCACTACAAGATACAAAAGCTCATTGCTTACAATTAGGAATCTCTATCCAAACAATGAGGCTCACTACCTACAAAATATTACAGTAAAAAAATGGCTTACAAATAGAGAATTAATTGATGAATTTACACCTCACAAGTGCATATTCAGTTCCTTTGATGCTCAAAGAAATCGCATGCCAATAGATTAATATTCACTCTTATTCGTATTCACATTCAACCACACATTCCACACTTCAATCTCAAAACAAACCAATATATATATATGACTTGTCTGCAAGCATCTAATTAGGTCAACCTAATTAGATGCAATATTTATTTACCAAAAGGCTAATGGTTGGCTTCAAGTATATACAAAACTTCTCCAAAATAATTCATCTGTAGCATGCTATATCATGTTGGCATGGATGAAGGATAGGTCACTCATATATCTGCAACACACGTTAAACCATTATACCATCAATTATTTATTAGGTTAGGCATGGATAGACCTAATAAAAAAGTACAACACCAGAAAAATGCCAACTCACCATATGATCATATGAGCAAACAAGATTGTATACTTACAAGGTTCAAATATTCATAAAGCATTTCCCAAATTTGTGAACAACGATGATCACTAGAGGGGAAATGCATACCAAAATACCAGACCAAAAACACTAGAGGATGTAAACTTGTTCTACATACCAATTCAGAGTACCAAACCAACCTGACACCTTAACCAACATGGTAACATCAATGACAACACAAAGAACGATCTTCTTCTTTCTTCCAACAATCTCCCCCTTTGTCATTGATGACAACATGTGTCGAAAGAATGAATGAAAATCTCTCCAAATCTCTCCAAATATCCCCCCTTTCACATCAATGGAAAGGGGCGACCAAAATAGGATGCAAATGTATGTAAATGGTGAAATTGCATATGCAAATAAATTATAACTCCAAAACTTCAAGACTCCGAAGACTTCCAAAACTAAAAAAATCCCAAAACTCCCCCTTTGTTCATCAATTCAACTTCTCTTCTCATCTTTTTTTTATTTTTTATTTCATTTTTCTCCCTTTTATTTCCTTTTCTCTCCTCATTTTTGCTAAAAAAATTTGAACATTCAGAAACTCAAGTGAAAATAACACTTTTCACCTAAAACACTTTCTTGTATCTCTCTCTAACAGTTGGAAGAACCTACTTCCAAGCTAACACAACATAATACATTTTGGTACACATGTTAGAAAAATCCAAAAAATTAAATGAGGATGACCAATCTATGGATGAGCACCATCACTCACAATATTCTACATCATAAAGTATTCTAGAGAGATGATCTAACTGAACCTCGACAATTTATTTAACAAGCCAAGAAATTATCACTACATCTTCCCTCTATGTTTGAATAGTCATCAATTCTGCTTGCAATTCTACAACTCTTATTCTTTGTTCTCCTTCTTTGTCTTTAAACAAATAAAAATTATTTTCAATATTATTCATTTCAAATTCAATTGCTTCTATTTTTCTTCTAAAATTGTCAACTACAAAAGGCCACCAAAGATAATACTTGTAGATGTCTGGAATCTCTTTAATGCATTTCATATTTCATTAATATGTTTAAATAGAATCTACTTAGCTTTATCACATATTGTCTTAACCATGGCTTCAAACTTATGTCCTTCAGGACCTTCCAACAACATTATTTCTTCAACAACTTCAACTAGATTGTCGAGTAATGAATCATAAACACTTGAAATATCAATACCTTTCTTGAGTAGATACTCAACCAGAGCATCATCAATTTTAAGTGTGTCCACCAGAGAGAAGGAATTCCACAATTCACCAATATTATTTATCTCAACTTTATCAAACAATGTTTGGATATCATCTAGATCTGAAGATTCAGATCCAGGTAGGGATTCTTCTTCATTCTCCTTTTCATCTAGAATAGTGATGATATCTTCTGTGATAATTTTATTTTTATATTATGGAGGGGAATCACCAAAAACAACTTACAATTCCTTTGTACCATAGGATAAGCCCGCCTCAAACCGACTAGACATAGGCATACTGGAGCACAAATCCTTCTACAATGATAAGAAAAAGACTTTGCAGGCATTTGCATTGTCCTCCATACCTTCCAAATATCTATAGATTTGTTTTCCCACAAGATGGATCCTCTTTCTGTAAACCAAGGAAAATTTACCCATGAATCCATGCCTAGGGTTTTTATGTTCTGCAAGTTGTTTGATTTTAATCCTAGTTCCATTTGATTTATTTTATGATGATCAAATTCTTCCAATTCAACTCCCTTCAGCCTTAGTGGAATATTTCCACTCAATCCCCTACTAATAAATTGCATCGTTGTACTTAAATTCTTCAAATTATTCATTGTACAACAAAATATCTTCTCTTACCTTCCTTTTGTAACCGTGAGAGAAAACTGTCATCACTTTTTCTTGATTGTTCACAATGATTTCTCTAGATTACCTCAGAATCACTCCAAATCACTTCAAGATTGCTCCAAGTCATTCTTAAAATTATTCAAATAATTACATGATCAAAATGACTTGTGAATTTTTATTTATACACCATCATGCTACACTAATTTGCATTAAATGCAATAAGCTTCAAAATGCTGATAAAACCCTAATTTTCTCCACAAATGAAAATGCTTGCACTTTTTGTTCTGGTTTATTTTGCATAACCTCTTTCCATTCATTCCTCACATCATATCTTTTTGCCAACATCTGAAATTCCATATTTCCAAGGGGTTCAAAAAACTTTCTGTTAGTACTCCCCCTAAGACCAAGCTAGGTCTGATTCCCAAAGGAATCATCTATGTTGGATGAGGGAACAAACACATCTTTTGTCTCTGGTTCTTCTTTCTTCTACCATATCTTGTTCGTTTCTTGCTTGATTTCATCTTTTTCAATCTTCTTCATAGGTTCATTCTTATTTATCAAAGCAAACTTATTTCCCTTTTTACTTTTGCACACTCTTGAAATGTGTCCCGGTTTGTTACAATTGTAGCAAACAATATTTCTTTGATTTGTTTGAATTCCATTAACCCTTGACCTATACTGATTTTATTTGTGTTCAAAATTGTTACAAGTATAATAGTATCCAACAAAATATTGATTCATTCTAGCTCCATTAAACTAGTTCATCATCCGAGTTCTGCATTCACTAGCTCTATGTCCTAGTTTCTTGTATGCATAACATTGTCTAAAGAAGGAACCTGACAACTGATTCATCCTACTTCTACACTCAGCTTCCTTGTGACCAAATTTGTTACATGAAAATAAAAAACCATTGAAAGATGGATACCTTTGAGCATTTGGTTGTTTGATAGGTGATCTTCTTCTTGGATTTCTTTTCTTCTTCCCATTATCTTGAATCTTATGATTGTCCACTTGATTTTATTTTTATACATTCTTACATTTTTCACTGGCTTAATTTCCCAAACCACCTTTGTCTTTAGAAGGTATTTTTCCTACTATCAATTCATCAAGCTTGGTAGAGCTTGTCTTGAAATTATCTTCAGAGATTTTTTCTTTCTACAGATCTCCTTTCAGGTTCATCACTTCTTGTTCAAGCCTTGAGCATACATCAGACTTAATTTGCACCACTATATTCAGATACTCTTCAATTCTCTTCTTTTCTTCCACTTTCACCTTTACTCTAGTTATCTCCTCATTTTCTTGTTTCAATTGCTCACTCACTTATCTATATATATTTTTGAATTTCTTCAATTTCGCTTTCAATTTTTGGATGCATTCATTTTCCTCATCAATATTTACTTTCAGATCTCTATTTTCATTTTCTACCTTGTCAAGATCTTCAAGAGCTTTATGAAGCTCTTCTTTATCCATTTTTTCAATCCACATGATCTTCCTCAACCTATTAGGCTTCTTTGGAGGAACCAAAGCTCTAGTACCAATTGTTGAATATCCAAGATACTAAGAGGTGGGGGGTGAATTAGTATCTTCTTAAACTTATTGAACAAAAAAAATCCAATTACTTCAATGCATCAAACAAAAAAGATGAGAAAAATAAATAACATAACATAAAACCACACAATACATGAAAACCAAAATTTTATGTGGAAACCCCAATGAGGGAAAATCCATGGTGAGGATTAAATAACTATATATAGTAGCTCCAAAACCAAATACAAAATAGGCTCACTACTAGATAAGAGAGGCTCACCGCGAGATACAAAATCTCACTACTTACAAGTAGGAAACACTATCCAAAGAAGGAGGCTCAATACCTACAAAAGACTAAAGTAACAAAATGTCTTACAGCCAGAGAATGAACTGGTGAAGTTACACCTCACAAGTGTAGATTCAGTTCCTTTGATGCTTAGAGAATCTGCATTCAAGAAGACTAATATTCACTCTGATTTGCATTCAAATTCAACCACAGATTCCACACTTCAATATCCAAACAATCCAATATATATGACTTGTCTGTAAGGATCAATTAGGTTGGCCTAGTTAGATGATATATTTATTTACCAAAAGGCTAATGCTCGACTTTAAGAATATGCAAGACTTCTCCAAAACGACTCAAGCATGTAGCACACTATATCATGTGAGCATGGACCAAGGATAAGTCACTCATATATCCACAAAAAATTAAACCATTATACCATCAACTATTTATTAGGTCAGCCATGGATAGACCTAATAAAAAAGTGCAACACGAAACAAATGTCAACTCACCATAATGATCATATGAGCACACATGATTGTATACTTACAAGATTCTAATATTCACAAAGCATTTCCCAAATCTGCAAACAATGATGACCCGCAGGGGAAATATAGACCAAAAACACCAGGGGATGTAAACTTGTTCTACATACCAGTTCAGAGTATGAGACCAACTTGACACCTTAATCAACATGGTGACATCAATGAAAACACAAAGTTTGATCTTCCTCATTCTTCAAACAAGATCATACAAAATTCAAGAACAGTGCCTTAAAAGAACAAGACTAGTTAGAAATGAATATTATCACTTTAAAGACATAGTTGGAAGAAGCACAAAGAATGGATGAAGTTTTGAAATGAGAAGTTGATGTAAAGAAAAAAGAATGTCATATGTTGGAACAAGATGTAGTAACTCTGAGAAAAGAATTAGAAACCTACCAAGAAGATCTAAAGTTTAGAGTAAAAATGAGAGCAAAAATAATGCACTAAATGATATACTTAGTAAGTAGAAAGGGAACAAAGATTATAGTGGTGTTGGCTATAATAAAAGGTGAGAGCTCTAATATGGATGAAAAACTCAAAAAGAATATTGGTTTCACTATTTGCACAAGTGAGAACATTTCTTCCCCAAGAGATAGTATTTATTCCCCAAAAGATAATATATATGTCCTACATGTTAATGTTGCTACTCAAAGAATCAAAAGTTCTATTGTTGTTGTGGAAATATCTAGAAGTTTTTTTGAATATAATAATTGGCACTCCATTAAATTATATGGTTATTTTGTTAGATGCAATAGATATGGTCATAAGTTCATACATTACAAAATGTTGAAAAGAGCAGCTCCAAATTTCATGAGAAAAAATTATTTTGCACCATTGAGAGATTTGGATATTGTGTGTTACAATTGCAATAATGTGGGACATAGGAGTGAAAATTGTAAAAGTTTAAGTCAAACTAGTAAAAGCTTCAACTTTCCTATGTTCAATACAAGAATTGAATGCTACCACTATCATAGCTATAGGCACACTACAAATTTTTGTAGAGCAAGAGCTACTAAACTTGAGAAGAATATAGTTGTTTCCCCCAAGAACAAAAATGGAAAAATATTAGTAGCAAAGAAGAATGAATTAAAACAATAATGGAAAGAGATGAGTAAAGAAAAAGTTCAATCAAGCATATAAGCACAAACAAAATTACACAAAAAGAAGAAAAATCTATGGGTGATAGTTGGTGGTTGTTGCAACCACATGACTGGAGACAGGAACAAATTCAAATAGTTAGAAGATTGGAATGCTAGTTCAGTTAAGCTTGGTAATAAATCCTCAATCAAGATAAAAGGTAAAGGAACCATAAGCATTGATGGGAAACTACTCACAAAGGATGTATACTATGTTGAAGGGATAAAACGTAACTTACTCAGTGTTCGTCAAATGTGTGACAATGAATATAAAATTTCATTTGATTCCAAAGGATATGAAATAAGGAAAGAGAACAATGGATAGATTAGTTGTTGAAGGTAAAAGAACATATGTAAATGTCTATAACTTGAGAGAATTTCATGAAGCTCAATGTATGATTGGAAAAGTGGATGAGAGTTGGTTATGGCATAGGAGGCTAGGACACATAAATTTTGACAACTTTCCAAGGTAATCTCAAAAGGTTATGTGAGACACATGTGGGTATGTGCAGGATCATGATGGGCCAAAAAGTAGCAATGAGAAAAAAATCACATTTTGGATCAACTCAAAAGCACGGAAATGCCGAGTTGAATTTTCTAGATTCGGGTGTCAGTACATTTAGCCGAACCAAAACCCAAACCTAGTTTCTACAAATTGAATATCTGATCCAAATTGGATATCCGATTTGTGAAAATATTATATAAAATCTAGCCGACTCTTATAGCTTCATTTTTCACTATTTGCATGCGGGCGCACAAGGAAAAACAAAAATCTAATATTCGCTTCTATCAGATATCTGATTTCAAAGGTAAGTATTTGGTTTTTTAAATGTTTTAATCAATTTTTCAAGTAGATTCTCTTAATTTGAAGTAGTTTGTATGATTTTTTAATCAAAAATAGGGTTTTTTTATTGATTTTTATCAAAAACTAGATTTTACATTGAATTTTTATTAAAAAATAATGCATCTAAATGGATTTTGATTTATAAATAGTGTTGTTGATGTATTTTAATCAAAAACTAGAGTTTGTTATTGATTAATGTGAAAAAGTAGGATTTTTTTGGGATTTTTATTAAAAACTAGGGGTTTTTTACAATAATTTCATTTATATTGTGTAATTTCAATTAGATTAATTAGTTTTTAATTTTAATCAGGTATTATGGCTGAGAATGCAAAATCCACAAATGGCAAATGCTCCACCACCTCTGCAACCAAATGCTCCGCCACCTCCACAACCACCAATTGAAGACTTAATTGGTGTAAAATTAGGGCAATTGAGGGGCATTTGTGAAGTTTATAAGACAACTCCTCGATTGAGAGATATGACAAACACATTGAAGGAAATAATAAAAAATATAGAAACCCTCTCCACCCAACATAATTCCTTTCATTCATGGAAAAAATACATGAGGGAATATTATGGATGTGGATTGTCTTACGATGATGTGAAAGATCTCCAAATAACCAAAGCCCAAATAACCTCTTTATTCATTGACCGCCGCACCGGTTTCCCAGTGAATGTGAATAAAAAAAAAATTCTATAAAATGGTGCATTCATAGGGACATTATAGGTAACTTTTGGGATCATTGGTGTATGGTTTTTGATAAACCATCGAACAATAATTCTGATATACCATTTTACTTTATTAAAAAATTATATGTTGAGTTTGTGTTAGGGCATCATGCCAATTACTTTAACATTAAACCCTTCTAGGGTGTCTATGGAGGTATGCCCCAAGATAGACCAGAGGCAGTTACGGTAGTCCCATGCCCAAATTTTCCCCTTCCTTCGCCACCTCCGATATATCATCCAAAGATTATCCAGGATGCAACAATACAGACTATTCAAGCTATTCACTCTTTGAGTGGTCATTTGATTTTGCATGCTTCTACAATAGCTTAGGCACATTCTAGTGATATTGGTGAAGGCTCGAGTGCTGGTGCATCATCCTCCTCAAGTCCACATATTTGTGTGCCACATACTTGCACTATGTGCCACTAGATATGCTTGGGTCTTCTTGTACAACCTGTTGAGCATCCCTTGGATACTTCTAATTATTACCTCCATGATTTGGACATTATAGATCAGTCGGAGGGGAGTGGAGCGCACCCTACATAGTCCACTCCTACTAGAGAGGGGGATGCTAGAATAGTGACACAAGTAAGATTTAAGTTGTAATTTCATAACTTACATTTTTTTTTAAATAAATTTTAATAAGACATAGTATCAAGTACTGATATTTATTTACATAGTCTATTTAACATTTGGTGTTTGAGGAGGAGCTCACACGGGTGACTGATAGCACCGTTAGGACCATTTCATTTGGCTTGGACACACACCCATTATATATTTTTGCACTCACTCGTTTACATTTTATATTGTATACTTGCTTGTCATTTGAATTGTCATTAATGAAATTATATAATAGCTTATATTCTTATCTTATTTTCCTCTTGTAGCAAATACCTAGTGCGAGTGAGGTGCAGCCTCGTCCAGACTATGGAGGCACAAATTTATATAAGGGGAAGGTAATTTAACTCGAATAGGATTGAATTAATATTTTTAAAATCTTATATTGATTATACATACATCGACATAGATTGGTAGTTTCATATGTACTTGTCAATTTTATGTATAGGCAATTATGAGCTATACAGATTTGTTGACAAAGGAGACATCACCTAAAGGAGTAGGTATTGGAACACCTCAAAGAGTAGGTGTTGAAACACCTCAAGGAAGAGTTGTCGAAACACTTGAAGGAGATAAATAAAAAGATCAACCTAAAGAGGTATGTGTTTATTTTATTTTGTGTTTGGTAAATATGTTCCTATTACCATTAATCATATGCTAACTTGGATCAATTTTTTGTTTTTTGTTCACATATATAGATTGGAATTTCAAATTTTGGTTTGGCATATTCTAGGACTCCTGACCCTTTGAAGAGACATATATTTCAGGTAATCAAGATTTAAATTTTAGAGTTCAATTAAAATTAAATGTATATTGATTTTGATGTTAATTATTCAATTTTAAATTATATAGTATAACTAATCTCAATTGTGGTTTGATTTTTTCTTGTGCAACTACCTTCAAAGTCAACGAGTGCTTCAAAGAGGCCCCATTTTGATGATCCACCAGTAGTTTAGGATGAGATAGACATTTTGGCGTGTAAATTTTGAATACATATTGAGATGTCATATCCCACATTTTGTAAAACTTGGTTTGAATTGGCATCAATGCCATTTTTGTATATGGACATACACTTGATTATTGGATAATTTGATATATAGAATTTGACAATAGAAATTTAATTTTTTCCTCATGTGCATGATTAAACTCTTCGAAAAATTTATCTTGAGCAATGGTTAAATATCAATGTACAATAGCATAAAAAATAATGGTCATATTATGTAGTTTATATTTATATCACTGATTACATTGCATTACACATATTTCAAACTCAAATCATTACTTCACATTGCATAACTAAAAAATATGAGAAGTTGCCAATTGCATTTGTTTGTCATTGAATTCTATGAGACCACGTTTCTTTGAATTTTTTTTTCAAATAGTCCACTGCCTTGTCTATGCTATCATATTTTTCATACATGATAGCGATCACATTAAGATGTAATAAATTAAATGATAGCCTATGGCTATTTAATTTATACTCATTTTATTTAAATGGATGAGGCCGACCTTCCTTGATATTATTTTGTAATTTATTATTTTCAAGAGAGGCCGACCTCTTTGAAGAGTCACCTTGTTTTGGATAAATAGAAGGTGATGTTTGTTCATTTCCTCAATCAATTTCATTCAGCATAATTTGCATTCTAAGCAAAATTTCCCACTTGAGTAGTAGCGCTTCATCTTGTAGTAGCAGGCCGATTTCAACGAGAAGCATATTCAATTGTATCTCTGTATCTAGGAGAGGTGTTATTATTCATTGTATCAAATTCAGCCATGAGATGGGCCTGAGTTGTAAGAAGATTTCTTGTTGTGTTTATTATCTTATGTGTTGCATGTTTTGAGTGCTTTCAGTTGTATTACCTGATCATTAAAACACTACCATGGTATCAGAGTGGGTTTAAAAAATATCATGTTGGGACAAATTATTACAGCGATACCTCTTTTCTCTTTTATTTTTTTCTATCTCTATCTTAGTCAAGATGGTGAATGGTCTTAAAATTGAGGACAGACTCGAAGGATCATCAAACTTCACTTCATGGAGATTCAGAATTATGCTCACTTTGGAGGAAAGCGAATTGGTTGAGTGTGGAGAGAAAATTTTCCAAACCTATGGATGAGGAAGAGAAAGTTCAATGGAGGAATAAATATATGAAGGCAAAGAAGATGTTAGTTGATTCCGTGAAGGACCCTATTGTTCCTATCATCTCTAAGTTGAAGAAAGTGAGATAAATGCTTAAGAATTTGGAGGAGAAGTATGAGATCAACAACACAAGTCATGCTCTAGCCTTGAAGCAACAACTTCATCATGTTAAGATGGCAAAAGGAGAATTTTTCATCACCTACTTCATGAAGATTTCTGAATTGAGAGATCAACTCTCTACCATTGGTCATATTATTGATGAGAAGATTTGACCATGTTGGCTCTTAATGGTCTTCCTTCATCTTGGGAACTTCTTACATTCAAGGAATCAACTTTTCTTGAAGTCAGTCAACTTGGATTTTCTCGAAGTCAATCAACTTGGATTTAACATTGGTAGCTCTGCAAACCTATTCAAAGTAGAGTGATCTAAAGAGGACATCCATAAATCTCTACAAAGGTGTAAAGTTGCAAAGTGGTGCAACTTTCATTCTCAAAATCGTACGACCAAAAAAAAATTTCCAACATGTCCGGATGGGTATGTTTACACTAGGTATGGTCCTCTTTTGCACCCAAATATGACGAATCACTTTGAGCTGCATTGGACCGACAATTTCCCTTAAGAGTCCAAAGTCCTAAAAGATAGCAATATTTGACAGACTATCCCTCAAAAATTGTGATACTTACAGAATCTTTGTCTGATGATATGGGATCATGTTGGGACCATCTACAATAACCTCTCTCGGTTTTTTTTTATCTCGAAGGCATTTTCCCATGGTGATGATTTTTCAGTTGAGGGAAAAGTTGCTAGATGCAAGTAGTGTAAAGTTGCAAAGTGGTGCAACTTTCATACTCGAACTCATACGACCAAACAAAATATTCCACCACATCTAGATGGGTACTTTTATACTAGGAATGGTCCTCTTTTGCACCCAAATACATTGAATCACTCTGAGCTGCATTGGACCGATGATTTCCCTTAAGAGTCCAAAGTACTAAAAGGAAGAAATCTTTGACGGACTATTCCTCAGAAACCATGATGTTTACAGACTCTTCGTTTGACTATATGGGATTTTTTTGGGACCATCTACAATAACCTCTCTTTTTTTTGGCTATCTTCAAGGCGTTTTCTTGTGGTGACGAGTTTTCAGTTGAGGGAAAAGTTGCCAAACGCAAGTAGTGCAACTTTCATACTCGAACTCATACGACCAAATAGACCGTTCCAACACATCTAGATGGGTACATTTACACTAGTTATGGTCCTCTTTTTCACCCAAATATGCTGAATCACTATGAGTTGCATTCGACCCATGATTTCCCTTAAGAGTCAAAAGTGCTTAAAGGAAGCAATCTTTGATAGACTATTCCTTGGAAACCGTGATTCTTACAGACTCTTTGTCTGATGATATGGGATTATGTTGGGACCATCTACACTAAAATCTCTCGGTTTTGGCTATCTCGAGGGCGTTTTCCTATGGTGATGAGTTTTTAGTTGAGGGAAAAGTTGTTAAATGCAAGCAGTGTAAAGTTGCAAAGTGGTGCAACTTTCATACTCGAACTTGGACAACCAAACGGAATATTCCAACACATCTGGATGGGTACATTTATGCTAGTTATGGTCCTCTTATGCACCCAAATACGTCGAATCACTCTGAGCTGCATTGGACCGACGATTTCCCTTACGAGTCCAAAGTGCTAAAAGGCAACAATCTTTTACGGACTATTCCTCAGAAACCATGATGCTTATAGAATCTTCGTTAGATGATATGGGATTGTGTTAGGACCATCTATAATAACCTCTCTTAGTTTTGGCTATCTCGAAGATGTTTTCCCATGGTGATGAGTTTTCAGTTGAGGGAAAAGTTGCTAGATGGAAGTAGTGTAAAGTTGTAAAGTGGTGCAAATTTCATACTCAAACTCATACGACCAAATGAACTATTCCAACACGTCTGGATGGGTACGTTTATGCTAGGTATGGTCCTCTTTTAAACCCAAATACACCGAATCACTCCAAGCTACATTGGACCGACGATTTCCCTTAATAGTCCAAAGTGATAATGTCAATGAAATGTGGATGAAAAAAGATTTAAGGTTCGATCAAGATTCTACAAGTCCTAGCTCTTGCATAAGAAAACTCTTACCCAATAAACTTGAATCAATTACATGGGAAATCAAATTCACGTGAACTTTTTTACATTTTTGTTTTAAAAAAAAGTGGCAAGCCGCTGTAATTTGTTATATATAAATAGGATATATTACAAAATATGCTTCAAATGAGCATACCGACAGGAATGAACCAGGAAGAAAACCTTTGGTTGTAGCTTGATTAAGTACAAAAATATTTTTACATTTTAAAAATACCCTTTATACAATGCCAGACAATTGACCCATATTTCAATAAACATCACTTGATATAGATTATGCCTATATAGAGTTATGACTTTTTTACATTGTTTCACATTTCAAAATTTGCCTATTTGAGGCATTCAGGGCTTTTTCTTCCACAAGAGTATTATGTTGGCGGTTTGGAGTGACAAACACCTATACAAACCAGCAAGGTAGCAGTTAAACTACATACAATAGAAAATATGTTTATAGTAACCAATCTATATTATTGTAATTTTTCACATAACTCTCCAAAAGGATCAAAGCTACCTATTGTTGCAGAAGGTCCATGATCAATAGTGTCAAGAATATCGCAAAATTTTTCAAATGTTAAGTCTATATTAATCGAAACAACCTGAATGATGATGAATTGGTAATGCAAACTATAAAAGATGCTTTGAGTAACCAATCTATATTATTGTAATTTGTCGCATACCTCTTTGAAAGGATCAGAGCTAGCTATTGTTGAAGTAGGGTCATGATCAATCATGCTAGAAATATCACAAAATTGGTCAAATGATAAATCTATATTGTCACAACAAAAAACATGCTTAAGCATTGTACCTTCCATTATTGAATATGCTATTCAAGTGTCCTGAAGGGTCATCTCTTTCCTTAAGAGTATCCAATATTGCTTCATGATCAGTATTACTAAGTTTCCATAGTTGTTTTGTCTTTGGTTCAACATGATGCTTCAACAACTTAACATTTGTTTCTATAACAAGGTGTGAATACATGAGAATGGTTTTGTGTTTCTCGTAGTCTTCAAATGTAGGTATACCATTCTTTCTAATAATGTATGTTCACAACCAAGTTCCTGCAACCACAACTAAACCTGTAGGATACACAAACCCATCATCATCTTCCATCGATTTTGTTAGCTTGTGCTTTACCCGCACAAATTGATCCAACCAATATTATGATCTCTCTTCATTCCCCTACAGTGCAACAACTGCAAAAGCATGTCCTAGATGTAGTAGATCTGAAATCTGGTCGTAATCAAGTGAAATTTTCATTGTGTAATTTTTCATGGATATAGTTTGAGATAAAGGAGTTAGATACTATGGAACCCATGTATCTACTTACTCACTTGACTCACATTGATCCCACTCGCAGTGAATACAACTCTGACAAAAATAAGCCAACTTTCATGTCCAAATGGTCCATGTGCTTGCATCTAAGCTTCAAAATGAATGTATCTTTGAAGAATATTTGATTGTATGACAATCCAATTTTCCTCCCATTGTACCCTCCTCAACCAACCAAAAAAAATTGTGCACTGTTGAATCAAGTATCCCTCCTTGTGACAATGTTGAACTACACCAATCAACAATAGAACGTGCATCACTAGATTTTGCTCCTAAAATCTTCAATTTCTCCCTAACTAGAGATCTCTTTACACATGCACCTACTCCACCATGCTCCTCTATCCCATGCCCAGCTTCAAAAAAACTCCAATTATTAGGTGCACCCCTTTCTACATGCATTCTACTCAGCCAATAAAACATACGAGCATTCTTGAAAGCATTCATGTTTCGAACCCTCATGAAAACATTGAAAAAACTTTGACAAGCCACCACATTGTGAGCACTTTGCATTTAAACAATCATTTCTATAGAAAAAGTAACCATCATCCCTAGAACATAAAAATAGATCTAGCAAGTCCCTTGATGATTTTAGAACATGTATTGAACCACACTCCTACAACATTTCATTAGTATGCAAAGTAGAACGGATATAGCATAATAGTTCATGGTACATTGAAAACTCCACATGGTATTTGTAACAACAAGTATTGTGAATCTTAAGAGGAACACAATAAAATGGCTTCAAACCTTCAAAATTTCTTTGCGAGATTTCCATATTTGGATGCGTTTGAATAAATTTGTTGAAAAACATTGTTTGGCTTGATTCCAAGAAATGTTTAGGATGCGGTGTATGTTCTTGACTACCAATTCTTAACTTTAAAAATCCTTTACATTGGGTGATACTCTAGAGTTATCATGCCAAAAGTGTTGAATTTCTTGCTTTACATTATTGGTTAGCTTCTTATAAACATGTGGAAGCCTCCTGACAGAAGACCATGTATCATTTTGAAGAGGATCATCTATTCTTTCTCTTCTTTCAATTGATGGCTTACTAAGGCGGTTGCAATGACTCTCTGAGCAGCTTTGTTATCTTTTTCCTTGTTATTTTTTCCAATAGAGTTGAGAGCATTAAAAAGATTTTTGACAATAATAGAATTTTGTTCGGTCCTCTTGTTCACACAAATCTTCAATTTGGCTAGTAAAGGTCTCATATTTTGCATCTTTAGCAATTGTACAAAAATTTGGTTGAAATTATTCTAGTTCGTGCAACCGAATAGTTTGTGTTGACCTCTTGACTTCAAAATTGTTTATAATGTTATCATCAATTTCAACTAACCATTTAGGGGTCCTTGAAGGTCTTGAATTTGGAATATGTCTTTCTTCCACACAAGGTTCTTCATTTCTCTTGTAATCTAGTGAAACATAATTTACACTTGCTTCAATATTATGTTCAACATCTTCATTTAAAACATTTTCACCTTGAACATTTTCAATATCAATTTGAATAATTTCATTCCCAATTTCAATATCATGTTCAACATTTTCATTATCAATTTCAATATTTTTATTCCCAATTTCAATACAATGTTTAACATATTCAATTCCAACATTTTCGCCTTGAAAATTTTCAATATCATGTTGTACATTTTCACCTTGAACATATTCAATTTCTTCTTCACTTGAAAGACCATAGGGCTCAAGTTCAACAATATTTAGCATACCTTGTCTTTTCTTCCTATGACCTTCTCTATCTCTTTGTCTATATTCTAATATTTGCTCTTTTGTAAGCTTTCTCTTACACTTTTGCTTCCGACGACTACTGCACCCCATTATACCTCATAAAAGATGCTGAAAAATCATTCCTTATGACAAATTTGAGTACAAGATGCTCCAAAAAATTGATCTTTGTCTCTTCCTGTCTGAAACTGCACATTTGTCACCTCAAAAGTGCTGCAAATAGAATGTAGGGTCTATTGGAATGCACAAAACTGGCCAATATGGGGTTTTTCTATGATCCACAAATCCGATATCCAATATAATCGGATATACAATTTGTAAAACATGTTCTACAATGATAAGATTTCGATCTACACATTGAAATTACCCAAATCGGATATCCAGTTTTTACACACACAGACCCAAGGGTTAATGGTAGAGAGTGGGAGAAAGGGAGGAGAGTGGGAAGGAGGCTGGGAGAGGGAGAGGGAGAGGGAGAGGGAGAGAGGGAGAGGGAGAGGGAAGGCGAGAGGGAGGTAGGAGAGGGAGAGGGTTTTAAGTTCTTGGGAGAGGGAGAGGAGGGAGGGAGAGGGAGGGAGGGAGAGGGAGAGAGGGACCAGGGATGGGGCGTTCCTTCCATCCATTCCATTCCATTCCATTCCATTCCATTCCTTCCTTCCTTCCAGATCCTTCCTTCCATTCCTTCCTTCCATTCCATTCCTTCCATTCCTTCCATTCCATTCCATTCATTCCTTCCATTCCTTCCATTCCTTCCATTCCTTCCATTCCATTCCTTCCTTCCATTCCATTCCATTCCATTCCTTCCATTGGGGTCTTGGGGAGGGATAAGGAGAGAGGGAGAGGGAGAGGGAGAGGGAGATAGGGAGAGAGAGAGAGGGAGTGAGAAGGAGAGGGGAGAGTGAGAGAGTGAGAGGGAGAGTGGGAGAGTGAGATGGAGAGGGAGAAAGGGTGAGTGGGAGAGTGAGAGAGTGAGGGAGAGAGGGAGAGTGGGAGATTGAGAGAGAGAGAGAGGGAGAGTGGGAGGGAGAGAGGGAGGAGAGGGAGAGGGAGAGGGGTGGGGTGGGAGGGGAGAGGGAGGGAGAGATAGAAGGAGAGAGAGTGGAAGGGAGAGCTCAGAAAGTGAGATGGTGAGAGGGAGAGGGGGAGAGTGAGATGGAGAGGGAGAAAGGGAGAGTGGGAGAGTGAGAGAGTGAGGGAGAGTGGTAGATTGAGAGACAGAGAGGGAGAGTGGGAGGGAGATATAGAGGGAGGAAGAGTGGGAGGGATAGGGAGAGAGGGAGAGGGAGAGGGAGAGTGGGAGAGTGAGAGGGAGATTGGGAGAGGGAGATAGGGAGAAATAGAAGGAGGGAGAGTGGGAGGGAGGGATAGGGAGAGAGAGGAGGGAGAGGGAGAGAGGGAGAGAGTGAGAGGGAGGGGGAGAGGGGAGAGTGAGAGTGTGAGGAGAGTGGGGGAGTGAGATGGAGAGGGAGAGAGGGAGAGAGAGAGAGAGAGAGAGAGGGAAAGAGATAATATTTAAATATTTTATCTATTGGTAATATATATATATTTAAATATTTATAGATTAACTAAATAATTGAAATAATATTTAAATATTATACATTTAATAATATATTATATATTAAATACATAATTCGGTAAGAGATTATCATAAATTTTATATTAAATATATTAAATTATAAACTTTATTAGATATTATATATATTAAATTATAAATTTTATTGTATATTATATATATTAAATTATAAACTTTATTACATTTTTAAATCACATATTAAAGATTGGATGATTTTTTTAAAACTCATATCTAAAACATATCATATATCGAATTCAAATCGGATACCAGATTTGAATCGAATATCTGATATGCTGAAACAAAATTGAATGCCTAGGGATTAGGCTCAATATTAGGCTCAAGATTTGGTTCAGACCTGCCAATCCTAAAAAGTCAACACATAAAATGTGTTTAACAACTTACCTTGATTTTCCAGACTTTGCCCATGTGCTGACGACTTTTATTTTACCCAAAATTGATGAAACGAAAAGGGTTTGTAAAGAACCTTCTTAGCTTTCTACCAATATAAATTATATTTTACTTAGAATCTAATAAATAATAATTATTCATTTTTTATTAGAATAACGACTAAAGTCCTCATTGATAGTTTGATAGAAAAAACATATATAGCTTTCAAACGGTATCACATTTTTTGAATTCAAAACATGCGTCACATTCTATGCTTGGCATACTATAGGATTTAAAAAAAAAAAGAATTTCATGAAGTTTTGACCAAGTTAAGGTGGTCAGACATATGATTTTTTATATTTTTTAAAAGTTTTAATAAAAAGTTCATAATTAATTATTTATTTGAAAAAAATTTACAAACAAATATGCATCACATCCAAACATGAGTCCTCTACTTATATCTAAAATATTATCATTTTATTATGGTTAGGGTGGTCACACAAACACCTACTTCTTATTTTTTCCCTAAAATTTTAGTACTACTGCATTGAAATTTTAAATTTTCACCAAATAGATTTTTTTTTAACAAAAAATGACCTAGTAGTTTAGAAACTACATTCAATTTTAAACAGATTCTATTCTTACATATTTTTGAAATAATATAGATAACTTATTCAAATTTTTATGTCAAGTTTCCCAACTCTGATTTTCTGAATTTTTATTGCCACTTAAGGGCCTATTTTTTCCATGATGATCCTGCACATACCCATGTCAAAGGTAACTAAACTAGAAAACAATATTTGTGATGAATTTCAACAACGAAAGAAAACCAAAGTGAGTTTAAAGACTAAAGAGTACTCAACCACAAGGCCACTTGAGTTAGTACATACAAATTTATGTGGTCCTACAAGGACAAGATCCTTAAATGGTGACAAATACTTTATGTTGTTGATTGATGACTACTCAAGGATGACTTGGGTAACTTTCTTAAAGGATAAGTCACAATAATTTGAAAGGTTCAAGGTATTCAAAAAAATGGTTGAGAAAGAAAGTGGTTACAAGTTGAAATATTTAAGATAAGACCGTAGTGGATAATTTGCATCAAATCAGTTTGAAGACTATTGTGAACAACATCTAGGATTAGAAGAAAATACTCTATTGCTCGAACACCTCAACAAAATGGAGTTTTTGAGAGGAAGAATAGGATTATGAAAGAAATGGAAAGAACTGTGCTTAATGATTCAAATCTACCAATTTTTTATTGGAAAGAAGTTGTTCATACAACAATATACACACTAAACAAGTCCCAACTAAGAGTGAATAGTAAAAGGACACCTTATGAGCTATGGTATGGTAAGAAACCTTCTATCAAATACTTCAAGGTTTTTGGTAGCAGTTGTTGCATTAAGAAAGATGATGATGGGATTGGTATCTTTGATGCAAGATGTGATGATGGAATATTTTTAGGATTCTCAACTCACAGTAAGGAATATAAGTGTTTCAAAAAATGCCTCAAGAGATTAGTTGAGTGTGTAAATGTGAGAATGGATGAATATTTGCAACTGTCAAGGAAAAAATCAGAAAATCAGATTGAAGCACATCATAATGAAGGTGAGGAGCAATTAGAAAATGAAGAAGATGTATTTGAAAAAAATCCAAACAAACCCCCAAGTAAGTATGTTTAGATGTACCACCCTAAAAGTCAGATTATAGGAAGCAAATTTATTGGTGTGCAAACTAGAAGAAGACATGCTGGAAATGATGGTCAATTCAACTTGTCTCTTCTAACTGAAATATAACCAAATAGTTACAATGATTCCAATAAGAGTGAAGATTGGATGAGGACTATGAAAGATGAGCTACAAAAAATTGAAAGAAATAAAACATGGGATTTAGTTCCATGACCAGATTATAAGAACATTATTGGCACAAAAATGGGTCTACAGAAACAAAGTAAATGAAGAAGGTAAAGTTATTAGAAATAAAGCTAAACTAGTATGCAAGGGATAATCACACGTTCAGGGCATAGATTTTGAGGAAACATTTGCCCCTATTAAAAAGACTAGAGGCTATTAGAATGTTCTTAGTATTCTCAAATTATAAGAATGACAAATTATATCAAATGGATGTTAAGTCTACATTCTTGAATGCTAACCTTGAGGAAGAATTCTACATGGAACAACCCGAAGGTTTTGAGTCACCCAAAAAAGGATATTATGTATGCAAATTGAGAAAAGCACTATATGGGTTAAAGCAAGCACCTAGAGCATGGTATTCTAGATTGGACAACTATTTACATCAACAAGGCTTCAAGAAAGGTTGTGTTGATAGAAATATATACACCAAAGTGGAAGGTAGCCATATGATTATACTTTTTGTTTATGTAGATGATATCATGTTTCCTAGAATTCATGTTAATTTGTGTAAGAAATTTGTTGATCAAATGCAACAATAATTTGAAATGTCAATGATAGGTGAGTTGTCCTACTTTCTTGGTTTGCAAATTTCACAATTAGACAAAGGAATTTTTATTTTATGAACCAAGTATGCTAAAAACATGTTGAAAATGTTTCAAATGGATGATTGTAAGCCTATTAGTACACCTATGGTGTCTAGATGCAAGTTGTGAAAGAATGGTGATTCACCTTATGTTGATCAAACCATATTTCAATCCATGATTAGAAGTATACTATACCTTACTTCCTCTAGAATGGATATTGTACAAGTAGTATGTATGGTAGATATATTTTAGTCTTCTCCAAGACAATCTCATTTGAATGCAGTAAGAAGAATTTTTAGATATTTTCAAGGTAGTTTGACCCATGGTTTATGGTATGCTAAACATGATGAATTCACATTGAAATATTACACAAATACAAATTGGGAAAGGTGTATAAATGACAAGAAGAGCACAAGTGGTGGTGCTTTATTCCTTGGTGGTAGATTGGTCTCTTGGTGCAGTAAAAAGAAAGAATATATCTTGTTGTCTACAACTAAAGCAGAATGCATAGCTACTGCCTCATGTTTCTCTCAAGTTATCTAGATGAAACAAACAATAAAATATATTCAAGTATAATATTTAGAACCTATTCCCATTATGTTTGATAATTCCAATGCAATCAATATTTATACGAATCTGGTTATGCACTCAAGAACCAAACTGGTGCAGGAGCACCAAGTTGTTTTCAAGCCTCCATGAGGCCATTTGTAAATAGTTGCTCTATTTTATGTATTCGGTCTTATAATAAGTTTTATTAAACCATTTTATATGTGTTTGAGTCTTATTAAGTCATATTTGAATTCATTTATCAAATAATATTTAAAATTGTTCCATATTGTAAAAATTTGTAAAAGTTGCTCAAGAAAGTTGTCAAGCAACTTGTCAAAAATGTCATTAAGATGTTTTATAAACAAACTAGTTAAAAGGCGGTTGAAAATAGTTAGTTTTGGTTGGAAATGTATAAGTACAACCTCCAAAACTCGAATTGGAAGGTTGGAGGCATTATTTGTGAAGTTTGATGAATGGCAACCTCAAGTTTGGTGTGCATTTTATGATTTCTACATTGTTTTCAGGTTGAAGTTGTGATTTGTATGGACTCACATGGATACAAATCATAGAGTATCATATATGGATGGAAATTTCTCTATTTCTGGTTTCCAATTATTTTTGTCTCATTGAATTTTTTTGAGTTTTGTGGAAGATATGACTATTTTGGTGAGGGCAGGTTTAAACACTACATAGGGTTTGTAGTTTTGGAAAAATGCAATAACTTTAGTTTCCACCATTGGATCTTAATAAAACTTGGAAGGGATGTCTGCAAATATTTTATCTTAAATCTCACTGAAGGGATTGGCTTCATTGTTTGTTTTATGGAATTTATTAATGACTGTTTGTTGCATTGAATTGTGGGTTGTTGTGAGAATGATTACATTATGATCTAGAATGCACTTAAACATTGTTTTAGATGAATAATTTTATGAAATTTGTCAAGTAAATGGAATTTTGAGTTGTGAATACTCTTTCTCTGCATCAGTTTGGTATCAGAGCTTGAAGATGCTCTGGGAAAGTTTTTTGTGGTTTGTGTGTGGTTGTTTGTAGGTTTAGGAAGGAACCTGATTGCCTAGGTGAGGCAAGGTGAAGTGGAAGCAAGGAGAGAATTGCTTGTGAAGATGGAATTTTTAAAGAGATATTGGTAGGCTGAGGATTCACGAAGGAAGAAGGAAAGGGAGGAAAAGGAAATGAGAAAGAAGGAAAGAAAGAAGGAAAGACAAATCGAGTTTGAGGAAGCCATAGAAAAGATAAGCCAAAGGTTGGAAATATTAGCCAAAGAACACTAACTTCTTAAGGAAGCACAAAGGAGTTGGAATATACCAATTTCAAAGAGGTTAAGATGGCCTCTAAAGAAGATTATGAAGAAGCAAAGAAAATAAAAAAAGGCAACAAATGAGACAAAGGTAAATTTTGAATCTATTGTTCAAGTTAAGCAAGATAAGTTACAAGTTGAGATGCATGATATTTCAATTATGTTTGAAGATGAACAAAATTATTTCTTGGTTAATGAACATGTTGATGTTGAGATTAATTATGTGGTTGTTGTTGGTACTCAAGTAGTTGATGAAGAAGTTGAGAAGTTTGTTGATGTTACTAATAACCCTTGTATTGATACTCAAGTTGATGATGATAAAGTTGTTGATAACATTGATGTTGATATTCATGATCAATTTGTTGTTGGTGAGAAGGTTGTTAATAAAGATGTTGCAGATCTATTTTCTAATGAGGTTTATGAAGGTTTGAAAGAGTATGATTCAGGTTATATATGGTACTCTAATGATGAGAATGAAGATATAGATGATGCTACTGAGGTTTATACACAAGAAATGGAATTTTGGAGCCTAGATGTTGAGAAGATGATAGGAAGACACATTTTTATTATTGTGTTCATGATATCAAGGAAGAAAAAACCATGGGTTAAGATGAAGATACAAGTGTTTGTGATTTTAGGTGATAGTGAAGATTCATTTATCTTTGCAAGTGCTTTATTTTATGCTAACTCAGGGGACTTGAATTTTTTCTTCAAGGGGTGTATGGTGCAGGAGCACCAAGTTGTTTTCAAGCCTCCATGAGGCCATTTGTAAATAGTTGCTCTATTTTATGTATTGGGCCTTATACTAAGGTGTATCAAACCATTTTATATGTTTTTGTGTCTTAGTAAGTCATATTTGAGTTCATTTATCAAATAATGTTTAAAATTGTTCCATATTGTAAAAATTTGTAAAAGTTGCTCAAGAAAGTTGTCAAGCAAATTGTCAAAAATGTCATTAAGGTTTTTTGTCAAAAAAATAGTTAAAAGGTGGTTGAAAATAGTTGGTTTTGGTTGGAAATGTATAAGTACACCCTAAAAAACTCGAATTGGGAGGTTGGAGACATTATTTGTGAAGTTTGATGAATGGCAACCTCAAGTTTGGTGTGCATTTTATGATTTCTACATTGTTTTTAGGTTGAAGTTGTGATTTGTACGGACTAGTATGGATTCAAATAATAGAGTATCATATATGGATGGAAATTTCTCTGTTTCTAGTTTCCAATTATTTTTGTCTCATTGAATTTTATTGAGTTTTGTGGAAGATATGACTATTTTGGTGAGGGCAGGTTTAAACACTACATAGGGTTTGCAGTTTTGGAAAAAATGCAATAACTTTAATTTCCACCATTGGATCTTCATAAAAATTGGAAGGGATGTCTATAATTATTTTATCTTAAATATCACCAAAGGTATTGGCTTCATTGTTTGTTTTATGGAAGTTATTAATGACTGCTTGTTGCATTGAATTGTGGGTTGTTGTGGGAATGATTACACTATGATCTAGAATGCACTTAATCATTGTTTGAGATGAATAATTTTATGAAAGTTGTCAAGTAAATGGAATTTTGAGTTGTGAATACTCTTTCTCTTCATCACAAACACATAGCTATTAAGTACCATTTCTTGAGAGAGAAAGTGAGTGAAAAAGAACTTCAAGTTGAATACGTGAATACTAGTGAGTAAATAGTTGATATTCTTACCAAACCATTGCCCAAAGAGAAATTTGAGTATTTGAGAATGAGATTGGGAATTGTATGTCCCTGTTTTAACACTTGGTTGGATATAGAAGTCTATGATTCAAGGAAGATTATTATGCTTCATCTTAGAGCCAAAAATTTATTCTACTTCAAGTGGGTAGAAGTGTCAAGTTTGAAGTTCAAAAGGGATGTTGTTTGTTTATTCATGACAAATACATAATGAATTTATAGTTCCTTATTATTTTCATATCAATTTTTCCATGATAATTCATAGTTTGTTGTTCTTTACAAGATAGTTGGTTCTTCAAGGAGAGATGGTTGCTTCTCATATCATACACCTATACACTTGCTATCTCTAATAGTAGTTCTTGTTGTCCAAGACTATTGTTTACCCTTACATGTTTCTTTGTTGTCCTTCATACTGTAAAATGCATTACCATTTGGCTAGTATAGATATGAATCTTGTTATGTCCATGATAGGGGGAGACAATCTGAAAGTGGTGTGTTCAGTCAGATGTCTATTCAGTCATTTTAGTAAACATCCCTATGTTGAAAAAGTCGGTATCCAATATGCAAGTGGTCTTCATGACACCCTTTTACATTGCTGTCAAAGGGGGAGAAGATTATTTGGATGAAGGGGAGAAACTTTAGTTGAAATCATAGCAATCAGTTGGTTGACATCAATGCCAAATGGGGAGATTTTTTGTATTATATTTCTGTTGATTTCAACTAATGCTACTGGAACCTCACAATGTACAAATCATGCTACAAGAACCTCACAGTGTGTACCTATAGGATAACAAGAATAGATTCAGGAACCTCATAGTTCAAATGAAAGGAAATTTCGGTGAAACATCATATTGGGCCAACATGGAAATGTATGCATTCGGTTACACTATGGATAAAATTGTTAATGTTATCAATATTTAAATATGAAAAAAGACAAGTTTGAAACTTGGACCGATTAAGAGAATAATGGAATGGCATACACGTGGTAGAGTGTATGTGGAATAATGACAAATATTAATAATTTGGTGAGTATGTGGAGGTTTTCTCGATTGACTCATTTTTTATTTCGTAGGGTTTATGTATGCATAGGGTTCTATTTTGCACAGCTAAAGGAGATTGGTTCTATTAGGTCATTGCTCATATTTTATGAAAACAAAGAGTAACATGTATATTTAATGACTACAAAGGAATTTTTTGTTTGTCTTTTCCTTCAACATGAGATATGGCGACTTAACCCTAAATTGACATAACAAATTTAATGTTTCCAAATAAACTCTTTTGGTTTTGTCTTCTCTTCTATTTAGCAAGATGATTATCTAAACTGAATGCGCATAATAATTTAATTTATTAAGTTTGGAAAATATTAGGTTTTAGAATCTTCTTTCAGTGTCTTCTAGTTGCATTGGCTATCAATATGGTTTGACTAAAATTAGACTTTGATTATTGTTTTCTTGGTGGTGAAGTCTCTTCTTGTAGCTACGCTAAATGAGAATATTTTCAAATCTTCCATTTGGTTTACATACCTCTTGCAAATTTAGCTAAGTAGATGGTGATTCCATAGATAAATTTTCGTATTTATTATAGATTAGATGTTAAAATAAGATTTGCAAGCAACCAATATAACTAGGAAAATCAAACCATCAATGCAAAAGGATTTTGATAGTTGTTTTGATTTAAAAAATTAAAGAAGAGGCATTTTAAATTAATGGCAGCTAGTCTAAATAGGATAAGTAGCATCAAATCATTTAGTTTCTCGCGAAGAGAATTAAAAACATGCAGATGGAATAACAAGAGGAGGATAAGATTTAACGCTTTAATATTCTGCAAAAATAGCATACTGTTAAAGAACATTAGGGTAGACATAGAGGTTGTGATGACTGAGATAAGATGTCTCCAATTAAAAAGTATGCTTCTATAGGAATATAATCAAATCTATTGTAAGCCACAGAAATGACATTGTAAAAAGAGCTTGATATGTCTAGATGACTGTGAGCTACATGAATGTTAGAAAGTTGTAGATTTTTTTTTTTTGGGGATGACTAGAGAATTTATTTGTTATACAAGAGTAATATATAAAAAAGGTAGTTATTCATTTTTGGTATGAGTGGAGAAGAGATTAGGCGAAGGGAAAGAGAGAAGATAACTCTGTAGTAACAAAGTACATCCATTTTGAGTGAAGAATGTTTTATTACTATAGAAGGGTTTGAAGGCATGTGATAGTTTAAAGAGACTTATTTTGTGGATGCAGAGGAGATCACAGAGTCTTGCAGAGTTAGTGCAATAAAAAATACTTGCAGAGTTAGTTAATGATTAATGACTAGAAGTTTTTTTGAGGACAAAATAATCAACAAAGACTTCACAAGTGCATAAATCTATAAGAGTTACAAAATTTCATTTATAACATGATAGTAAAAGTGTATCTAAAATTTATTATTGTATAATCATTTGAGTGGGTGCTTGGATTAGGGTATAAAATCCATTGAGTTGGTGCTCATAAACGTGGAATTTTTGTTCCATTGGGTTGGTGCCCATAAATTGTAATCAAAAATCATTTTTATTGTGAGGCTGGATTAGAGAAGTAGTCACTAGCAACTATTCTCATGGAGGTTTTTCCCATCTTTGGTTTTCCTTATATATCATGTGTTGTGAGATGCATTTTGTGAGTTTGGTTAAGTTTCCCTTCTTTACTTCTTAGTTTATGCTTTAAGTGTGTATTGTTATATTACTTAGATAAAATTTGTAGTCCACTGATTCAGCCCCCCTCTCAGTGGTATTTTTGTTCCTTCAAATAGTTGGATTGATATTTCTATAAGTAAATCAAAGGGTAGAGGAGGGTGGAATAAAACTATATTGGTTTATAGGATTCTCACATGTAACTTGCAAACTAGTGTTTTAATATTATTACCAAGTTGCTTATTAGTAGGGGATACAATTGAATAACTAAAAGTTGGAATAGGATATATGATCATGGGTATTGACACTTGTTTCCTTATTTGGTTTCAAGGTGATGTATTGTTAATAACTTCCATGCAATTAGTTGATGCCATAATATTAAAATCTACTATTTGAGCTAGGCTACATAATACTTATACACCCTATGAATTATCAAGTAAAATTTTCCTAAGGTTGTCTATAAGATGGAAAAATTCTCATGCCAACTTTATTGTATTCAAGAATAGTTAGAGACCATCCAATTCCTTTTTGATTTTTTTGAGTTTATCTTCTAGAACATAGGATAGAGAGTTATTGAACCCAAGAAAATTATGACAAGGTTGTGACTCAAAGATCATTAGCAATGTAGTAGTGGGATCCAAAGATGTTTTATTTGTAACCATTCCTTGAGTGAAAGAGATAACAAAATTAGGATCATCACTAGAGCTATTCAAAGCATAGGAAGCCACAAGTTGATAAATTCTTCTCATAGGAGTGTTGGATGTAAGAAACCAAGCCGTGAAACTAATAAATCAAGTACAAGTTTTAGGACACATAAATGTTCCTAAGTAGAAGATAGAAGAAAATTATGACAAGACAAATATGTTGATGATGTGTAAAAATAATAGAATATGTTTTAGTTTTATGTTTTGCAAGAAACAAAGCTTTTAAATTCTTTATTTTTCTAGAGTAAAAATACAATGTTTTGCAAATTTAACTAAGATTTTAAAATAATCTAGTGCTTTAACATTGTTAACTAAGATTATAAAATATATGCTATTAGATCAAAAGATATATAAATGCAAGCTAAATTGGGTTCACCAAAATGTTAAGTTGGTGAAAAGGGGTCTAGGCTAAATAACCTAACATAAATCAATATTTTTAGCTTAAAAATTTTAGACACACAATCAACCAAGAGATATTATTTGGCTATTGTCCTAAAGAGATATCCAAACATGCAAGTTAGGGTTTTGGTCCATTTTTATGTGTTTGAAGGTGGTTATTGATATGATGATGCAATGAACTATGTGAATTATGATTAAATTGACTAAATATGACAAAACACAAAACTTCAAGAATTGAGTATTAGAACAAAGAGTAGATATGAGCAAAAAATATATAGAAGAATTTGGTTGTAGAATATAGAGTACAACAAGAGAGAATTTAGTGTGGGTTGGTCGTGTCCATACTTCCAAAAAGTAGGGTTTTAGAGCACTATTTGAAAACATGTGACTATGGAGATTTTGTTGAAGTGTAATTGTTCTTGGATAATCAAAATTCCCTAATTTGTTGATGAATTCCATGAATACATTAATATGGGTTTAGGTTTCCTCAAAAGAGATGAGATGTCCAATCTACTTCATAGAGCCACAACTTGCAAACCTACAAAATAGATATAGGGAAAATGATTATGTTGTATAGGGGCTTGCGTTGGTCAAACCCTATGTTGGTGTTCCCACCTCCACAAAAGCAATGATGATAGATGATAGAGAGTGTGTTCTCTGGGGGTCACAAAGGAAAAACAATAAATGATAATGATAGTGAAAATACAATGATATCTTACCACTCAGATATGAAACCCTTGTTGGACTAATACATCTATGCTAAACTCACACAAGGAGGATGGAGAGATTTTGTTAAGATCTTCCAAGTGTTACTACATATAATAATAACAATAAATAAGGAACATTACACAACACTTGAAGATGGATTTTTTGATAGGATGCATACTTTAATTGGCTTGAATTATGTCTATGGTCTTCTTCTTGTCTTGCTTTTGATTTTTCCTTTTAGAGTGCATTAATTATCCTAGCTAGCTAGTTGATAGATCAATATGAAGGAGGGAAGAAATTATATATATATATGAATTTAAAAATATTTTGAAATAACCATTTAGAGAGGCTAAAAAAATAAATTGAATACTTAAGCACATTGAGGCCAACTTTCAAATTTTAAAGTGTAGGTACAAATAGCCAAGCCACTAACATGGGGTACTAGGGTCCAGGCATAATTTTCTCTACAAAGGCCAATAAATAATGATTTAATTAAATTTCCTAAAAAGATTACAAAAGAGGTACACCACAAGCCTAAATTAAACATATGCACCAAAGAAGGTGCTACACCTAGCGTGAAATTTTAAGCAGCAACAACTTATGGTGTTACAAAAGTGATATGAATCCTTTCTAGATATTTTGACGTTACTTTAGCCTTCAATGCTCTCCCTATGACCTCAACCACTATAAAAAAATGAAACATGAAAGTGGGTCTCATTTTTCAACCTTCTTTTTGGCTAGAAATAAATCCATTGAGAAGTCATTTATTACAATTGAAATGGATGCACTTGTAATGCAACTATGAATCCCATGACACCAATGCTCACTAAAGCCAAACTTGCAAAATACATAGACTAAAACTCCAAAGACACCAATTTTAAAAGCATCATTTTACCAACAATACAATCTAGAATCTATCATTTTGTAAAAAACTAATCACCTCTTTGAAAATGATCTCGTTTAGAACCCTATTGAACCATGTGGCTATAAACTTAATAACAATTTTATATACTAAACTACAAAAAAAAAATTGAATTGATGTAACCAAAATTATTTAAGTTCTTTAGCTTAGATATAAAAGTAAGGAAAGTAAAAATCTAATCCCTAAACATCCCTTGTCTCCTTACAACATGCAACTACCTCCTAGAAATCTAAACTTTGTATCCTAATCTTGTCCAAAAAGAAAGGTAACAAAGAGTGACTCAATTTTCTCATAAGATATCACCATCCAGGTCCTTCCTCCTCTATCCCATTTGCCTCACCTATTACAACCCTAGAGGAGAGTGATTTTCTCTATCTTATTATGGGTTTGTGGTCCCCCTCTTTTAACCATTTAGTCCTTGCCTTTTGCTGCCAAAACAATTCTTCGTTTTGAAGATCATAATTTAGCTCTTTCATGTTCGTGACTTCCTTCTTCCTTCTATCCTTGAAAAACCGTTACCTGCAATTTCTTTATCAAACTACCAAACAAGATAAAAGAACAAAGAAAAAATAAAGGTTAAAGCGAGGAAAGTATTTTTAATGTTTAGCTGAGCTCTAGGCAATCCATGGTTAACGCTAACCGCCTTTGTTTGATGGCGAAAGACGTGTTGACTTCGAAATATGTCGACATACCTAATAAAATTATCGTGCTTATCTCTAATCTCCGTTTGTTTCGTCTCACACACATCGTAAACCGCACCACCCAATTTCAAAGCCTCCATTTCCCATTGCTATGAAGAATAAGTCGCTTACGTAACCAGCCAAAACAGAATGTCGACATGGTGCTGAAAATGGCAAAGACAACGGCGCAAAGACCGGATTGCAATACATATTCTCTAATATCAATTTCATGCTTGGCTCTTGCATTTCTAGTGTTTCAACTGCAAGATTTGTATAGTATGAAGTGCGACAACCTCACCACATGGCTCAAGATTTTGTGGGCATTGTTGGGATTTTTTCTATTCCCATTTCTATACACTTTTCTGGCTCTTTTCCGCACACCATGTATCATAACTGCTTACTTAGTTATGATGATGGCCACCATTTATATCATCTTCATTCGGGAGACAGAAGAAGTGGCGCCTCTATCTCTGCCTCTTCGGAGTGTTATCATGACGGTGATTAATTACAGGCGCGGGGAAAAGGAAGAAATAGGAGAGTGTGTGATATGTCTCAGCGAATTTGAGCAAGAGGAGGAAGTGGCCAGGATTGGTTGCTGTGGAAGTAGATTTCACGTGGAGTGCCTCGGGAGGTGGGCTCAAAGCCAGGGAAGGACATGTCCTATCTGCCACACATCCTATTTACGCGGATAACCCTTGATTTAGAGATAAATTTTTCTGTAAAAAATCATGTTAATGAATGTGCATGTCCGATTACTGTGCATCCTCTCTACGCGTATAGCGCGTGATTTAGAGATAGACTTTTGAATGCTTTTCCAAGAAAAATATTTTATGGTTCTGAATGTAAGCTTCAGGTCCTTGTAATTATATGTTTGAGATCTGGTGCAGTGTGACCACATCCTTGGTTCTGCCATTTCAATTTTGAGTAATAATGAAATGAGGAATACAGTAGATTCAATTTCATAATGAATTTCTCTGTTATCTTTTTGTATTTGATTTCGATATCTTTGTATCCAGCATAATCTAGAATGAAATGTTTTTTTATTTTCACTATTCTCGTTATACATAAGATACAAACCCTCTCTTCTTTTTAGAAATTGAGAGTTTTCTTCCATCTTGTTTCTTAATACAATTAGAGCTATCTTGTCTTGTTAAAATTGGAAAATTATGTATATGATCTTTAGTCATTACTCTTGGTGTAGTGGTTCCATGCTCAGATCCGATATAGCTAAGGTTCTCTATTTCCTTCTTGATGGGTTTTCACGTTAAGATCCAAAGTGTAAGGAGCCTTTTTATCTGACAGTTCTGTATGAACTGACACAGTTGTTTCAAACGTTTATCGACCATTATCAGAAGGCAAAAGTTAGGCAGTCCCATATGTATACTATCTATTAGAACGATAAAGGTATTTTGTTGTATTTTGTTTTCAGGAATATATTTATATCTATATATTTTCGATCATTTTATAATGAATTAAATTTTGGAGAGGGAGACATTTTCAGAAAGAATATAATTCAGAATATATTGGGTATCTAAATATAAATAACATACTTAGTTAAATATCATTTTGTTCAATGATCAAACAATCAATAATATTTTACATTTCACAGACATTGATAAGTGATAAATATTTATCCTATTTTTATTGACTATAATTGACCTTTAACTATTAAGCTCGATGATATTTAAATATAACTATGTAATTCCATTAGAAAAACTGATTTTTTTTTATTCTCTTTTATACAGAAACTCAAAACAAATTTTCTTAACAAAAGAACAATTATAGAATTGATCATAGCCTTCCATTCTATGGGACTTATTAAATTTTAGATGCTTGTTAATAATGATCAAATCAGGCACATGGTAAATTGTAGACAACTAAAAATGTTGAAGGCATTCTTTGATTCATCATTTTTCGTCATCATTAGGAATCACACATTCTTCTAATTCATCATTTTCAGTCATTATCACTCATCAACCCTTTATCACTATTAATTAAATAATTTCTAATTATTTGATTAAACTAACCAATCTTCCACCATTAATTAAATAATTTTGAATTATTTAATTATCTCATTATTTTTTCTACCATCACCTTTAATTAAACTATTTTGAGTTATTTAGTTAATTAAATTATTTTCCCTCATCTAGTTTAATTAAATAATTCCTATTTATTTCATTAATTCTAAATATTCTTCTTATCCAAATAATTAAATACTTTTAATAATCAAATTAAATCATGCATTCTTTTTCATCTCTCATAAATAATCAAAATTTAATTAGCCAATTATTTTTCAAACAATAAAATACTTAATTATCTATTTTTAAAAATCCTCTAAAAATAAATAAAACATTTATTTTATCTATTTTCTAATGATAGCATTTTTTAATGTACAAGAAAATTGAGAGGTGGGGGATGAATCATTTGTACATTAAAACATCAAAACCATCAATAACATTCAGATTTGAATTAGTCCTTAAAACCTTAACAACCATTAAACCCTTATCATGCATTAGTAGAATGTAAACATTAGAAACAATAATGCAAACACACCCAAACACATGAGAACACCAGATTTACATGGAAACAACAAAGAAGGGAAAAAAGATGGTGAGGATTAACTCACAATATAAAGTAATTGCAACATTGAATACAATAGGTTCATTTTCGAAGGGCTCACTCTCTAGAAGAAAAGAAATGCTCACTACTAGATTACAAAAAAGGAGAAAGAGGAATGTTACAATGGGAAATCACTTTCAAAGCAACTGAAAGATCCACAATATCATCACTAGTACATTCAAAAACTCTTTGAAGAATGTAAACATCTTTTGCTTATTGCTTCTTGTAGTCTAACACATTAAAGCTTAAACTGCATTTCACACTTTCTCACTTCATAACTCTACACTTCACATCAAACACTGCACTCTTTGATTCTCCAATCAACTCAACACTTATTTATAGCATCCTCAACCTTGAAAATAATTGACAAGGTCGGCTATGCACCTCAATCATGTAAATTCAAAATTAGGTCAAAACTGAGCATTCTTGAGTTGAAAAGGAATGAAATCCGACCAAACCAATCGTTAACTAAGACTTAAATCCATTTGTACATGTCACGCCATGCATCTACAAACACTAAAGCATATTTTTAATTAGTGTAAACAATGAAGGATGGCCAAACCTATACAAACACCATTGAAAATTCAAGTACACACTTCCTTTGATCCAGAGAAAAATTACATAGAACATAAAACACTTGAACACAATATGGAATTTTCCATAAACACCCTAAAATCCAAAAAAATCCCTCAAAAACATCATACATCAGAAGAACATACTCATCTTGCACACCCAATTAACCTTTCACACAAAGCAACACTTGAAACCAATCTTGTAGGGCACCAAAACACAAAGAACTTGGACTAATGATAGATAATACCAATATGAGAATACCCTCAAATCCACAAGACTAGAAACCATGTTGTGGAGAAATGTGGAGCAAGACCATTTCTCCTAGACACCAATGTAATACAAAATTCACACACTATTAAACACAAATTTCTTTGCACAATGATCTAGGACAAGAGATTCTAGATATAACACCACTGAACACCTCTAATCAACATATCCAAATTACATAAACATATATTCAACAAAGAAGGAGTGTGGAGAAAAACTAGATCACTACTAGATGCTATATTGAACACCTCTCAACCACATGATTTTCTCTTATCTTTAAATTTTCTAAAAATTAGTTGGAAACCAAGCACCAAAAACACATTCTCATCATTTGTAGTGCCTTCTTAGCAACTCAACCACACAAGAGGTTGAATATCATCAAAAAAATCTTATCAAATTAATACTAGAGGTTTGCACCAATGGCACTACTAATGACAACATAACACAACTAATCAAAGAATCATTACAAATTTCCAGCAATATCTACATAGAACTATTGAAATCAATGCAACAAGCTAAAACTATTGACATCAATGAAAACACACAAGCTACTCATACTTGCAACAATCTCCCCCTTTGTCATGGATGACAACACATGGAAAAGAAATCAACAACAAAAAAACTTTGATCACCAGCTCATATAATTCACTATAGTACATACTTCTCCCCCTTACATAAGAATATACTCTTTCCAACACTTTCTCTTTCTCATGACTTCTCTCCTCCTTAATTCATAAGGTTTTTTAGTTAGCTCTCTCTCCCCCTTTTACATCAATGGCAAAGGGAAATGCTCTTTTATCTCTCTCCCTTTGACATTGAACATACTTACTTTCTTTCCCTCGAAGGAAAAACCTATAAGGGACAACCATTACTCTACAACTACCTTTCCTTTTATTTCACTCTATTTTTTTCACACCTTCTCTACACACTCCTCCATACTATACCAATCAAAAAATACTACTCATACAATGATAATATTTACTCCCATTGAATGTTAGTGATCATGAAATCTTGTGCTTCTGTTGAATAGCCTTATGGGAAATTCAGTGAGTGGGGGGACTTGCTTGCGCCTCACTGAATGACCTCCAAGATTTTATAGAAGTTGACTATTATTTGTATTTTGGGGGAAAGGGGGAGAGAAATAAAAAAAATAAAAACTATCTAAGGCAATGCACCACAAAATTTTAGGACATTCCAAATCCTACTAGGCTCTCATTTTTAATGAAATATAGAAAAAATTCCATAGACCATGCAAAATCATGCATGATTATATTGATATCTCATCAATCATCATCCATTGATCTCATATTACATCCCACACTGTTGATTTCATGTCCTAAAACCCTATAAGTCAAAGATCCTTTGATCATTCAATCCCTTCTTGACTCAACAACTATACTATACTAGTTTTACATCTTTATTTAATACAACAAGGTTATGATAAGTTTATGAGAGATCCACATATCATTCAAAACAACACAATTATAATAATTTTGACAATAGAGTAAGGCTAGGAATTTTTCAAGTGAGATAGAGTAGGTTTGATTAGTTTGATTTGATTTATGTTCTCTTTGATTACTCTCATTTGAATAGTGTTCATTCTTCATTGCTAATAGATCTAATTAAATTAGTGGATTTAGGGTTTATTGATTTTATCTACTCTTTTACTATTAAATTTGTATATTGCAAACACTAGGAGAAGATTGTAAAAACATACTAGTTATGAATCTGATGCAAGAAAAAAATTAAATTTCTTTCATTTGTACATTAGTTCACACTTCATTTTGGATAATCAATACTGTTATATGTCATTTTTGGTAGGATTCTAATTTTAATTCTCACTCATTACTTTTTTTGTGAACCTAAAGATCAAAAACACTCTTATCTTGCACATGTTATGCATATCCAAGATGTACTAGCGAAGCATGCACATCTCTGGTTCTTCATGTGACTTTGAGAAATCAAAATCCTAGAATGTTCTTTTTAATTTAGTAGGAGGTTATATTGGGGCTTTCATCACTCCAAGGGTTACCTTAAACATATTTATTGATGGATTATATAAAGGGGAAATAATGAAATTTGTACCTCTAGGTGAGGCAAGGATCGTTCATATCAAGTCTCAAGACCTTTGATCTATTGAGACTTGTATGGTGAGGAGAAGAGGGGAGACTCCATTTTATCATGCACTTTCAGATCTACTCATTACTTTCAAAATTTTCACAAACCATTTCTATTAGAGACCTAATATCGGTGGTCACTAATCTAGTGTGGTGTAAGGTACAATATCATAAGTGAAGTTAATCTATATGTACCATCGTAGAGATATAATTTATTTGGAGGCATAAAACCTACAAGCAAAGGAGGAAGGTGAGCACTTGTGTCACTAGATACCTATATATTGCCTTTGGAGAATGTGGAATGTATTAGCACAAACCTACAATATTTTGGATTGGATCCACACTAGTGCGATACACCTTTAATACTAGCTAGGTTGTACTTAAAAATATTTTATTATTGACTAGTGAGTACAAATCATACCATACCTTGGAGTTATTTTACTATGATTATTTACTATTTTTATCTCGGACTAGTCAAAACAAGTTTGTAGAGGAAATTTTCTACTCTCTAGTTTCAAGATAAAAAGATTCCACAGGGAGAAAATGTTCCTCAACTACTTCAAGTAACAAAGCTCAAGTGATGATAAAATGATGACAGTTTTAGAAATAGAAAGGGAAGATCACAAATGTCTTCTAGACAAAGTAACCAGCTCTCGGCAAGCCTTGTGGAAGAAAATGACAGAGAGAGAGAGAAAGAAACAAATAATTGTGAGATCCAAAAGAGTTGTAGAGAATCTTCTGAGAACTTGAGAAATTTGTAGAAACCTATAGAGAGTTGTGAAAGATTCAAAGAAAAATATTGAGAAAAGAAAGAGAGAGAGAGAATATCAAAGAGAGAAAGACCAAGAGAGAGAAGAGGAGGGAAAAGAGGCTCTTGAGCTATTACAAATCATCCTGAGCCATTTACACTAACCAAGGTTGTTGAATAAGATAATTAACAGGGGGGGTGAATCCTTTGTAAAAAATTTAAACCTTTAAATCAACCATTGGAACAAATACTTAAAATTACCTAAAATGATAAAAGATTAAGTGCAAGTGTAGAAACTGAAAAGAATCATATAAACACAACAAGACCAGATTTATGTAGAAAACCCAATGATTGAAAAACCATGGTGAGGATTAACTCACACTATAGAGAATATCAAAACCAATTAAAAAGGCTCATTTCTTGAAAAAGGCTCATTGCCATACAAGGAATCACTATCCAAATTAGGACTCACTATCCAATAGGGCTAACCATTGGGAGGTCTCCCCACCATAGTGATACAAATAAGATAGAAGAGATATGTTAAAAAGAGAATAAAATATCAACGCAACAGAGATTTCCACAATAATTTGTTCAACCACTTGCAAACATGCATGAATGATAGAGTACACCTTCAGCTTAGTGCATCCAAAAAAATAGCATTTAGACTCCACATTGATCTACCACACTCACATCACACACACACTGATTCACATCTATCTACTCTATTTATTTGCACTTATCTCTCTTTTCACACCTTCACTACTAACTCATCTTGTATTTGTACCATCTTCAACTTGTAAACATATCCAAAGTCATTCATCCATCAATAAATTCAAATTAGGTCAGCACCAAAAAATCCTAGGGCGGAATTAAAATGAGGGCAACCAAAACACATGCTTTATGAGGACCCAAATAGGTCCAACATACTTCATCACCTTCAAAGATAGTGTTCAACACAAGGTTGACCAAACTAGTGTAAAACATAGAGAATAATTAAGAACGATCCTTCCAGATACTGAAATTATCTTCAACATGATCATAACAATTTAACTCTAGAACCACAAGTCATAAGACTTTACCAAATAGAAATCCAGACCAACAAAAATTCTCTTGGACCTCAACCAAATACACATAAAACCACAATTCACAACTTCTGAACACATCTCACACTGTACAATGATTTAGAAGTGAAAAATCTAGATATAGCAGCTTCCAACAAACATGATCAACATATCTGAACCACACAACCATTTGAGAAAATCCTAGAGAAAAATCCAAAGCAACAATTGAACACTTGCAACCTTCGACAATACAATTTTCTCAATATCCTTGACATATACAACCAATAACCTCTATCCAAGACATTAATGACAACAACAATTAATTGATAACTAATTGACCTGGTGGAGCTTTTAAATTTTTGAAAGAAATATGCATCTAGTTCTTTGGCTTGTCATTATCCATTGGCATCTATATCTTAGGGTTGGGTTTAGGGTTTTCGTTAAAAAGACCTTGCTTTAAATTTCATAAGTCTTTTTCCTTTGGCATTCTATTCCTTCATTGGCTTTCTATATCTAGTTGCAATTCATTTGAGTAATCACTTAAGTCATCAAAAATGTGTTGTCACTATAGACATGCAGATTTGACATCATCGTCAATGTTCACCTTTTGATTAAATAAATCAAGTTTTATTTAATTAAATCACAAATCTCCTAAGGTCTATTAATTTAATCACCAATATTAAATTAAATGATCAATGCTCATTTCCTCTCATTTGATTTTAAAAGAAATACAAAAATCTAAAATCAAATGTCATATCACTTAAATCATCTATTAGATTAATCAAATCACTATTAGTTTAATCCTAACTACATGAATCTTCTAGATTCATCCACTTGCACCAATAAATCACTTTATTTGATTTTATTAAAACCCATATTTTCCCTCATTAACTCTCATGTTTGACTTTTTGGACAAACACAATTCCCCCCCAAAACCCTCAACCACATGCATTTATGGCCATTTTCAAATTTGAATGGGCACATTGGCCAAGACTTGCACATTCCTCAACCTCTCACACTTTGACAAGTGGCATCTTGTCATTGGCCCATGAATGATCCCAAATTAATTAGTTTGGCCTCTCCTCTATTCAAGTTCAACTATAAGTTGAAGGCTTCTCTCCTTCAAAAAAAAAAAAACACATCTTGAGGCAAGGTTACTCTCTTCATTTGAGAATCAATCTTGCTCTTCATCATCCACATTTGAAAGCATCTACACTATAGGAAACTTGAGTTCAAGAGCATCTCATTGTCTATTATCTAATTTGGCTTAATCAAGGATTGGGAAAGGGCTCTTTCACATATTCAAAGAGCACCAATCCACCATGGAATAGATTTGCATTCATGTTTTATGTGCTTTATTTAGTTTTCATTATTGTTTTAATATCGCATTTAGCATGTTTAAACTAGATGCAATATTTCATGAGGATATTGGAGTTGTGCTAACCATTTGTAGATTTTGATATCCAAAAAATGATGCTAGAAGGAGGGCTACTCTAATATCTTGACTTCATTTGCTCGTTTTTGTATTACAGTTGTATCTCAACAGTGTTATGTTCACCTACAATTGCTTTTATGAGATAGCTATGATTTCAGGATATATATTTTATTTGTCTTAAGATCAACTTACAATTCTTTTCTTTTTCTCTATGGTTTGTCAAATAATAACATGCTACTCTCTGTATTTTTAAGACTGCCAGCACTGCAATCCATATAGTCAAGAGTTGCAAAAGCCTTCTATAGATCTATTTTAGGCACATACCTATAGTCTTGCCTTCGGCCATATTTTGTTGAGGTATGCTCCTTTAAACAGTGAAAGCTTGCTTGATTTTGAATCTTACATGTTTTGGTTTTAAAAGAAAAATAGTCGTTGCCTATGTTTTTGCTGAGAACACTGAGACGTGGCTCTGTGAGTACCATGCTAGAAGCACTTACTACTGTATTAGTCGCATCTACAGTAACTTCCATATCTGCCTTTTGGTTTTGTAGATGTATTTGACACCATTGCCAGTCAGTCCAACCTTTACCTTCTAAAAGTGTGCACCAAGCATTTTCATGCTGAAATAACCTTCATGATAATCCTTTTGACGCTTCAGCTCAGGTACCAAGTAGGCACGACCCAAAAGGAGCCAAAAACTGCAAGTTGTAATTTGAACTCTTGTAGGAGGTAAAGCGTAAGTGGGTCTCTTCTCCATGATTGAATGTCCTCTCTGTCCTCATGCGAGTTTCTAGGTTATTATAATCCAAATTATGGTAATCTATATCATTGAAAGACCGTGCAAATCAATTTTGTGCGAACCCTACCATATTGCTTTTCCTATCTCACTAACATTGGTGTTTTGGCATTGATTGGCCTATCGATTTTATTAATGATATCATTGTGCTCAAAAGACCAACGATTTATTCTTTTCCATATTCGTTGCCCTTACCTTCAATATGTCATTAACACCGACCAACTAAAATAGAATTTTATGTTGTGAAAGTTGCATTTGAAAGTGGCATTTGAGAGGTGCAAAACTAAATGGATGAAAATAGCCACTATCCTCATTTTTCTGGAACTTATCAAGAGGATAACATGAATGGAATAGGCAAGCTATGATAGGCGATTTATGGCAACATCTAAAGCTGCACCCTCTACACTAGAGGCTATTAAATTAGCTTTGCACCCACCAGTTGCATTAATGTAAAAGTTTTATGCACCTCTTCAACATACGTACATGAGCAGTGAGGATACAACACTTGACTTTACGCCTAGCACTGACATTTTCTTGAGAGTTTCCGATGCCCTTCCAACAAATTACTGGTTGAAGATACGACTAGATCTGCTTGAATAGATGCTATTTTAAATGCCAATGATTATGTCTTCTGCAAATTTTATTTTATTTTTAGAAATGTCAGATGCAATCTTTTGGCTAGATTTATTTGATGTCACCTCATTTGTTGACTTATCCTAGCATATATCGGCTTTTATTGTCCTCCATTATCTTTGTAAAGCTATACCATCAATATGATATTCTGCTCACGAGGGATTTTCAGGTTGAAGCTTCCATTAATAATTTTTTTCGATTGGGGTGTCATCCAATTTTTTTAGTTGATTATTGACAGCACTAAAAGCAGAGGGTTCGCTAGCAAAAGGTTGAGGAATCTGATTTTATGCCTGGTCATACAATCATTACAATCTGGCAAAAATTTTACACATCACTCACTCAATTCGCATTCCTTCACCATTCCAGAGGAAGAAAAAGTACACATTTCTCAATCCTAGAGTTGCACGTTTATTCTTGCAACTGCCATTTGCATTGTCTTGAAAGCTTCTTCTTTTTAGTTGAGTTTACTCCTGCCTCAACTTAAATACCATGTGGTTATGGAAATTCTTTAGAGAAGGATCTTTAAATCAGTAAAAGATCATTAGTATTTGTTATCTTATTATTGGTTTTTTATTTATTTATCTATTATGGATCAATATCATATTATTGTGCAATCTCGGGTTTGCTATCTCTCCGCACTAATATTGTTGGTTTTAGTGAATACAGAATTAGTGAACCATTGAATCAATGAATTATCATTTTTTAACTTTTGTTTGAAGTCATCTTTCTTTTTTTATTTGATTTTTCTTGAATATATCGATATACAATTCACAGATCTGAACATGTTGTAACTGATTTGCAAGATTTCTTGAAGATAACAAAGGAGTAAAGCGGAGAAAATCCTGAAGATATCAAGCAAATTTGAGTTGGAAAGCTGATCATTAAACTTAAAATCAACAAAGCATTTTTAAATGCTTATTATGATGATCTAGAGCTTCCATTTTCCACTCTTGTTTTCTATTTTAAACCAACTCATTTCAATTTGGGTTTAAAATAAACCACTGCTTTGATCTTTTCAAATTTGGCTAAAATTGAATTTACAAACTTACTAGAATTTCAATTTGGACTTAAAATTGAACAAGGAAAACTTCACATCTCATTTGGTGCTTTTAAAAAGAACTCATCACTGCTTTTGGGACTTAAAATGAACAAGTGTTTCCATGTTTTGCAATCTTTTTCACAAAATCACATCATTTAAAATGCATATGTGCTTCTCTCACGCTTCATAGTGATCTTGAGAATCAAAAGCATTTTGGTGATCTTAAGTTGTCAAAAATATTGCCTCGACACTTCAATTTGGGCATTTTAAAATTGAAAAAGACATGCGAGTGTCAGCACGACATATTGCAGAGGTTTTCCCCTTTGTTTTTCAATGAAGGTTGTGTGAACAATGAGATATGTTAGCTCGCTTTTGTTTATCTTAGAGGGCCTTCCTTGTGGGAAAAATTAATCACCCAAGGGAACGACCTAACCGGGAACACACTAAATCCAAGCGACTTCCACCCAAGATATAAGTGTGGATATTGGAACAAAGGCCAATATCATGAGGATTATTCCAACGAGATGGACAACAATGGACTCTTGCCGATGTTGGATAATCCCCCACGAACGGAATGCCCGAATTAGAACCCTTTGTTTAGGAAAAGGCCAAAACCTTGTGTATCTTGTTGGTGCAAAAGGTCATGTCCTTTGAAGCCACCCCACATTAGACATGTGGTCTTGTTGTGGAAATGGAAAGTATGCCATGGGAGATTCATGGGTACTAATGCTTGGGTGACCCGAGAAGTGTGTGTCGTGGAGGGGAGCCAGTGTGGTCAAACATTTAGCCATTCGCACAAGATATGCGCAGTTGGATTTATCCAAATGGGAACCCAACAAGATATTGCCTCATCATCCTAGGATTGTAGAAGTGCTTGGAAGAAAAGAATACATTGCTTGGTTCTCGAAAACACTTGAAAAAAAACATTCACAAGACCTTCAAATTTCAAACCCCTTTGAGGAGACAAATACCTTTGATGAATTCAAATACTCTTGCTTGCCCTAAGGACCATATCCTTAGAGGTTTCTAAGTGTTTGGATTCTATCATCGTTTGTTTTCAATAAAGTTAAACATATGAGACTTTTCCCCTAATTTCCTTGATTTCCACATAATGGACTTTGTGGGATGAAAATGAAAGTGTGACATTAGACATATAGTTTGAAAACATAATCAAGCAAGTGCTTTTGGTAAAAAGAATTCACTAAGACAAGATAAAAATGACAAATTGGATTACACATGTGTTTTCTAACATGATTTCCCACAAGATCAAAATCCCAAAACCAAAGTTCAAGAAGCTTAGTATTAAAGCTCGTGAGGAGCATTTTGAGATCCCGAGTTTAATGAGTTTTACTATCACTAGAATCCCAAACTCTTTGAAAGGTTTGCTTTCCTCCCATAGGAAATATAGCATGTTCTTCAACACCGAGGTCTTGTAAGAAGAAGTGTTGTTCTAGGTCAAATCTAGGATCAAATTCAATCACTTTCATCCATCTCTCAACCATCAAAATCAATCAAAAATCACTTCACCAACAACTCTTGGAAACTTTGTAAGCATCTGTTATGCTAAACTTCTAGGCAAAATCAAAACCACCTTGTTTGACTTAACACACCTAGTCAAGCCATCATATTATACATGAGTTCTCTCTTGGATAATACAACTTCCTAGGGATTATGAGTTCATCTTATTTGGCTTCACGCACTTAGCCAAATTATCAAATCATCACCCCGTTTGACTTAACACACTTAGTCAAACTACCATCTTGTAGTTCACTCTTGGATAACACAACTTCCTAGAGTTTTATGATTACATTTATCATTTTTGTTTGACTTAACACATTTAGTCAAACTATCAATCCAATCATGATCAATCAAAGTCCTAAAAGTTTTAGCATTTCCTTCAAAGTTTCTTTAAGAGTTCCATTCATCTGTATCACTCATCTTTCATTTATCTCATCCTCGTCATCACTTTGATCCTTCAATTATCCTAGTTCTTCGCTTCTATGAACCTAAGGTTTAGACTGATCTAAAGAATTAGAGGTTCATCTCTTACATTCTTGAAAATTGATCTTCATTTTATGGTTCAAACTTGATCTCAACACAAGAGGGACATGGAATATAAACTTGATCCATCCATCATGAGCAATTCGAGTCAATCAAACTATCCAAGTCTCACAATGACAATTGATTATCGAAACTCACATTTATGCAATTCAAACATGGCATCATTATCTCCTCCAAACTTCAATGATACAAATGTGAGTATGCCCAATCTAAAGTTTGGAACACCTTTCTCAACGATAGATTTAAATCCAAGTTCAAATCTACAAATCTATCAACCAAACACTCAATGCATGAGTTTTCCAAACAACATTATCCCACCAAATCCATGCATGTCAAATAAAAAATTGTCAAACATGACCATTTCAAATCCACACTTGGTAAATTTTGGGGTAGACATGTTTGCAAATCCCATCAATGTTACTCAAAATCCTAGCAGTATATTGGCAACTCCGTATGTTGATTCAAGTCAAGGAAACACCATGCAAAATCAAAGTTACCTAAATCAAGGCAATATGATTCTCAACCACAACAATGTTCAAAGTCAACCTATAATGCCAAATCAAAACATCATACCAAATCATCCCATTTTTCCATCGACATCACAACAGCAGGTGGCAACCATCCAAGCAATACCAACAATCAACACCATTCCCAACCCACCACCACCACCACCAAAACACAACATGACCAATTCATTCTCCATCATGTTGCAAGCCGCTCAAGAAGCTTCCCACAAAAAGGCACTCCAAAAACAACAAGCCACACAAGTTGTAAAACCTGCACATGCCGCTCAGATGGCACAAGCAATCCAACAAGCACACGCTCAAGCACGAGCACAATTCCAAGCTCATTAAGCACAAGCGCAAGCACAATACCAAGCTCAATTGCAAGCTCAACAAAAAATATTTTTGGCATGACAATGACACGACCAACAACAAGCATTGTTGGCTCAACAACAAACACAAGAATTACTCACTCAACAAAGCTTGTAATAGATTCCCACCATAATTCTTGAAATAAAAAATCAAGATCAATCTGTCAATAAGAACCTTAAAGATTTTTACACATCATCCGACGATCAAATCAACACACCCCAAAAGCCACTTTTCAATTATGATCAAAACTCACCAATGATGTCCAACAATGATCTATTCAAAGGAGGGTTAACATTATTTGATCAACCCATATAACAATAATAAGAATGAGCGATGAGAGCGGTCACGGGCAGGAGAAAATGAAGTTCGAATTTCAAAACAATGGAATTGGATCCGAAAGCGAAGCAAGATCAGAAAATCGACAGTCGAATTAGGAACTGGAACCGAGTCAAAAGCAAGGTAAGGATGACTAGGATGATGTGGACTCTGGTGAGAAAATATAGGTGGACCCTGGGGGAAAGGAAAGTCTAGCGTTTATCTCTGCTACTTCTCCCACCGAAAAATTTGAGAAAGATAGTGGGGGAGTGGGGACCAATGGTGGTTTTGGAGGCAGCTGCAAAACCTAATGGAAAGTCTTCCTTCCCTCCAATGTAAAATATCTCATCCCCTGCTAGAGGTAAGTTTGCTTTTTCCATTCCTGATCTGATTATAGACCATAATATAGCTCTAATGGAATGAACCCTAGTTGGAAAGTTTATGGGTCCTAGACCAAATATTGAAGTGGTCAGGGAATTTGTTAAAAATAAATGGATAACCAGTGGGAAAGTCTCAATTGCTGCTCTTCCAAAGGGTTTTTTTGCTTTTGAATTTACTTGCAAAGAGGATATTATGGCTATAAGAGGTGGAGGTCCCTGGGTGATAGGAAAATCATCCCTAGCTCTAAAGAAGTGGTCCTCCCACTTGGATCTATTGGACTCTATCTTTGAGAATGTTCCAGTCTGGGTTAGACTTTCAGGCCTACCCTTGGAAGATTGGAGTGAAGACATCTTCCTAGGCATTGCGAGCTCCTTTGGTGAGCTCCTTTTGATCGACACAATGACAGCTGCTAGAAAGAGACTGGTTTTCATGAGGATATGTGTGGGGGTTCCTTAGGAAGCAGATTTACCATCATCGATAGAGATACAATCTAAGCTGGGATCCTAGGAATAGAATATACAATTTGAAACCATCCCGTTTGCTTGCTTGAAGTTTAGGAAATCTGGTCATTGGGAAAAAAAATGCCCTCTAAATGCTGCTCTAGAGAAAGATAAGCCAGCAGAACCTGGAAAAAAAGAATGGAAAAAAAAGAAGAATGACTCTAGAGAAGGAAGGAGGGAGAATAAAGAGTAGGAGTTGGAAAATATAGAAGCTGATAATTAGAAAAGCTCCTCAGAGATCGAAGTGGTTTTGGAGAATAAAGGTGAGTTCTCTATTGAGCTTCATAACTTAAAGTCTTTTTCAAAGGAAAGAGGTATTAATGAGGGCACCCTAGCTGAAGAAGGAGATCGGATCTTGTCTCCTTCCTTATCCCAAATGACAGTCCCTTCTGATAGAAATGAAGAGATACCAGGTTTGGAGGATATCCCTAGTGAGGGCCTATCCTTGGTCTTGAATATCCCTCCTCTCTCCCCGTTTTCTGATATTCTCCTCCCTATGGGTGTGGAGCTCTTATTGGAGATCAGCTCTATTGTTGGGGTTTTAGAATCCCTTGAAAAATAGGATTACTCAGCTAACCTATCCAGTAATGTCTTGTGTTGTCAAGAGAATAGCAACATGGACACATTACCTTGGGAACAAAGACTACCAAACGAAAAGGATTGGGAATCTAGCAGAGAGACGGATAGTCAAGATGAGACTGATAAAGAAGAGAATATACCAAAGAAGAAGTCTGGAAAAAAAAAACAAGGAAAGACCCCAAGTGGAATTTCTACTAGATCAAGAGGTAAGGCAGATTGTGGAGCAACAAATAATTCAAGAGGTTAAAAGTATTCAAAAAAGAAAAGAGAGCTGAATAGTTTTTAGGATATAGCGGATGGATCTCAAAAAACCATCCTAGAGTGTCTTGACTCCCCCGGTATATAATGAAGATTATGTCCTGGAATATAAGGGGACTCAATAGCCCCCACAAGTAGGATGTTCTCTGCAACTTTGTTAGAGATCACAAACCTGATATTCTTCTAATTCAGGAAACTAAAATGTCTAAGGAGAAAATTGAAAAGATGGAACTCTTTCAGTTGTACAGCAACCAGGGCAATAACTCAAATGGTGCTTTAGGTGGCATTGTTACCTTCTGGAATAGCCACAATATCAAAGGAGATCTGATATTGGAAGGTACGAATCACATAGTTACTAGATTCACTCATATAAGAGATAACTTCAGTTGGATTCAAATGAACATTTATGCTCCTAATGGAAAAGGTATGAGGAAATCTTTTTGGATAGAATTAGCCTCCATTAGGAGGATTTTTGATAAAGAAGCTTGGATTTTTATGGGGGACTTCAATACTCCCTTAATGAATGGTGATAAATTTGGGGGATCTTAGATTAACTTAGAAAGTAAAGAGGATCTTTAGAATTTTATTGATACTCAAGGGGTGATAGATCCGAATCTTCTTGGAGCCTCCTTCACCTGGTCCAATTGTAGAAAGGGGATGGACCTCATATAGGTCAGATTAGATAGATCTCTTATTTCCAATCATTGGTATTTTGATTACTATTCTTCCCTTAAAGCCCTCACTAGAATAGGTTCTGATCATTCCCCTATCAGTTTCACTACGGATTCTATAAAAAAGAAGAAGAATACTCCTTTCAGATTTGAAAAAATGTGGACCTCTCATCCTACTTTTATAGAGGAAATAAAGAAATGGTGGAATATAAGTATTCAAGGAATCGCAATGTTCAGAATTGCTAAAAAATTAAGGGGAGTGAAATGTAATCTTAAAAAATGGAAAAATGAATCTTTTGGGAACATCTTTAAGATCAAGTCTGAACTTCAGATGGATCTAGGAGAAATTCAATTCAAAATATAGAAGGAGGGTTACTTGAATGATACTAAGGAAAAAGAGAATGAGCTCCTTATGAAGATGCATGACATAATTGCGAATGAGGAGGAGTTCTAGAAATAAAGATCAAGAGCCCTTTAGCTGTCTGCTGGAGATAGAAACACCAGGTACTTCCACCTTTCAGCTTCTAAACAAAGAGTTGTTAACATAATATCTCAAATAGACGTGAATGGAACCAGATTTGAGGAGGAAGAGGATATTAGGATGTAGGTGGGCTCCTTCTTTAAACTTCTTCTCTTGGAAAGTACTGAAATAAACCGGAATGAGCAAGATCGGCTAGTGGAAGCTATACCAAGAATTACCAACCAGGAAAACAACTCTTTTATGACAGCAATCCCTACCAATGAGGAAGTCAAGCGGGCTGTCTTTTCCTTTGATGGGAATAAAGCCCTGGGTCCTGATGGTTTCCCTTTGTTTTTCTTCTAATGGCTCTGGGAGATTGTTGAAGAAGATGTGGTTAATGCTGTTAAGGAATTTTTTGGAGCGAGATGTCTTTTTAAAAGAATTAAATTCTACTTTCTTGGTTCTCATCTCAAAGAAACCTGGAGCTAATAACTTTGAGGCTTTTAGGCCTATCAGTCTCTGTAATTCTTTATACAAGATCATCTCTAAGATCTTAACCTCTAGATTCTTAATTTTTTTGCCTTCCTTGATTTCTCCTCAACAGAATGGATTCATTCCTGGTAGACAAATCCTTGATTCTATAGTTACGGTTCATGAGAACATTCACTCCCTTGTTGAGTCAAAGACTGAAGGTTTCCTCTTAAAGCTTGACATCTCAAAAGCCTATGATAGAGTTGATTGCATTTTTTTATTTAAAATTCTGAAGGCCTTTGGCTTTAATAATAGGGTTGTTCAAATGGTGGAACAACTTGTGTCCACAACATCCATATCGATTATGGTCAATGGATCCCTTACCTCCTTTTTTTAGAGTACCAGAGGTCTAAGGCAGGGTGATCCTATATCTACTATCTTATTCACCATTATGGCTAAAAGTTTAGGGAGGAACCTGAAAAAATTGGTAGATTTTAAATTTATCTCTGGGCTCAAACCTTCCTCGGGCAACTTGGTGTGCTCTCATCAACAATTCATTGATGACACTATGCTCATGGGTCAAGCTTCTATGTCTGAAGGAAAATCTATAAAACAACTGCTTCACAAGTATGGGAGAGCTTCAGGACAGCTGATCAACAATCAAAAAAGTTTGTTGTTCTTTTTCAATACTTCGGCTCATCGACAAACCAAAATTGCTAGAATTCTGGATTGTAAGGTGGAGTCCCTTCCTGCCACCTACCTGGGTCTTCCTTTAAGTTTGAAACCTCCCGATTCTTTCTAGATATCATTGGTGGATAGATTCAGTAAGAAGCTTTCAGGTTGGAAAGGTGCTTTGATTAGTCAAGCTGGTAAGCTTTAGCTCCTCAAAGCCTCTCTCCAGAATCTTCCTATCTACGCCCTGAGCCTCTTTAAGATTCCAGCTAAATTTGCTGATACAATTGAAAAAAATCAAAAAATATTTCTTTGGTTGGGTGGTGAGGAAAATAAAAAAGTTCCCTTAATTGACTGGAATCTAGTTTATAGACCTAAAAATAATGGTGGACTTGGGTTAAGAAGAATCAAAACTGCTAATAAATCCCTATTGGCTAAGCAAATATGGAGAATCTTCTCTTCCTCTGGGGAGTGGATCGATATTCTAGCTAGCAAATATTTAGAAAACAATTGCTCTTCCATTATTAAGAAGGACCCCCACCTTCTTTCGAGAGGATCTATATGCTGGAACAATTTAATTATTGGAAAAAAGATTGTGGAGGAAGGCATTGGTTGGCAAGTCAGAAATGGTAATTGTACCAAATTCTTGGAAGATAGATGGCTTTTTAAGGAACCCTTGATAAAAATCAATTCCTTTAGAGATTGGGTTGAGAATTGCAAGGTTAGGTTTGGAACTTATGTTAAAGATTACAGAGTGAATGGTAATTGGGTGGACTTGGATAGAGTCAGTCAGGCTTTGGTCCCCATCCAGACTACGTTGTTGGCTATTAGACTTAGTTCTAAGCAATTGAAGGATCGTGCGGTCTGGATTGATGATCCCTATGGTAATTTTTCTATGTCTTCTGCTTTTGCTAAGATCACTTCTTCTCTGGATCATCCTCCCTTTTGGTCTAAAGCTTGGTGCAAACATCTGATACCTAAAATTAATATCTTCTTTTGGATTTTGCTCCAAAATAAGTTTCTTACGATTGACAACCTGTGTAAATGTGGATTCCAAATCCCTAATAGATGTTGTCTTTGTAAGATGGATGCTGAATCTATGAGTCATTTATTCTTTCATTGCTCTTTTTCTGCTTCTCTTTGGGAAACTTTTATCAAGTTATGGAACCTTACTTGGGTTTTCTCATTGTCCATTGAAGATCTCTTTTCTCAGTGGAAAGCCTCGATAAGGAATCCTTTACTTAGGTCTTTTTGGGATTTATCCTTCCCTCATATTGCTTGGAGCCTTTGGAAAGAATGCAACAACAAAATTTTTAGGGGCAAAGAAGCCTCTGTGGATTATGTCTTTGATAAAATTGTCAGATCCTTGAAGGAAAACTTCAGTGCTGTGGCCTAGAAGGACAGGAAGACCTTGAATGCAGAGTATTCAAACTATGATCTATTTGTTGCTAAGAAATGGAGCATAAATCCTAATTTGTCTAGTTCTATTATGAAGGCGAAAATGGAAAAAGAGGGAGTTTGCTGGACTTTTTCGCCTAACGAGTGTATCAAAGCTAACTTTGATGGTGCGGCTAAAGGCAATACGAGGGGGGCAGGCTATGGAGGAGTTATAAGGGATTCCAATGGAAACTTCATTGGTGTGATTGCCTCACCTCTTGGCTCTCAAACTAATCACCTGACGGAGGCAGCTAGCGCTTACCATATCATAAATTTAGCCCAAAGTCTTAACATTAAAAATTTATGGCTTGAAGGAGACTCCAAAAACATAATTGACTACCTTTGTGGCAAGTCTCCACCCTCGTGGACCATCAAATCATAGATTGATGAAGCCAAATTGAAATTGGCCAAGTTTGAAAAAGTTAAAATATCACATGCCTATAGAGAAGCCAATGTTGTTGCGGACTTTTTTGCTAATGAAGGAGTTAAGAGAAAAGAAGTGTGTACCTGGCTAAATAATAGCGATCTAAATTTTAATGTATGTTCCCTATTAAATTATGATAAATCACATGGTAAGGAGACATGTTATCCCTTTAATGAGGACAGGTTGGATCTATCACATCACAATCATTAGATTGCATGGGACCGAGCCCAGTGGAGTAATTTGCAAGATAACTCCGCATGCTTTGTGGGTTCTAAGATTTGGCGGGGCCAACTTTACAAAGGCTTGCATTTGGACCTACCTCACTATGTTGACTGATATGGGAGGAGACAGAAAGCGAACTGAGCTAGACAGCTACGAAAATCACATGAAAAATTCCAAGGTTTGGAACAAGATTAAAAGTGCAGGGTTAATTCCTTTCCTGGAGAAGCTTCATGGCTCAAACCAAGAGGCTATGAATCTCTTCGCCAAAAATTGGCATGATGGTAATTTGACCCTATTTTGTAGGAATGTAGAGCTCAATGAGAATCTTATTGCCAAAGTTACGAGATTACCCACTGATGGGAAGAAGTTTTTTAGGGATAGGTCTTTTTCTAATGAAGCTATTACAAGATTTCCCAAAAAGGACAAGGAAAAGGAAAGCTTGGTCAAAATTGCTAACAGTTACTTCGGTGTTGACTCCATAAAATCTATATGGAGAAAGGTTCTTTGGGTCATCATGGAGAACATCACGGTGGACAGGCGATTCACTAAAGTCTATGGCTACCACTTTGATCTCCTCAACCATTTTCGACACAAGGTAAGGGTCTCTATCCCCTATTATCTTTTCTGCTCCTTGAAGAAAAGCTTGGAGGACAATAAGAAAAACCCTAAAAGATTCCCCATTCTTCACACTGGGTTAATTAGGCTGATTGTTGAACATCTTCATGTGCCCACTCCTGCCATTTTGGAAACCAACCCAAATTCTGAGAGTGATGATATTGAGCCCAGTGTCTCAGAGTATTTTCCTAACCCTAGCCTGGTTAGAATAGCCCCTAGTTTACATGCTGGCCCTTTCAGGGACTCAGGTAAAATCCGTGTTGAGCCTGAGCCTGACTTTCTTCCTCCTAAGATTAGCTCTATTGGCAAGAAAACCCAAGCTAAAAGCCTTGTCTCGTACTCTGAAGAGTCCTCCGAGTCGGAGGAATCTGATACCAACATCTCTGAGCGCTGTGTTGACCCTTTTTTAGACATACACATTGTAGATAATTCCCCTGTTAACATAGGAAAAGAGCCCTCTCTTGATTATCTCAACCTTGCTAAAACCAATTCTGAGTCCCATTCTAAACTCTTGGATTGGACCTTCTCTAAAATTAATGAGCTGAAAATTAAAAACTGGGCCCTACAAAGTAAGATCGATGAAATGGGTGCTAAGATTGTTGAGATGGATAAGAAAGATGCGGCTCATAGTAACAGGAACATTGACATCAAATCTGAGAGTTTAAGGAATACCATCAGAACTGTCGCGGAACAAAACAATCGTATAGCAAGACATAATGCTATAATTATTAATGTGATGACTGAAAAGCTTGACAAAGCCCAGCAGGGATCTCTATGGTTGATCTAGAAGATATAGAAGATAAAAGCCACGACATGGAAGCTGGCATTTCTAGAAGAACCCATGCCAACCTGAAGCTTAAGGCCCCCCTTACTCTGAAAATGGTTCAAACCTTTAAAAAGGGGGTTAAAGATATGCAGGATATGGAGGCAGAGACAGAGATTGTCCTTAGGTCTCTGAAGTAATGGTAGGGGCTTCCTGTGTGCTTTCTCGGTTGTCCTTTCTTTCCTAACCCTTCTGGTCCTTTTAGTTTGGTTGTTGCTAGTTTTTTCTCAGGCAACTATTTTTTTTGGTGGAACTTTGGTGTTCTTTTTGCTATTTTGTAAAATTTATGGTTTCAGGTCCCTATAAAACCCGTTTTACCCTTTTATCAAAAACATTATTTGATCCTATAACTTGTGATCCTTCAACTAATGATCATGTTGAAAGTGTCTCTACATCACGTAATGAGTTAGAGGACATATCTCAAGATTTTTCCCCGAAGCATGATCGACATCTATCACGTAAGTCTAGCAATGGTCCTTTCCAAGACATATTGATATCTTTTGACCTCATGGTAGCAAATATTGAAGAAATCCTTAACTCACCATTTGATCCAAATCCATTCAAAGAAAAAGTGGATATTAATCCACTTCCCATGCCTAAGGACGATGTCCAAGAATCCCTTCTAAGCAATCCATTCTTTGAAATCAACCCATGTCAAGAACTTGATCCAAAGCATATTGAATGCAATTCTGAAACCAGTCAAGATCAAGAATTCGTATTTCCAAGATACTACAATGATCTAATGGGCACTCTTTTATCTATACAAGATGTCGCAAATGATGATCATATCCATATAGCACACACTCGTCCATCTACCCATGAGATTCTTTTTGTGGATGGACACGTAGATGATCTTCATTCAAAACAAGAGTCTCATACTCTTGACATCATTACCAAGGAACAAGAGTCTCTTACTCTTAACATTTATAAACATGGTCAAGATATGGACAAATGTAGAGACATATCAGAAATGAGTCATGAAGAATGCTTCTACATAAGCTGTGAATCAAAAACATCTTGTGAAGTGAGTCATGAGGAAGACTTTGGTGTGGATAGTGAAGCATCAACACTTCTTGAAGAAGCACTACAAACTAATATCTCACAAGATCAAACTAAAGATACCAATAAGGCATTCATCACACATATGGAGGATCCCATGAGTTATAAAGTTGGATCACTTACCTTTCTTAGAGCAAGCTATCGCATCAATAAAGCAGCTGTCACTTTTGAAAATCCACCACAAAGCAAAGGAGTAGCACCTTGTTTCCAAAGTAGATCATATCCCATTGCAAATAAATTTTTTCAGCAGATGAATTATCAAGGTAATGGATTAGGTCTGCATGAACAAGGAATCCTAGAACCATTGCAGATAATCGACAATCCTAAACATTAAGGCCTTGGTTATTCGACAATCAAGGGATCTCAATATATCAGTAATACCTCCACAATATTGGGGGCAACTTCATCTCGAGCAAATGTCAACATAGGGAGCATGAAGAATCCTTATGATGAAACCAATGCCAATACTACGACCTGCCACATCATGAATCTTCATCCACCCATCACCCCATCCACAAATTGGGACCAACGTCAAAAGAAAGACTTGAATCGAAGCATGAAGAATGCTACCAAGGAAAACAAAACTAAGAAGCATGAAGGACAAATCAAATACATATGGATACCAAAGAATACAAAGAAAGACTATCCCTATCAAACTCCATTAGTCAAAGAAACTATGGGGAAAAATAAACAAGGGAAAAGTATCCATCAAATATGTCCACAAAGGGAAAAGTAGGCTTCTCAAGTGATGTACAAAGTATATGAAGCGGTTGGTCCTAATTCCACACACACTTTCGTATCCACCCATTATTGTTTATCTTCCCAAGTTTGGAGAGTCAAAGGTTCCAAACTACCAACCAATCCATCTTTTATTCCTAAACACACTCCATCCACTCCTCCATGCATGATATCCAATTTGCACATTGACCATGTATTGGTAGTGACCCTTCATCATAAGGATTCAGAAGGCATTCTATCGTGATGTGTGCACAAAGATAGAGTTAACTCCGGTATCAGCAAAGCAGAACAGATTTCTCAAAAGTTGCATTCAAGTGCACATATCTTGGCAAGACAAGTTCTACAAGCAGGATATCAATGGCACATTATGACAGAAGCATCAACATCAATAGTACCAGGTGATTCAACATCAGCTTAAAATCTCTCAAAAAATACAAAAAAATCAGAAAAATGTCCTAAAAAAATGGTCACCATAATGAAAACTTGGCAAACAGGCATCTTGGTGACAACAAAAAAATAAAAATAAAATAAAAATCCCAAAAAAAAATAAAAAAAGATTGAAAACATTAAAGAGAAAAATCGTCCTCTAGAGAAAACCATTTCGGTGGCGCTTTGGATAGGTACCATGATGAAAACCTAGCAAATAGGCATCATACGTAGAATTGAGCATCTATGTGCGCCAGTTCAAGAGAAAGCATCTTATTACATCCATAATAAAGCCAACATTTTGGCCATATCATCCGCTCATTCGTGAACCGTTTATCCAACGCATGGCTATCTATCTACTTTATCTTGATTTTGATGATGGTTTGGTAAATGCTTTACACTTGTTTATGGTAAACATCTTGACATGGGTCATTTCCATTAATCCCATCCTACCCAATGTTATCTGAGCTTTGAAGCATTATATGAATGAGAATCCTGTATTTTGAACACCCTTATCTTATCACAAGATAATTCATTTATCCATTCATTCCAGAGTCCACCCATGGCTGTTCAAACATTGCTAGACACTGGGGGAAAATGTTTACATCTTGTTTCAGGAATAAATCTTGATCTATATCCTTCACAATTATGTGGTGATCCGAGCATTGGCAAATGTGAAATCAAATTGGTCAAAGCATTTGTGAGTCGAATCCAAATCACTAGCCCATGGCATATTTTGACAGGAAGATGTTCCTTACCAAGCTTTATCTTTCATTGAACATCAATCCAAAAAATTCATATCAGTCACATCTAATGTGCACGTTAGCATCACATCAAATCATCAAAATAATTTTGTTCCAAATCAAGCTTCATCAATCTTGATCAATCGAATCCAATCAATCATCACCTTGTTTGACTTAACACACTTAGTCAAACTATCATCTTGTGCATGAGTTTACTCTAGGATAACACAACTTCCTTGGGTTTACAAGTTCATTATCATCACTTTGTTTGGCTTAACACACTTAGCCAAATTATCAAATCCACAACCACCTCGTTTGACTTAACACATTTAGTCAAACCATCATCTTATGAACAATTTTACTCTAGGATAACACAACTTCCTGGAATTTACAAGTGCATTATCACTTTTGTTTGACTTAACACACTTAATCAAACTATCAATCCATCAATCTGATTGATCAACAATAAGCTTGGTTTTTCAACAAAATCCAAAAACAGAGCACTGATATCGTCATGCATATCATATCCAAATTGTCAAAAGTCAAAAGATTCAAAAACACTCAAAAAAACTCATCAAAATTTCAAAAACATCCAAATCATCGAATCTCAGAAAATCTTCAAAAAATTCATCATTGAGTCTTGTCAGTTTTTTCACCTTGTTGAACTATGTCGTCTCTGAGCTTGAACATAGGAAAGGTTGATCTTTGATCATCCCCCGAGACAGTTAGGGTCAGTCCTTAGGTGTCCATCACATTGGCAATTCATTTGTCCATCTTTTTCACATTTTAGAATTTTAGGCGTCCACCGCAATGACATTCGTCTTCCCATCTAGTTAGGCGTCCATCGTAGGGGCATTCATTTGTCCATCCAGTTTACATTTTAGGATTTTAGGTGTCCATCACAATGAAATTTGTCTGCCCATCTAGTTAGGCATTCGTTTGTCCATCTTTTTCACATTTTAGGATTTTATGCGTCCATTGCAATTGCATCCGTCTGGCCATCTAGTTAGGTGTCCATCATAGAGGCATTTGTTTGTCCATCTTTTTCGCATTTTAGGATTTTAGGCATCCATTGCAATGACATCCGTCTGCCCATCTAATTAGGTGTCCATTGCAGGGGCATTTGTTTGTCAATATTTTTCACATTTTAGGATTTTAGGCATCTGTCACAATGGCAATCTGTTTTCCCATCTATCTCATTAGCAGTCAAGTCAATTGGAGTCTGAACTACATCGTCTCTGAGCTTAAACATAGGCAAGGCCATCCTTGATCGGCCCCCAAGACAAAAAATTCAAAAACATTCATAAATCTTGAAAATACCAAAAATAGCCTCAAAAATTTTTGAAAAAACCAAAATGGTGCATCCATTTCTTCTCGCTTTCACCCGTGATTGTCATCACTCATAATAAAACAATCATCACTTTCACCCTTTGGTGAGTCAGTCAGAAGCAAGTTTAGCAGGTTCAAAAAGTGAACACTTAATCATCAAACTCTCAAGTCTATATCAGTAAGCAAGCAAGTTGGTCAACTCGGAATATCAATAGCTTATCACCCAAATCAGTTCTATCAAAACCCTGATCACAACATGTCCTAGGATGAAGCTTTCCTGTGATGGACATAATCATCAGGTATCCCACAATAGTTTAGCCTTGGCTAGCAGTATGAAGAACATCAGCTTGTTTGTTTATTTTATCTTGGTCTTGTTTAGACTTATCTTAGTTTGCGCTCATTCCAAGGACCTCTTGATGATGCCTAAACAAAATAGGTTTAGAGAGAAAGGAATGGGGCAATGATCATTATCTTTTTATCTATTGTGCTTGTTGGATATTCTTGTAAAATAAATTCATCGTGCATATTTTGTTTTGTTTGTAGGAAGGATGTTTTAGATGTCTTGTTGACCACATAAGGAGGCTTGCCTTTTTATGTTTTGGCCGGAGATGTCTAGAATATCTAAGCTGCATTCTAAATAAGGTTATGTTTGTCAAGTATGAACAAGAGTACTCCTATCTGTTTGATGAGTCAAAGTCCATCACACTAGGCACCATGCCATCTTGGTTCTTAAATACCTTGATGCATCGCACCTACGTGTGTTATCAAACATAAAGAAAGGTACGCTCTTTTCCCATCCTTGGATAAGCAATGCATCATCATCATTCATCATCATATCCAATAAAGTCTTGATGACTAGAGGACTTGTTGGAATTCTTCATCTTCTTGAATTTAAGGGTTGATCCCTCTCATTCTTCTATCCTCTTTCATGCTAACAATGCATCCATCCTGCATTCATCCTCTCATCTTGCATAATCACGTCATATCATTATAGGACAACATCATCCATCTCATCCATCTCACATGCATTGCATAATCATTTAAGATGTTTAAGATAGTATAAATTTGTTATTCTAAGCATCTTCCAAACATTTCATTTCCATAATCATCATCATATAGATCATATTGCCCATACATCCATCCATCCATTTTGAACCTCTTTGTCATGAGATCCACCTCAAATTTAATCTTTTCGCTCAATCTCTCGAGGGGGCAATGTACTAATGTACTTCTTTTCGTTGGGGCATCTGATAAATCAAAAATTCTTTATTTTTGATGTCAGCAGCATCATTCTTTGAACCAATGCAACAAGTACATTTCTTCAAAGAGGGGCAAAATGTAGACATGTAGATTTGACATCATCGTCAATGTTCACCTTTTGATCGTAGTTATTCCTCGCTAGCCCTGCGGGAATAAAATAATGCTTTATAAAAAGTAGTGGGGTTAGCGGGCTAAATACATGTGTATTGTGGCAGGCATGGGGCCTAGTCTCAACTTAGAAAACCAAGATGCATCATTGAGATTAAATCTCAGATGTTCCCTCCCATCCTCACAAGAATAAAATAATACTTTATAAAAAGCAGAGGGGCTAGTGGGTGATTAACATGTGAATGTTCTCCCATCATTTTGAAATATGGTGGAGTCCATAGAATGAATGAGTCAACACTCCAGGGTGGTGATGTATGATGATTTTCAGATGTAAGATGACTAACAAATTAAGGCTAAGTATGGAAAATTTATGAGGTGGCATTATTGTTTTTGAGGCACAAGTTAAAAGTGATGCCTGAGGATCACCATTGATGGTGTTTTAAATCAAAAAATATCGATGGACCAAATTCAAATTTGAGTGGATAAGTTTTCAAATCACTCATGTGACACTCTCCTTTATCATTAGTGGCTTCACACTCCTAATTTTTCTACTTAATGTAAATTGCCTGCCAATTTATCTCACCATTTGTAGCCATCGAGAATTGACAAGTGCGAGCCAAAGAGGAAGCATGTGAGTCCTAGGTTTTGAATTACAAACGTATTGGAGTGTTTATCCTAAGTAATTTTATTTTCATATGAGATTTTTTTGAGTCATGCATTATTTGGTTTACGAGTTTCATATTTTTGGGTGTATAGGAGCGAATTTGCACCCCTAGGAATAATTCCCCTTTTACCCCTTTGCACTTTAGAAAACCAAACTCGGAGTCTTAATTCCACATAAGCCTACTTCTACCATCACACTTGGCACCTATTTTTTATGTCAGTGGAGGCATTTATCTCAGGGATTCCCATGTGGTGCGTAGATGTTCACGCAGCGTGCTTACGTCCTTGACAGATTCATGCGGCTAGAGTCTTCAGAAACATTACACTTCCTATTGGAAGTCAAAGTGTAACACCTTTCTTTGGCTGTTTGACCCAAATATGGTCGTTTTATTCCATTCCTTATTCATATTCTCTATTCATTCATCCATTTTCATCTTGAGTTGAATCTTACATAATCTAATCATATTTTTAGCATTCATCTACAAGCTTTGAAGCAACATTTCACACTCCATAGCAGCAATCTATCACTCCATGACTTCGATAGAGCAAGAATAAGACAAATCCATTGCACACAGGCTTGATTTCCTCTTATCTTTCTCCTCCACTAGCCTTGAGTGCTTTGGATGGAGGTGGTAAGCTCCTCTCATCTTCTCTATTATTTGGTTCAGTAAGAACGTATTGTTTTGTAGTGGTTTTGGTGTACTTTTCTTATATTCTCTTTGTTTATAACTTTATTTCTACATCCTTGCAAACTTGGATGTTCATGGAGGTGGAATCACTAAAATGGGGGTCTGACTAAGGCAAACCCCTATATAAACCCCCAACATTTTCCCTCTTTTCTATGTGTAGCTTGAGAGATCATGGAGCAAGTTGGTGATAGGATTGTTGTGTGAGATCATCTTCATCACCCTTGCGGTAATCTAATTTCTCTATCATGTGTTTCTTTACATTTCATACTTTATTGTCTTATCTTGCACCTTTAGAAACTCTTAAACTAGGTTGTTACACCATATTTTAGAGGTTAGACCTTGTCTCTATGGTTTTCTTGTTGTACGAATGCCAATGCACTTGTGAGACACCAACGTGTCGCGCTATCATCCCAAAACCACATTTTTTCCTCTGACATAGAGCTACTCAAGACACATATATCACCTTAAAAACTGACTTGCCTAGTCTCCTTTCAACTCCCGAGTTTGTAGAGTGATCAAAGGACATTATAGTCCTCATCATTTTCATCTCATCTATCCTAAAACCCTTGCAAATTGAGGTAATTTAGGGAAGCCATATTGCTCTTGGCCTTTTGTGACTTGGGGCCTTGCAATGGTTGGTCCCCCTCTCTTATATTTTTGTTGAACCCGATGTGAACCAACATATTTTCGTTTGGCGGTGTTATGGAATTTTTCTTATATACCCTTTATTTGTTGCACTCTTGTGTGTTGTGAAGGTTTATGAGCGTCACAACCTAGTCCACGACCTCTAGGATATAGATGTGTGTTCCCCAGTGATCGTGCTATATGTGCCTAGATGATCCTTGTCACCCCTGTTGGTGCTTGGATATAGGTGTGGTGTTTGCGATGTAAACCTTCTTCTATTTGTATCATCATTCTTCCATGGTTTTGATTGACTTTCGACAAATTGGGGTTGAGTCAAAGCGTTGGGGGCATTTATGCTTCCTTCCATGTTGACCCATTCTTTTATTTTTACTTTTTCTTCCATGCATTCTTCTTGATTTGGTTGAGGATTGATTATATTTCACCTCTCACCGTGGTTACCTATTATATATATAAATAAAGGAAGATCTGACCCCGTGAAACTAGATCCCCCTATGCCCTTTGTTTGTATTCATTTCTCTTTTTCTTTTTCTTTCCCTTTATCTTTCTCTCTTCTTTGCTTGAGTTGTCCCTTTCATGTGCGACAATGCCACTTATACATTACTTAGTCTTTAGAAAAAATATTGTTTCCAATGAATCTTTCCTCAAAGACCCTCCACACGCTTCTTTGTTAGAATTTCATTCTCAACGTGAAACCTTAATTGAACATGTTTCCTTCATCATGGGTTCATAAATAAAGGACTTGGGAACCTTCCTCCAAAGCGGGAACAACTTTGATCTTCCCCTCATGTGGGGGCATATCCTTCCTTTGAAATTCCTTGATCAAGTGAACATCTATCAAAAGGATTCCTTGATGATGAATTGATTCGAGAAAGAAGGTGTTGTATTTTGAATAGTACATCCCTTGAGTGGACCCCCTTTCTTCACACCAGGTTCCTAAGGGAACCCTTCAAAACCTTCTATCTCTAATGAGTTCTATGGTGCTTAGCTTTGGGGCAGCATGACTAGACCAGTTTCACATCTTGGTGTCTAGCTTGGGGGCAACTTGACTAGACCTAGTTCATGTTCTTGCATCTAGCTTGGGGGTAGCCTAACTAGACCTTACCTTTCAAACAACACGTCCCTTGACTGGACCATCTTCCTTTTGAAGGGTTCTCCAGGGACCCCTTTGAAACTCTTCCAACTTGATGATGGTCTATGTGACTATCCGTTCGCTAGCCTGTGTGACCGCTTCTTGGCATGTTCTATTTGCAGTTAAACATGTCACCATTTCTAACTTTGCTGAGTCCCCTCTACTTGGTCTCCCTTATGTGAGAGTTCTTGGGGGATACCTTCATTGAAGGTCTATTGGTCTGTAAGGCACTTTATTGACTTCCTTCATGTGAGATTTCTTGAAGGATACCTCCCTTGTAGGTCCATGAGCTTGTAAGGCACATTCATTATTCAAATTTATAGTTATTTGAAACTATGAAGTCCTTTCCTGCACTTTCAAGTTCGCCAGATCATGATCTGCTTCCTCATCAATACAAGTACACATCTCTAACCTTACTAGTACTTCTTCAATCTACTTTACTGAAGCACTCACTAAAGTGGGGGAAAAATATATAGGAGTGAATTTGCACCTATAACATAAATTCCCTTTTTACCCCTCTGCACTTTAGAAAACCAAACTCGAAGGCTTAATTCCACATAATCCCACAACTATCATCACACTTGGTGCCTATTTTGCATGTTGGTGGAGGCGTTTATTTTGGGGATGCCCACATGATGCGGGTGATCCCACAATACTAGTTTACAATTTCTGGGCAAACTAGACACTTAACTAATTTTGTGAACTAAATCTTCACTTTTGGGCTCCTATAGCGGCTAAACCATGAGGAATTTGAAGACAATGCAAACTAGTGATTTGTGATGTTTTGTCTGTAGATTCTAAATATATTTTTTTCAAAAAAATTGGAATCAGATTGTACTTATTTTTCCATCTCCTTTGAAAACTAGATTTAAAAAAAAATAACATTTTTAAGTAGTGACGCTCACCGTATACAACATTACTTTTTTTGTATGAAGGATAAAATTATATTTTTTTAAATTTAGATTTTTAACTATGATATCTAGCACTTTCATTTGGTTTCACAGTGTTTTATTAAATATTTTTTCCTTAATCAACTTTTTAAGTCAAACCAATTACAATTGAAACACAGGCGAATTGTATATAACATAACTTTTTCTGTATGTATTAATATTCAATTTATTTTTTAATGGATCAAGGACATCAATACCTCGCCTAAACATATTTTTTAAAATTTAATTTTGATAATATGTTATTTTTCCGCATGTGCAGAACAAAGAACTTGATTTTTGGTGAAAAACCTATGTTTAATAAAACTAAAAAAAAAACATACATAATAAAACATAAAGATATTAAAATTATATTAATTGAATAGCTCATTCTGAGGATTACAATGACCATTTGAAATAAATTTTAAATGAATTCATTTGATCCCCCAAAGGTAAATCAAAAGTGATTTTTTATCAACATTTTGATAGGTGTAAAGGAGACTTCATTGTAGGTATGGTTTAAAACTAGCGGGATTCTATCCAAGGGGGTTTGATCTAAGGTGGTTTGATCAAACACTCTTCAATTGAAATCCTTAAAATGGAACTTTTTAAGGCTTAAATGATTATATTTTCTAAAAATATGTGATTTTAGCAAAAATCAAAATCTCCCAGAAATTGTAAACCAGCTTTGTGGGATCACCCATGCATAAATGCCCATGCAGAGTGCTTACGTCCCTTGTAGATTCCTATGGCTAGAATTTGTAGAAACATTACACTTCCTATAGGAATTCAAAGTTTGATTCCTTTCTTTGGCCCACCGACCCAAATATGGTTGTTTTCTTCTATTCCTTCTTCATATTCTCCATTCCTTCATCCATTTTCATCTTTTGTTTAAGCCTACACAATATCTTCATATTTTGAGCATTCATCTACAATCTTTGAAGTAGCATTTCACACTCCATAGAAACAATCTATCACTCCATCACTTGGATAGAGCAAGTGGAAGATGAATCAATTGCAATAGAGGCTTGAGTTCCTCTCATCTTTCTCCTCCAATAGCCTTGAGCACTTTGGACAGAGGTGGTAAGCTCCTCTCATCTTCTCTATTTTTTTGTTGAGTAAGCACGTACTATTTTGTAGCATTTTGGGTGTACTTTGCTTGTATTCTCTTTCTTTATCACTTTATTTCTACATTGTTACAAACTTGGCTTTCCGTTGAGGTTGAAATACCAAAACGGGGGTCTGACTATACAACCCCCCAACATTTTCCCTCTTGTCTATGTGTAGATGGAGAGATCTTGGAGCAAGCTAGTGAAATGATTTTTTTGTGAGATCATCTTCATCACCCCTATGGTAATCTACTTTATTTATTAGATTTTTCTTTATGTTTTGTACTTTATTGTTTTATCTTGCACCTTTAGAAACTCTTAAAATAGGTTATTAGTCCATTTTTTAGAGGTTAGACCTTGTCTCTTTTCTTTTCTAGCTGTATGGATGCTAATGCACTTGGGAGACACCAGCACATTGTGATGTCGTCCCAAAAACATGCTTTTGTCCTCTAATAGAGAGCTACCTGAGACATAGACTTGAGCTTGAAAATTGACTTGCCTAGTCTCCTTTCAACTCCCTGGTTTGCAGAGTGATCAAAGGACCTTATAGTCCTCATCATTCTAATCTCATCTATCCTAACACCCTTGGAAAATGAGGTAATTTAGGGAAGCCATACTATTCTTGGCCTTTCATGACCTTGGGCCTTAAAGTGGTTGGTCCCCTCTCTTCCACCGGGGTAGTAAGAGTTTTGATTGTCTATAATTGTCACTGGGGCTAGTAGAAATTATCTAGGTTTGAGGGTTTTGTTTCCTCCAAGTTCAATTCAAGAGCTTTTTTTTATGAGTCTTTTCGTAATTAAGAGATTCTAGGCCTTACCCTATGCCCTGTAAGAATGAGTAAGCCCAGTGTGACTCCCAGCTTGGTCCAAAGGTCTAGGAGACTCAATCTTCTTGAGTCCTAGGAAAATATATGTGGAACTAAACTTGGCATACAAGGAGCTCTTGTAACATCAAGGGAGGAGAATAAATCCCACAAGAAAACTAAGAAGGGTTGTTTCAGAAGCACCTATAATTTGAGGAGATGGGGTGTTTCAGAAGAATTGATCAAAGTTAAGAAGAAGGAATTAGTTAAGCTTGAGAATAAATAAAATAAGAAGAATAAGTATCATAAGGCTTATTTGGGGAGGCACAACCCCCCATTGAGGTTTTTGACAGCCCTTCGAGTGATGGAGGAGATACTGATCCAAAGTATGGTCATTACCATCTTTCTTCGGTACCATATGAGGATTCTGATGAGGGAGGAGTAGTAGCTTCTCTAGTTTCAACATGAACTTGGAGCAGATGAGCATACTCTGATGCTGACAAATCATAGTAGCGTCTTGACCCTATTTTTGTTTTTGATGACACTATTTTCATTGCAGAAAACTTGTCTTCTTCAATGCGTATATTTTTTTATCTTTGGTACTGATGTGGAAATCTTTCTGACTAGTGTAATGGAGAGGTGTTGGACTCCACATTTTTTATAGAAAATATGCCTTTTCTAGTTAGTATATATGTTTTTTCCTACGGTACTAGTGGAGAATCTTCTTTGGTCGATGTGAGCAAGGGATTTTGGCAGTACTATGACAATGAATGATTCCTTTTGGAAGGCTAGTTTGTCTGCTTCAACCAGCTACATGGAGTGTTATCTTTTGCATTCCCTTCTTCTTAAATGATTAAATGTAACTGTATGGGTGGTATCTAAACCTGAAATGAAATGTGTGCCAAATGAAATGCAATTGAAATGATAGTTCAGTCTAAATCTTGTTGCTTCCATTCTTCTATAAATGGGATATCAGGGTTGGTTACTAGGGGTTCAAGTTTTAGGTCTCAAAATGGTCTAAGTGGGAGAACTAAGCTCATGAAAGAGCAGATTTTAAATTCATGCACAAATGAATAGGTTAGTAAGGATTCAAGCATATGAGTTGGTTTATAATGATTTCAAATAGTTTTATAGTATCAACAATTTATAAATGAAAATGTTAGTCTCAAAGCACATTCTCTTCTATGTAATTTTCTTTCGTGATTATAAATGAAATCGTTAATGATATTTTCATTTGTCTTCAATTATTTTAATTGAATGAGTGATTTTACTTCTGCTTCAATTCAAAGGATCAATTAAATGATAAAGTAAGGTCATATATTCAAAAGAAAAGGGCATAGGGTTGATAATTAGTTGTGTTTTGGGCATAGTGAATTGAATATTATAATGCAATATATCAATAGTCCATTAATTACTGATTCAAATTACTAAGGTATTGCTGGTTATTATGAAATATGACTCCATTACCCCCAGATAAGGCACTCGTCTTTTCATTTGGTTATCTTCAAGATAAATAAGTTAGTTATGCAATTGACAAAGGGCTTAAAATGAGAATGAAAATCATCTAAAACAACTTCAATTATAATGTACCAATCTGAAGTAACAACTTATTCCTTACAATAGATAGTTCGTTTTTTAAAGGTCAACCAAATCTGTAATGAATGTTATCTATTTGTGCTCTATAGGAATTTATTTGTGTATAGAAATTCTCTTGATTAAATGATATGAACATAATATGGATTACCATCATGGGTTTCATAGAGCCCTAAGATTGGAACTAAGGGCCTAAAAATCCTTGGTTGTGTGTTGGACAATCCTTACCCCTACTTATTATTGGGTTTTAGCAGATTCATAGGCAAGTGGTAATATTAAGTTTGGTTATCTATAAAAAAAGACAAACAAAAATGGTGACTTCATTGGGGACTAACTTGAGAAAACCTTGATAGAATGATCATCTTTCCTTAAAAGAGTCGTGAAAGTTCTAAAATAGTGGGGAGTCAAAGATTGATAAATTTCTAGGAGTGCATCTAGAATCTGGGTTCAGAATGGTTTTATATTTTTCTAGAAAATTCACTTTTCAAAGTCTATCTCTGGTATCAGTGAGTTAATCTTCATAAATGTTTCACAAATTTTCTATTTTCCTTTTATCCCTTGTAAATTTTGATTGAAGATCTATGACACTTCCATTAATATCTTCATAAAATTTCTCACTAAGTATGGGTGGGGACTCCATGATCTCTGCACTAGTATGCATTATTTGAAGGAATCTATTATGATGGAATGAAGGTTTGCTAAGAAAAGATAAGATAGACTTGAGCTCACATGATAAAGTTCCTTAAGGAAAAGATAGAGAGAAAGTGTTAAAGAACTCAAAGAATATAGAGGATTTGTGTGTAACCCTGATAGTGGGGTATCTTCACAGTGAAATTAACCTTTGAAGGACACTTCATGTTGTTAAAGTTCATTTCTATGTAAAAGAAGACGTGGTGATTCTATGTAAAAAACTGGAAGGAGTTGTGATGATAGCTTCAGAGCTACAAATTTTTCCAGTCATGAGCATAATTTAAGGCGATTGCAATCATATCCAAGTATTTCCCCTTGTTTGGTTTTAATAGAATGTAAATTTGTATAAAATTCCTATTGCATGATTTGGAAAATTCATTTTGTTCCCTATTAAGTGAATTGAAAACTAGTGTATGGAAGGGTGGTAGTCATTTTATATACTTATAAGGTGCAATTTGTAATATCTTTATTGGGTTGAAGAAGTGCTCTTATTTTCCTCTTAGAAAGATTTAAAGCATGAATGTTTTTGAGCTATATAGTTTAAAATCATGATTAAATGAAGGAATGAAGCAGTAGACAAACAACTATGAAGTTGATTTTTAAGGATTGAATAGGGATACAAGAGAAATGTATAATTCCCTTGTATCTCCTTGTGGAACATCAAGTAAAAAAATGCAGGGCATGCAACCTTTATCATGTTATCAAAGTAAATTCTCTATTGAGAGATATAAGTCATTGAGTTTTAGTGGTATTCAAGGTTTCCCTAACAAGATTCCTAATGATATTAGGAAAAAAATTCCTAAATTTACAGGGCAAAGCTCTAAGTTAGCTTCTAAATTTTTTAATGCATTCATGGATTTGATGGGAAATTTTGAGGTAGATCATGAGGATGTAGTCATGAATATTTTTCCTCATTCTTTAAGAGATGATGATAGAGACTAGTTTTCATATTTATGAGTATGGTTTGTAGCTTCATGGAACGAATTCATGATAGAATTTGTGGAACAATTTGGTGAAAGGGTTAGTCCAAGTGCGATAAGAAAAAGGATTTATGGAAATCCAAAGGGATGAAGAGGAGTTGGTTTGTGCTTTTAACCTCAGATTTGTAAAAGCAATAAGATATATTCGTAAACACATGAGATGTAGTGATGCAAAAATTTTAGTTGTCTGTTTTGGTTCATTTGTTAATGAAGTAGGTTATTTGATAAGAGATAAGGATCCCAAAACATTACATCAGGAATATCACATTGCTATGGATATTGAAAAGACTATGAAATATTCAATTATGAGGTGATATATAGCTGCAAGTGTTTGTTATCCTAATACGCATCATATGAATGGAATAAATAAGGATGAAAGGAATGATAAAGGTGATTATGATTTTTATGCCTTATATTGTTCATCCTCACAACATGCTAATCATGGACAAGTCCAAGATGGACTTCAACATTTTTTAAGTAGTGATGATCATATGTTGTTTGTTTAAAGATTGTCTAGCATGAAGAGACAAGAGGGGGAATTATCATATGAATTGCTAGCAAGGTTCTTCGATGCCTTGTTATAAATACCTAAAATGTTAAGACCTAAAGATTTAGTATGTATTGACCTATCCTATGAAATTTATGACCCAAAGCTTAGTACCTTGCCCTAGGAATTGAAACCTCAATATTTCAATTAGATAGTTGGGTGGATCAGAATTGCTGAGGAGGCTAACTATGACTATATATGAAAAATGAGGTCTCAAAATGATAGTGGTGCTCACCCTATTGTCAAATATCAAGGGTTTATCCAAGCAATGGACAAGGATGTTTTAGAAGATAAATGTTTGTCTAGTGGTCTGGATTGTGAAATTTTTATACTTGCAAGTACTCTTGATATACCTTTGAAGGTTGATAATTAAGATAATGAAAATGATAATTTTGGTTACTCTCCTAAGGAATATGAATCCTTTTGTGAGAATGAATTGAAAGCATCTTTCTTGTCTGGAAGGTGTAATAATATCAATACTCAATAGGTATTTCCCTCACCAGTGAATGAACAAATTCCATGTGATGGATTCTTGGAATGTAGTTTAGTCACATCAAAACTAGAATGTCCTACAAATCTGGTTGATGACAAATTTCAAGATAAGAATGTTTGTATTCAGTGTCTTGAGCCTGGGTTCAATGTAAAATATGATGGGATTTGTAATTCTAGCTAGTGGGGTCATGTTCTTGGTTATTTGTATGAAATGGAAATGGGATGTACAAATTTTGTAGCAGAGATGGACATGAAAGTTTTTAACAAAAAATTTGTTGAAGAAAAGTTTGAAGAAACTTGTTTAGCTAAAAATAAGAAATTTTCATGTTGTAATGAGTTCTACACATGTGAGTCAACAAACCTATTAAGTGATGGTGCACTTGAATACCTTACTTCTAATCACATTATTCCTAAGTTATTTAATCCATCCTTTGATGCATTTTGTTTCAAGTTGAGTGATGATTGGAAGGGAGGATTGGAGTATGTTGATGAACCTGAAATAGAAGTATTCTTTGATGCTTGGAATGGTATGGATAATAAGTTTTGCAGGGATGAACTTGATCTGAATGGAAAAAAGAATGTTATAGGATTCGATGAACCAATTTCCCAAGGAAGTGGAGCATATGGGAGCATAATTGCTTTATAGTGCTTTAAGGAATGTGAACACCAATTTGAAAAGAATATTGTATATGAACATTTATTTTTCATTACACAAAGTGAATGTGTGTTTGGTGTGGGGCATAAACCATATTATAATGAACTTTTAATACTAGTAATAAAATTGCAATATCACTCAAAAGTGTTAGAATATGTGCCCCTAGAGGGTAATCTTGAAGGGAGTGTGTATGATTAGTGTAACATTTTATTTGACTCAACTTGCAAGCATATCGTACCAAATGCCCATCCAACTTTACCATGAAAGTGAAACACTCATAATCCATCTTATCACTATCATCTTATATGATGATAGTGATAAGATGGATTATGAGTGTTTCACTTTACTTGTAAAGTTGGATGGGCATTTGGTGTGATATGCTTGTAAGATAAGTCAAATAAAATGCTACACTAATCATACATTCCAATTAAATCTTGATTGCAGTGCCTAGTTAGAGATGAATGACAATGATAATAATAAGTTCAGAAAAATATCCATAATGGTTGATTTTAGTGGCTGAAACATGATCAATAGGTGGGTAATTCATGAGAATAATTCCAGCCTTATCATGGTACAGATAGTGGAAAATAAGGTTTTTGATAGGGGCAAGTACCAGTCCTAAGTTTGGGGGTCTAGGTCCACCAAATAAAGTTGAAGCCTAGTAGAATTGTAGAAGGTATGTTGAAAGCTTAAAAATCAAAAGAGGCTTTGAAGAAGATGGAGATTGGATCTCTTGGTTAAGTCTTGTAACAAATGTAAATATTGTACATATGTTGTTTTCTTTGGTCTTGTTTTCTTGCCTAGTCCGGGCTGCTCCTTGGTTTTTGTTTCTTTGTGTTGGTATACTTCAACCATGATATCTAAATTATCACCATACCTACCAGAAGTATGTATCCTTGAGCAAGAGCCATTGGTGGAGATTATAAAGTTTTGAAAAAAAAATTGCATCTCGTTCCTTACCCTGTCAATATCCATTGGGCATCTATGCCTTAGGGTTGGGTTTAGCATTTTGGTTAAAAATACCTTGGTTAAAATTTCATAAGTCCTTCGCCCTTGGCACTATATTCCTTCATTGACTTGCTATACCTAATTGCAGGTCATTTGAGTCATGACTTAAGTCATCAAAAATGTGCAGTTGTCACCGACCTCTTGGTCTAGGTTTGTCAGTGAGAAAACATTTTACCATCACTTTAATATTTCCTAAGTTGGGTGAAATATTTTCTCCTAAAAATGACTTAAGTCTTAAGTCACTAATCCCATGAGTCTTACCCCCATTGACCTAGTCAGTCCCCCTTTTATGACTAACTTTTTTACTTGTGCAGAATTGTTGATGGTTGGATTTAAAGATTTGATCCTAACCACTCCCCGCTAGCCTCATGGGAATAAAATACTTCTTTATAAAAAGTAGTAGGGTCAACTAGCTGAAGACACATGTACTCTGGTAGGCATAGAGCCTAGTCTCCACTTACATGCCTGGTGTCATGGGTTTTTAACCGACAGTCAAGATGCATCATTGAGATTAAATCTCAACTATTCCCTGCCAACTTTGCAAGAATTAAATAATACTTTATAAAAAGAAGTAGGGCTAGTGAGTGATTGACATATCGATTTTCTCCTATCACTTTGAAATATCGTGGAGCCCACTGAATCAATGAGTCAACACTCTAGGGTGGTGATGTATGATGATGTTAAAATTTAAGATGAGTAACAAATTAAGGGTAAGCATGGCAACTTTTTGAGGTGGCATCATCATTTTTCAGGCACAAGTTAGAAGCAATGCCCGAGGATTGCCATTGATGGTGTTTAAATCCAAAAAGATCAATGACCTAGATCAAGATCTGAGTGGCTAAGTTTTTCATTCACTCGCACAAGGATTCCCTTGATCATTAATGGATTCACACTCTTGAATTTTCTTCTTTATGTGAATTTCCTATTGATTAATCTCACCATTTGTAGCCATCGAGAATTGAGAAGTGTGTGAGTCCTAGGTTTTGAATTACAAAGGTATTGAAGTGTTTAACCTGGGTAAGTTGATATCCATATGCACTCTATTTGATTCATGCATTATTTGGTTTAAGAGTTTCATATTTCTAGGATAGTTTGAGTTTTGATTGTTTGTAATTGTCACTAGGGCTAGTAGAAATTTTATGGGTTTGAGGGTTTTCTTTCTTGCAATTTAAATTCAAGAGCTATGTCTAATGAGTCTTCTCATAATTAATATTTTTTATTCCTTACCTTATGCCTTGTAAGAATGAGTAAGCCTTGTGTGTCTCTCAATCTAGTCCAAAGGTTTAGGAGACTCAATCTACTTGAGTCCCAAGATGATATATGTGAAATTTAACTTGGAATATAAGGCACTCCAATAACACCAAGGTATGAGAAGAAATACCACAAGAAAACTAAGGGTGGTGTCGAAAGAACCTATAATCTGAGGAGCTGAGGCATTTCAGAAGAATTTATCAAAGTTGAGAAGAATGAATCAATTAATCCTAATAAGAAAGCAAAGAAGAAGAATAACTATCATAATGCTTATTTGGGGAGGCACAACTCCCCCATTGAGGTTTCTAAAAGTACTTCGAGTGATGGAGGAGATACTAATCCAGGGTACGATCATTATCTTATTTCTTTGGTGCCATATGAGGATTTTGATGAGGGAGTAGTAGCTTCTCCAGTTTCATCAAGAACTCAGAGAAGACGGGCATACTCTGATGCTAACGAATCACAGTAGTGTCTGGGCCCTATTTTTGTTTTTGATGACACCATTGCAGTTGCAGAAAGCTCATCTTCTTCAACATGTATATGGTTTTTTTTCTTTCATGCTAACATGGAAATATTTTTGCTTAGTGTGATGTATATGTGTTGGAATCTATGTTTTCGATGGAAAATATTCCTTTTTCTGGTTAGTATATAATTTTTTGCCTAGGGTGCTAGTGGGGAATCTTTTTTGGTTGACATGAGCAAGGAATTTTGGCGCTATTACACCAATGAATGACATCTTTTGGAAGGTTGGCTGGTCCACTTCAACTGATTGTGTGGAGTTTTGTCTTTCTCATTCCCTTGTTTTGAAATTATTAAATCTATTTGTTTGGGTGGTATCTAAACCTGAAATGAAATATGTGCCAAATGAAATGTAATTTAAATGGTAATTTGGCTTGAAGCTTGTTTCTCCCATTCTTCTATAAATAAGGTATCAGGGCCAATTACTAGGGGTTCAATTTTTGGGTCTCAAAATGGTCTGTGGGAAAACCAAGCTCATGAAAGAGTAGATTGTAAATTCATGCACAACTAAATAGGTTAGTAAGGTGTCTAGGGTATGAGTTAGTTTGTAATGATCTCAAATATTTTTATAGTAGCAACATTTTATAAATGAAAATGCTAGTCTCAAAGCACATTCTCTCTTATGTAAATTTCTTTCTTAATTATAAATGGAATGGTTAATAATATTTTTATGTGTCTTCAAGTATTTTAATTGAATGAGTTATTTTAATTCTACTTCAATTTAAAGGATCGATTAAATGCTAAAGTAAGGTCATATATTTGAAATTAAAGAGCATAGGATTGATAAGTAGTTGCATTTTAGGCATAGTGAATTGAATACTATAATGAAATATATTAATAGTCCATTAATTATTGATTCAAATTGCTAAGGTATTACTTATTATTATGAAATATGACTCCATTACCTCAAGATAAGGAACTGGCCTTTTCATTTGGTTATCCTGAAGATAAATAAATTATTTATGCAGTTGACCAAGGGCTTGAAATGAGAATGAAAATCATCTAAAACACCTTCAATTACAATGTACCAATCTGAAGTAGCATCTTATTCCTTACAATAGATAGTGATTTTTTTAAAGGTTAGCCAAATCTTTAATGAATGTTATCTATTTGTGCTCTATAGGAATTTATCTGTGTATATATAATTTTTCTTGATCAAATGAATATAATATGAACATAATAGGGATTACCCTCCTAGATTTTAGAGAGCCTAAAGAGTAGAAGTAAGGGAATTTGAATCCTTGCTTGTGTGTTGGACAATCCTTACCCTTGTTCATTGTTGGATTTTTGTAGATTCATGGGTTAGTGGTAAGATTAAGTTTATTTCTAAAAAAATAACCAACATGACTAGTTGACATCAATGAAAAGACCTTCATTCTTGCAATAATCTCCCCCTTTGTCATTGATTGTAACACATGATGTAAAAAACCATCAAAGACAACATACTAGCTCTGAATATACTTCTCAAGATTTTTATTTTTGTTTCTCCCCCTTAACTTAGATAATATTTTTCACATTCTTCCTCTCCCCCTTTGACATCAATCGCAAAGGAAAAAGATATTGAATTCCCTTTTCACATTAAAAAAAATACTCATACAATGACAAAACATGACACTACTTTCTCCCCTTGAGAGGTAGCCACTAAAACATCAGTCTAGAAGAAAGATAGATCCATATATCCACTAGGTTGATGCATCTCCATATGCATCTAGTTCAAGAAAGGAGGGGAAATAACCCTAAACTTCTCTTGAAGATATTAAAAACTATATTTAGGAAGAGCCTTCATAAATATGTCAACAATCTGATCCTTCGTCGGAACATACTCAAGCTTTACTTCATTCTCCACAACCTTCTCTCTGAAGAAATTATACCTGATAGATATATGCCTTGTCCTTGAGTGCATCACTAGATTGCTTGAAATTTTAATTACACTTGTGTTATCAGAAAATATAGAAATAGGACCATCATGCATAACAGTATAGTAAGATATCTTTAAATGTATGTTTCATCCATAGAACTTATGTATAGTATGATGCAACAACAATATACTCAGCTTCAATAATAGACAATGAAACTGAATCTTTCTTTTTACTCAACCATGCCATGAATCTGCAACCAGGAAAGAATGCACCACCACTTGTACTCATTTTTTCATCTCCACATCCAACCCACTCTACATCTATACAAGAACTTAGTGTAAATTCAATATCTCTAGGATACCGTAATCCATAATCTGGAGTTCCATTCAAATATCTGAATATTCTTTTAATAGCAAAAACATGTGTTTCCTTTAGATCTTGAAATCTATCCACAAGACAAACATCATGCATAATATCCAATCTAGTAGAAGTCAAATACAATAGTCCACCAATCATAGAAATCTCAAACTATTTTTCCATTTCTTCCACAAACATCTTACACATAGTTTCATTTCCTCCAAAAATAATGTCATCAACATATACAACCACAATCAAGATTTTTCCATTTTCAATTTTAAAATATAGATTACTATTTGTCATACCTTTGTTGAAACCTTGTTGAATAAAATACATGCTGATCATTACATTTCAAGCTCTGGGATCTTGCTTCAATCCATATAAATATTTCTTCAATATGAACACCAGATCCAGTTGATCTGACAACTGAAATCCTTTCGGTTGTTCCATGTAAACTTCTTCTAGCTCACCATTCAATAATGTAGACATGACATTCATCTAATAGACCTTTAAATATTTATGAGAAGCAAATTTTAGGAAAATATAGCTTTCATTCTTTCCACTAGATAAAGTGTCTCCTAAAAATCTATGCCTTGTACTTGTGATTAACCTTTACACACAAGCCTTGCTTTGCTTCTAACCACTTCTCCATTCTCATTCAACTTATTTTTGAATACCCACTTTGATCTAATAATGTTTTTGTCTATCGGCCTAGGGACCAATTCCCAAGTTTGATTCTTATCAATCTACATAAGTTCTTCCTTCATAGCTTCCATCGAATACTCATCTTTACATGCTTCACTTATAATCTTCAATTCAATCTTAGAAAGTAAACACAAATTTACCTCACTAGCAATAATTTTGCTTCTTGTGAATACTCCTTTTGTCTTGTCTCCAATGATCTAGCTTTCTGAATGATTCTTTTGCACATATCTAGGTGTCTTAGGGGATACCACCAGAGCTTCTTATTATTTTTATTCTTCTTCATTTTGCTTCTCTTGCTCATAATTTTCCTATTCTTTTGCAATTTCTTCAATTCTTATGTAATTAGGTTCATCAGATACATAACCATCAACATCAATGGAATTCTTCATTGCTTCATCAACCTTGACATTTGCACTTTCTACAATATTTCTTATTTTTTTATTGAAACATCTATAAACTTTGATTTTAGTAGAATATCAAAGAAAAATGCCTTCATCACTTCTCACATCAAACTTTCCTAAATTTTCTTCATCCCATTTGATATAACATTTGCTTCCAAATACCTTGAAATACTTAGCAGTGGGAATTATTCCACACCATAGCTCATAGGGGGTCTTTATACTATTTGCTCTTGCTTGAACTTGATTTAATACATAAAAAATAGTGTGAATAGCTTCTCTCCAATAAACTTCTGGTAAACCAGCCTTAGTAATCATTGATCTAGCAACCTCTTGAATTGTTCTTTTCTTTCTTTCAACAACTCCATTCTATTGAGTTCTCAAAGAAAATAACTATATTTTTATTCCATGCACTTCAAAAAACATATTGAAGTCATGGGAAGTGAATTCCTCACCTTTGTAAGACCTTAAGCATTTTATCCTCAAATTCACTTCATTTTCAACCATAACTTTGAATGTCTTGAATTTATCTAATACAACATACTTCTTTCTAAGAAATGTAACCCATGTATATCTACAATAGTCATCAATAAAAACATAAAGTACCTTTCACCTTATAGAATTCTCACTCATGTAGTACCATAGAGATTTGTATGAATTAAATCCAATAGTCCAATAGTTGATTGTTCCTTTATAATTGTCAGAGCCTTTCTTCATACTTCTCACAAAGTTAGCTTCTACTTCATCAATTCTTTCTTCATTCAGATCTTCAACTTTTGTAGCTTTAAAAGTAGTCTCTGATTTGGATCCATTTCTCAAATTTGGCTTTATCATCTCATAAGATGTCAGAGTTCCCAACAATTGATCTTTAGTGTAAGTATTGTATTCTATATGTTCTTCAATAGCACACAGCTTTTTGTTTCAATAATTAGGGATATTTCTAAGAATCTTCTTTGCAATATTAGTTTAATCTATAGTAGTGCTACCAAGTCCTTGCATTCTAGCTACTACCTCATATAATCTTTGTACATAAGTTTAACATTCTCATATTCTGAAATATGTAGGAACTCAAACTATGTCTCCAAACGCTGCAACTTTGGCTCTTTGATCCTTTCATCACCTTTATTTTCCTTTTCCAAATAATCTTATACTTCCTTAGAAGTCTTCAGATTCTAAACTTTAATCAACATAGAATGGATAAGACTATTCTTTAAGATGCACTTCACCTTATTGTTCACTTCATCTACCTTGATCTCATCAGCTATATTCAAACCATTAGCAAGAAGAGTGTAAGTATTCTTGTAAGCTTTCTCCACATCATATCCACAATACTCTAGATAATATTCCCTTAATATTTTCTATATAGCACAATTAGTTCCATCGAATATCGGACAATCATGAGTAAATTTTCCAACCATCCTAGACCTTCCTCAAGCAGTTAATCTCTTCTCCAAGGAACCAAGCTCTGATACCAATTGTTGAATAAGAAAACTAGGAGGGGGAGTTAATCAATTGTAACAAATTTAAACCTTTAAATCATCCACCATAACGAATCATTAACACTACTTAAATGATAAAACATTAAATGCAAGTGCATAAACTAAAAACCATCACATAAACACAACACTTGATTTACATGGAAAACCCAATGATGGAAAAACCACAGTGAGGATTAACTCACACTATAGAGAATATAAAAACTGATTACAAAGTATCACTACCTGAACAAGGCTCACTACCATACAAGAACTCACTGTCCAGATGGGGACTCACTATCCAATAGGGCTAACCACTTGGAGGGCTCATTTCCATAGAGATACAAAGAAGATAGAAGAGATATGTTATAGACAGAAGAAATCTCAATGCAATAGAGATTTCCACCATAATTTTCTCAACCACTTGTAAACATGCATGAATGATAGAGTACACCTTCAATGCACTACATCCAAAAATTCAACATTTAGACTTCATGTTGATCTTCCACATTCACATCACACACACACACACACACACACTGATTCACATCCATTTCACATCTACCTACTCTTTTTATTTGCACTTATCTCTCTTTGCACACCTTCACCACTAACTCATCATGTATTTATACCATCCATCAATAAATTCAAATTAGGTCAATGCCAAAATGTCCAAGGGTAGAATTAGAACGAGAGAAACCCAAACACTCACTTGATGAGGACCAAAATAGGTCCAGAACACTTCATCACCTTGGAAGATAGTGTTCAACACAAGGTTGGCCAAACCAGTGTAAAACACATAGAAAAATTAAGCATGATCCTTATGGATATCAAAATTATCTTCAACACGATCATAAAAAATTAACTCTATAACTGCAAGTCATAAGACATTACTAAAGATAAATCCGTAGGAATAATAATTCTCCTAGACCTCATCCAGATACAAAGAAAACCATAGTTCACAATTGGTGAACACAAATCACATTGTACAATGAATCATAAGCCAAAAACCTAGATATAGCAGCTTCCAACAAACATGATCAACATATTTGAACCACACAACCATAGGAGAAAATCCCGAAGCAAAACCTAAAGAAACCACTGAACACTTGTAACCTTGTACAATATAAATTTCTCAATATACTCAACATATATATCTAATAACCTGTATCCATGACATTAACAACAACAACAACAACTAGTTGAAAACCAATTGACCAGTTGACATCAATGACAACACCTTCATTCTTGCAACAAAAGTAAGTGAAAACTGGAAAGAAACTAAGAAATGATTATTTGAACATGAAAATGTCATCGGGTACTATCAAAGTGCACAAACGTCCACATGACATGATAGTTTCCAAACAAAGTACACTAAAATCTAGTGGGAAGCAAGTAAACTGTAAGGTTAATGCAAAATTGACACAAGAAGGTGGTTGCTGAAAAAGGGTCTTGCGCATCCTAAGAGTAAAAAGTTTAATGCAAGGGCTAATATGAGCCTACACAGATATTAGGGGAGTGGACACTAAAGTGGATCAAAAAGTGTAGGTGAAATTTCAAGCATATGCAATTTTCAACACTATCTTTCCCCCCCAATTTAGTAGGCTTATGAATCTATATGAATATGCATAATTAAGGAAATATACTAAAATAAATAAAATCATCGCACCAAAAGGATATTGTAAAGGAAGGAGATAGCTCTTCAAACCAAGGAAGTATGCCCCCAAGGTGAAAATCTACAACACAAACACATTAGATAGGATTATTTTGTACAAGACAATTGAGTTAGTGAATAAAAAGGTATTAAATGAATGTGTTATAAAATATATAACATGGATAACACATACATAAAGCTACATAACAAACAAACTAAAATAATTTTAGTCAACAAAGTGAAAGAGACCTCTCTGAGAGAGGTTTCCTAAGTATTATATGTCATTCCAAAAATAACAAGAAATAGCATATAGAAGAAATCTTAAATGAAGAGAAGAATGTAAGGATTGATTACTTTAAGAGAGGAATGCATATAAAACACAAGGAAGTAGCCATTGAAGAAAAAAGGAGAGCATATAATCAGGATGAAGAGGACATAGGTCTTTGATCTAGTATATACAATTATAAAGTTGAGCTAGGATACAAAGAGGATGAGAAACTTATATCCTACAAAGATGATTGCAAATTCACCACAAACATGTTAGCTATAGACAAACACGTAGGGCAAAAAAATGAACATAAACATGATAAATTTGATCAAATAAAAATATATCACTAATAAGTATTTCTAGAAACTTATGCTATTCTAGAGACCATATGACAAGAAAATAAATATGACATTGATAAGTATTTATAGAAAATTATGTCATGCTAGAAACCATACAAAAAGAACATAGGCTTATGGGTGTTGCAAAATTCATTACAAGACCATCACATAAAATACAATTCTAGTGAAGCTTCCCCCAAGATAGACAATGAGATCATAAGACATCCAAAATTTTAAGACATATTTAAGAAAACTAATCGTAAGATGATATGATTTCCCCCTTAAAAAATCAACATATTTTCTATTTTGTTGGTTTAAAGAAAACAAAATGGGAAGAAAAAAGAGAGGTGGTCCTCAAGAAGGATGCACGCCTCTAGAATAAGTTACCTCTTCCCCCATGAAAAGGTTAGGATCACCATGCTATATACTATTTTGTTTCTACCATGAATAAAGTATAGTATCATGTAATCTTATACCACCGTGAATGGAAATGAGCAAGAAAAACTATGAGTACCAAATAGTGGATAGAGAAATGATAGAAGGGAGTTGTAAGACCCCATGAGAAAATAATTATCATATTATATAATGAATAATACAGAGGAAAACCTCAATATCACTTTCTATACAAATAAAATATAGGTACATCAATAAATGGAGTGATGGTACCATAATCAAGAAGTTGTGTTTTATCCTTGAAGGCCTTACATTCACTAGTGTAATGGCTAGGCACTTAATGGTGCACACAAAAGAATGTTTTATTTTATCTTGTGTTTAAAAATTACTACATGTAGGAGGAATATCAATAAAGTGGGATTTGAGAAGCCTAAAAAAATATGTTCTTTCTCAAATAAAGTATGACGAGAAAGAAGAAAACCTTTCCCTTCTGAAGAAAATTTTGATGGCCCAAAAGAAGAAGACCTAAGGAAAAAAACAATGGGACCTAAACCCCTTACAAAAGAGCAAGGTAATAATTCCAAAGGGACCTTAACTCCTTGCTCCATGCATTTAGGAAAATTTCCTTTGTACCCACTCTTAAAAACAATATTAAATACAAACCCATAATGTGATTTTAACTCCTCAAAAGGTGGATGATCAATATTGAGGACATTACAATTATTTCTCAAATTATCCTTCAATTTATAAAAGAATAACCATCTTTAATAGTAGGTGTGAATGATATTTTTAGGATGTGTAACTGGATCATATTGAATTTGTACTCCCTAAAATATTATTTTTTGAAGTTAAATGATCCCAATCATTACAAAGACATCCACCTAGTTTAGAAGAATAAGTAGTAGACTCAATATTTCATGTTCTGGGAAGATCTTCTTTATGGATATATATATCGAGGGCATTCTTTGTAACATTTATTGTTTGAGTGGATGTCAACACATTCAAAGATATTCAATTGATAATATTTTTAAGAGTATGTGCAACCAAAGTTTGACCAACAATTACAATCTCACATAAGTGTATAACAACAAGGTTATCCTTGATTGTGATCACCTCATTATTAGCAATAAGCTTCAAAAAAATTATGTAAAATAGAAGTAACTACTTCAAAATAATTAATCCATGGCCTTCCCAATAGAAGATTTTATGGTAATTTTCCTAACATAACACATAAGTTAGGACCTAGGTATAGTAAAAGGTACAAACCTTGAAGGAAAGATTATCATGCCTAAGGCTTGTTGATCAAAATAATTGAATCCATGAAGATATAAGGAAGAATAAGCAAGGGAAGTTGAATCAATTATGTTTTTAGGCAATAAATTAATGCTACATACGTTAGTTTTAGAACCAATTTTAACGAGACAACATCTAATTATGTCAATAATATTAATGTAAACTATTATAATTTTTTGAAGGATCCACTTTATTTTTCACTTTTGGAGGTGGGAGTTTGTATGGATGGAACATAATATTTGAAAAATCCAAATAAATTTGATCTATCAATGCATTAAAATCTATCTGCTTAGAGGAAGAGATAAATCAAATATTTTGCAAGGCCTCCTGAAACATCCCCTGATAAATCAAAGTAGTCTAGAGAAAATACAAAAGTGATATCTTGGAAAGAGTAAAATGAAGTTGCTCAATAAGATCATACTCACCTATTTTCTTAGTTATGGGTCTAGGTGCTTGCGAAATTCTTGGTTGAGAAGGTAGTAAATAATTAGGTTGATTGATATTCTAATGATCTCTTATAGTAGTAGAAGTATAGGATAAAACTCTATACGAGGGAGCCTTATATTTCATGAATTTTATGTAAAGATCTAGTGTATCACTTTCACAAAGAACCCCATGGAAATAAAAAATCATGTAAAGAGAAGGACTAGTAAGAGTTAGATAAATGACTAGTCTCTTAAGACTTTGAAGAGCGAGAGATACTATGATTATATTTACATGTTCATTATGAATTAAAGAGGAATTATTTGAAGAAATAAACTCCACATTGATCTATGAGGGATCAAATGTGGGATGATATTCCTCATTCACTAATGCATCATCTCTAGAAGAGAGTGTGTTGGAATAAAGAGGGGGTAATTTTTTGTTAAGTATCAATGATTTCATCCTATTGTACCAAAATATTCTTACAAGTATGAGTTTTAGAAAAGGGATGAAAAAATAATAATAATAAAGGAGAGAAGAACTCACTTTCACATGCTTCTAAGAGAAATTATTGAGGTATTTTAACAAAATGGGAAAGGGATAGAACGACATAGAAATTTAGTTTTCACATTGGGTTTACCAAAATGTGAAGGTATTTTTTTCTAGTGTTCATGTCAGGTTGACCAAAATGTAGAGGAGGAAATTTTCTACCTTAGAGTCTTGGGACAAGAATATTCTACAAGGATAAAATTGTCCTCAACTACCTCAAGGAACAAATTTCAAGTGATAGGATAAAATGGTGAGTTCCTAAACCAAAAAGAGTAGATCATAGAGGTATTTTTGATAGACTGACAAGATCTTAGCCAAGGATGACAATGTTACATGTGATTTTCTACATATGTACTAGTGTCTAGAAATTACACTCAAAGACAAAAGGAAGCAAGGAAAATAGAAGGTTAATGAAAAACTAACACAACAAGGTGGCTACTAAAAAGGTGTCTTGAACATCCTTAGGGAAAAGGGCTAATGCAAGGGCTAATTTAAGCCTACACAAATACTAGGGGAGTGGACACTAAAGTGAATACAAAAGTGTAGGTGAAATTACAAGGGTATGCAATTTTTGAAAGTAAAAAGTTAGAATTAGTCTTACAAATAAATCAAAATCATTCAAACCCTAGAAACGTTTTAAGTATAGTATCAAAATTGTGCATCTAACTTTTAATCTAATGTATCTACTATTTAAATAACATTTATGATTATCACTCGATGCTTTTGACCATACATTGATGCACATGATTTACACTAGTTTTATTAGTCTAAAACCTAGTTTTCACATAGTGATATATATTATTTTAGTTTATGTCTTTGATAACACAATAACACATTTGATAACATAAAGACATCTTCAAAAATGAAGTGAAAACTTTTATCCTAGTTATTAAAATCTAATATCTTTTATGATGCAATTGATAACCAAAATTACACCTTTGAATGTTAGAACAATGAATTTAACTAGCAAAACAATTTTCAAGAATCCTAAAAAAAATTAGTTTTCAAAATTATTGAGAAATCCAACCTAGGATCAGAGACCTATTGTACAAAAAACATTCAACCAAATTTTATCATTCATAGAAAGAACTAACTTTCACATCTGTTTCATATAATTTTATATTGGAATTTCAAGGTTACCTATCTTTATCTTTGGATTGAAAACACCATCACCATCAAAATCAAGCATTAATCCACAAGTAACCAATAGCATTCATAACCTCATTCATACCTCCCATCTTATCTCCTATTTTAAAGTTTTCTATGAAGTCAACCTTTTCGATTAGATAGTTGGATTAAAGTCAATATCTTTGAGAAAACTAGATTAGTGGTCTTGTCTACTTCTATGTTTTTGAACTGACCATCATCATTTTTCTTGGACTCATTCATATAGCACAAGAAAAAACCATCATTAGCATTTAGAAAAATGAAGATCTAAGTTAACTTTGACTTTTAGAGATTTTCATATCTTCCATCATCCAAACAACATCATGAATGTTTCTCCAAAACTACCCAAAATATCTCTCATAGTCCATCCTGAAGAAAAAATCAAGCATATCGTGCATCACCAAATTTTACTTACATCCTTTTTTTATAAGGCCATCATAATTTATGCCTATTAAAAGGTCAAAACATGGGAAAATCATGGAGTGTAATCCTAACAATTCAAACATCACAATACTTTTAGGTGTTATTAAAACAAAGTTTGGAATTCCTTGTAGTTTATTTGATCCTCATGAATATTGAACTCCAAAACTACAACAAAAACCTCAATATCCTTTAATCATCATGTAATACATAAAAAATAAATCCATGAAATATGAGGAATTTATTGAAGAGAAACTTTTATAAATGCAATAATATTTATACTTTGTTTTAAAGCACTTGATAACCTCATTTCTTTAGATCCTAACAAGTACTTTCTTAGACTTGTACAGAGTGCTGCTAACCTTCCTTTGGATTTGAACATTGATAAAATTAGGGAGCAAGTCCTCATACATGTCATGTGGTATAAAATTCTATTATATGATATCATACCTATAATTCAAGCTATCAAAAAAATTATATACCACAACCTTTAATTCCATCCATACTTAGTCAACCAACTATACAATGATATGATACGAATTTGATACCATTTCTAAATAGTTCATAAATTCATTGTATCAAAAATTAGACATGAATAATTAAAAAAACTCACACATACAAAACCCACCAAACACATTATTCATTCATCACAATACATGTCCATCCAAACAACCATGCATATACCAAATCCTTTAGACACAAATATTCCTAATTTATCACTATAAAGAATTATAAAGTACACAAAAATCATTTCATAGCATGAGCCTTCATATATTATATTCCTCCTAATATTCCATATTCTACACAAGAACCGATCATAAAAATGATCAGATATAATCCTAGTCATTCATAGCAACATTATATTTCAAACATTCTATCACTTATCATTACAAAATAAGATTCCACTTTCAACATACCCTAACTTTCCAACATAATTAAAACTTACAACATCTAACATTCTTCAAAATATCTCACATCTAATATCTGTGCAACACAAACATCGATCGACAACAATCTCAATAAATTATTTTCACTATAAATACACAATCATATGTCACTAAAATTCAAAAATATTGATATAACATCCCTAAATACATAACTCAACAAAAAATCATTTCACAACCATAATTTATTCCACAACAACAACTCATCCCACAAAATTTAAAAACCTCATACAACCCATACAACAACAAAATAAATAATCGATAAAAATTTCAACAAGTTCATGGAAATGTTTGATACTATGTGGTAAATGAGATAAAAATTATGGTATTTGTCCAACTAATCTTCGAAGAAAGATGCACATTAAGTACATGTCATTGTATGCAGCCTCTAGACATGGTATGCAAAATTATCACTATTCTCATGGATAAACTCTTCCCTTGTATTTGTCAAATTTAGGCATTTGAAAGTTAGGATGGAACTGATCATAGATATGTTTCTATAAAATGGATATGGAAAAATATCCTTAAGAGTATAGATTTTCATTAATTTTAATGCAAGGTTTGAATTTGTAATGCTAAGTCATCATTTGGGTTGTTTTGTTGTTGGTTAGATGGATTAGACATTTTATGTTGAGGAATGAATGAAGAATTATATAATAGATTTTAGTTTTATGGGATGTTATATGAGTTCAATGAGATTTTTTGGTGTTGGTGAGTTTTTTGTTGTTGAGGTATATTTTGTGTAAGACCAGTTAAACACAAAATATACCTCAATAACAAAACACTCACGAACACCAAAACATCTCATTGAACTCTTATAACATCCATCAAAACATCCCACAAAACTAAAATCTATTATATAATTCTTCATTCATTCCTCAACACAAAATGTATAATCCATCTAACCAACCACAAAAAAACCCAAATGATGACTTGGAATTATAAATTCAAACCTTGCATTAAAATTAATGAAAATATATACTCTTAAGGATAGTTTTCCATATCCATTTTATAGAAACAGATCTATGGTTGAAGTTCCATCCTAACTTTCAAATGCCTAAATTTTACAAATACAAGGGAAGAGGTTATCCATGAGAATAGTGATAATTTTGCATACCATATCTAGAAGTTGCATACAATGAAATGTACTTAATGTGCATATTTATTAGAAGATTAGTTGGACAAATACCATAATTTTTATCTCATTTACCACATAGTATCAAAAAATTCCATGAACATGTTGAAAATTTTATCAATTATTTCTCATACAATATAGAACACAAAGTTACCATGACTGATTTATGTAGCCCAAAAAAATATAGGAGAAATATTCACTTCATTCCTACAATGTTGGAGACATAAAGCTACAAAATCCAAATGGCCTATTCTTGAAAAAAAACTCATTGATATTTTTCTCCAAAATGTTAACACTAAAATTAGCTTTCACATAAACATACAATGTGCTATCACCTTGATGAAATCATAGAGAATGAATTACTATTTAGAAGGATCTCACTACTAAGGGATTTGTAAAAATCTATATGGAAAGTAAGGATCATATATGAAACTCTAATGAAAAATATCACTTATAGGCTAAGAACAAGAATGTTACTGATGATGGTTTCATTTATGCAAACTTTGTGAAAAATATACAACCCCAACCAAAAAATCAACAAAATAATAAAAATGTGAATCCTCCAAATGACCACTAAGACCCAAAAATGACACTATCTATGCAAGTACACACCCTTAGGGACCAATTGAGACAATCTTGAACAAGTTAGTTCAAACAAATATTATCAATCTTCTAGTGATTAGACATTATGATTAACCCTAATTTAACCCTTCATAGTACAATTATAATGGTTACTATGAATTTCATATGACAAAGGATCATAATACACCAACTTGTATGCAACAAAAATATCTCATTCAAGATTGTATTGAAAAAGGTGAAATCAGTGTTGAGGATCATCTTGAAAATATATAAAAGATAATCACATCATCAATGTCTATAGAATATGGTTTTTATTCAAATTATATATAACTATTTTTTCATCCTTCCACCCTTGCCAATCCCAGACAATGCAGTGAAACCCCTTCAAATCAAACTCGTTAACAATACAATTGGTCTACAAGAAAGAAACCATAGTCTAAGAAAGAATACTAAGTCTAGAACCCCTAATTCTATTGTTGTGATTAAAGAGGTTTCCCCCTCTCCTACTACTCCTTTCAAAAGGTTTGATGAAAAAGAATAACCTTCCTCTCGTGCAAAAATTATGAACCCTAAGGCCAAACCCTTAGCCTCTAATAACATTCTTGTTGGGGAAGACCATTCTTACCAACCCACTTAAGCTAAAAAGCCTCTAGAAAAACCTTTTGACATTAAACATAAATATTATGGCTTTGAGGAAGTTATAATAGCTAAAAGCATCACTATTGATATATTGGATGAAGGGTAAGAATGCAATATCCAAAACTCGAGCAATGGTAAGGGGGATAGAAGATCCACTAATCTAGCTAGTTATAATGTAAGAGGTAAATTTTATCTTTCAAAGAAGGGGAAGAAGACCCCAAAGAAGGAAAAATAGATTAATAAGGTGAACATATAGAAATGCAAAAGATAAATAAACAATTAGACATTATACACCTTCATATTCTCCCTCTTCTTCATGGATTGAACTCACAAGATGCACCTATGTCTTCTAGATTTTCACAAGTGATGATAGTGGATGTGGTTCCTCAATAATTCGTAAGCATGATGGTAGGATAGAGATGGATTTGATGGATATTTTCGAAGCATAAGGATGTGGTGAATGTGAATGTTAGGAATTAGAGCCAAGGCCTCAATATATATAAATTTGGTGAGAGGAACCAAGGGATAGGATTGATTAATTGATAGAGGGCTGAGATTAAAAGAGAGATAGGGTTTGGATAATTGAACGAAGAAGGATTAGCCTTGTGAAAAGTTTCACAAGAGGGAGGAGGTGTGCTCACACATGTGTGAGCACACCTTGGGAAGAGAGTGTGTAAGATGGAGGGTGGCTCATAGGGTGGCTTATGTAAGAGGTTAGTGTGGGTAGGTGAGCTATAGGAATTTAAAATGAGGAAATACTAATAATAAGGATTAGGTTTAGTGATTAAATCAATTAGTCATGGATTAATTGATTCATTGAGGAAGGTTTAAGTTAATGAACCATGGTTTTATTAACTTGGGTGGAGTTAAAAGTTGGAGAATGGGATAATAATGATTAAGATGGGGATAAAGTTAATTAATCAAGGAGTAATTAACTTAAGAAAAGCTAGGTTATTTTAGAGGGATATGGTAAAAGGGGTATATTTAATTAAATAAATGCATATTCATTTAATTAAAGGCTAGGACAAGTGGAAAGTTTAAATTAGTTAAATAAATAGTAGGTATTTATTTAATTAATTTGATAGGATAAAGTTGGGTAAAGGTGATGGGAAAATTAATTAATTAAACAATTAAGATTTTTTTAATTAATTGGTTAGTGTGAGAGCATATGAAAAATATGCATAAACCAAGATCTTTGAATTGAGAAATCAAGTACAAGAAATGCAATGTATTGAAAACATAAACAAGCTAATGAGTTTTACAATCATAGAAGTATAAATAGGTTAAGCTTGAGACCAAGTCTTCAAACCATACTCTATGAGAATAGGAAGGTGATAAAGAGAACCCTTGAGACTAGCTCAATGGTTCAACCTCCCTTATAAGTAGTAGCAATGTGTCGAAAAAGAGTCAACACATCGACTAGTGACTCACCTAAGGATACTTAGTCTTTCCACATGTGAGGAAAGATACTAACACATCAACTAGTGACTCACCTAAGAAGACTTAGTCTTTCCACGTGAGGAAAGCTACTAACTATGATTATGTTAGGATAACTCATGTTGAGTTATACACCAACACCCCCCCTTAAGCATAGCTTAGGTAGGCTTATGAAACATGAGTCCCATCTGTGCACCATTTTAGGTACTCATTTACAAAGTATCTCTCATGAAATGGAGAAAGAAAGAAAACCCAATGGGAAAAAACTTTCCTCCAAAAGAGAGAAGTTATACAGGTGAAGAAGTATTACTTCTTTCACTAAGTACAATATAAGATTCTCCCCATAAGAGAGAAAATGAGAGGTCAATGAGACCCCCCCATAATACATGTCCTCTTGCAATGATGCTAAATAGCCGACAAAGGATACAGATGTAGATCCATGAAAGTCAAACAATGTTCCTTCCCTTGGGAAGAAAAGAAACCACTTGAAGAAGCAGGATATCTTCCCATGCGAGAAGATGCATGTCTGATGTTGAATCAAGCTGAATTTGATCCAAGGGTGATGGTGCCCATGTTGAAGCCTTCGAAGAGTGCTCAGATGTCCCCATGTCGATGCCAAAGGATGCCATAATCAAATCAGGTGCATGTGCAATAGATGAGGATGATGATGATCCAGAACCATGTGTAGGACAATGTAGAGCATGAATATCCAAAGTGGACAGTGTTGATGCAACTTCATTGAAATTTTCATCGAAGAGAACACTGATGCCCTCAATGTGTGCTTCCATGTTAGCAATGCGGAACTCTACAAATAGACAAGTGATGTCAGCTAGAAATATGTCCCAATAAAAAATGCTAGGAAGACTGATGTTCTGTTGCAAAGTAGCACTAGAAGCTTTCGAAGAAGCGACTCTAAAGTTTGATGGAGCAACAGTAGGAGTGATGATTTCTTCTATGTCACTGGAACATTTTGTTTTCGTATCATGATTAGGGATGCTAGTTGTGATCAAAGCAGGATTATGTGGGAATGGAGAAACATTCGAGTTTCCGTATATCTCCCAAATTTTGATCCATAATGTATGTGGACAATCAATATCCATGATGGCATACAAAACGACATCTGGAATATGTAGACTTATTAATCCACAAATATGATCACGATGATTAAACCACTTAGCCTTCTGAGATTCTTTACCAGGTTCAGGGACAAGTATATACAGATGGGGTATGAGATTATGGATCCTGAGATGTTTCAAGATGCCTTCACACCAGTACTTATAGTTTCCCTTGTTTAGGTTGATTACAGAGGAGTGTGTTTTATATCCCATGATTAGAACAAGTTAGTTCATCTAGACAATAAAAATCAACACAATTAGGTAACCTAGATTAGGTGGATCCCTAATTGAACTTTGTGAAGTGGCACTCTATAAGTAGAGTGCATGATTGGTTTAATTCCCCCCTTAATGTGGGACTTGATAAAGTTAGTGCATTGTGAAAAATGATGTCACAACACTATATCCCCCTTGATTATGTGTATTTCCCCCCAAAATTGTGCAATGAATAGACGAAGTGCTTATAGTCACTCTAAAAATAACTTAATCAGGCACTTTATAACAACAATGCAATATCAAGCTAGTTAGAAAGAGGACAAAAAACACTACTTTTGCCAAAACAACAACTCGATTTCGAGTTTGTTTACAAAAGTGATAGCCTTTTTAAAATTTTGCATATGCAAAAAAAAAACTTCTAAAAATTTTCCCAATGTGCTTGGGAAAAAAAATGCTAACAACATTTTGAAAGAATTTTTTTTTTTACCATATGATCAAACGCATTAACAAAAAATTTACCCCCCTTGACAGCCGTCGTTTTTAAAATAAAAAAATCCAACCTTGTTTTTCCCTCTTCCTTGGGCGAGCTGGGCGGTTTGAACTCACCGTTGACTGCCCATCATGGGAGATGGCCGTCCTGCGTGGTCGTTGACCCCTTCAACGGGTCGTTTGCGGGTGAACAGGTGACGCAACCTCTGTGTGAGGTCGTGGCAGAGAAGAGGTCAAAGTGCCTCTGTGCGAGGCTTAGGCAGAGGCCGCACTTCAATCTGCAGGCATCGACGTTGGAAGATAGGTCGAGTCGCCTCAATACGAGGCTTAGGCGTGAGAAGACAGGCCAGGCCGACTACGCCCTGTATGGGGTGTCAAAATTCCACAAGATTCGTATTGCAGTGATAAAAGGCCGGATGGAGCCTTGCGTGCAAATGAGGTTGCAGAGATTTACAACAATTGATAGATTCGATCAACAAGCAAACGACGATTTGATGCTATTCCACTTGCTTTGATACCATGTGAGAACGAGAGACCAAGATCGTGGAGCAGAAAAAAAACACAAGATTGCAATGTATAACTCATGTTGAGTTATACACCAACAGCTAGGAAAGGTTAAAATGAGGTGTGTGGTGGAACCCTTCAAAAAAAATTATGTTCTCCTAATTTTGAGTCTATCTTTGGCTAGTTTTCAAGTCTTGATGATTGTCTATTCGTTAAGGTTTATACTTAAGGGTCTAGAGCTTATCAACCTTTCATGTAAAAGCTTGGTATTTTGTTCCCTTTTCATCTAATTTGTCATTGAATTGTTGTAGTTGGTTTTTGATCACTTGAATTATCATTTAAGTCATTCGATTCATATATTAACCAGCCCCTTGATGCCTAAGGTCACCAATTGATCCCTTCACATGAGTAACCTCTTAATTTGATCTAAGGATTTTAAATTGTCTTATGGTCGAGGCTCTTGAAATATTTCCTTCATCATCGTATGTTTGATCTATGCCTTAGGTTTTATTGAAAACTTTATTCATTACCTAGGTGATCCCCATTTTAGAACAACTTATAGGCATATGCGAAATTTCCTTCACTTAAGTCGTGTCCATCGCATGCTCCATGTGCATCACATTTTGCTTCCATTTCACCGAACTTATATTTGCAATGTGTGATGTATAGTAATTCTTCGCATTGCATGCTACCTTCATATCGCTAAAGTGTTGATGTCTGCTAAATCCCTTCATATAAAATCCCTTCATATACTGAGTGATGCCTTCATTTGTTCTTCACATTGTGCTATACTCTCGTATCACTGTTTACCTTTGCATCGACAGATTTATAAACACGATGCATGATGCCTTCTATCTCCTTTGCATCATGAAGCTCCTTTGTGTCACGTATTGCCCCCTAACCATCAGTCTCAAATTGACGATGTGCAATTTATAGTTACTTCCAATGCAGCGCTTGAGCCCTTCACATCGGAGTTATCCCATCACTTGCTGGCCTTCCAAATGTGATATGTGATGCACTCGTTGATCTCATAAAGTGGAAACACGTCTTAATATTGTTCCATAACTTCTCCCTTTCACATTCCTAATGTGCATTCTCCTCTCAACACTAACGATCGATGTGTGATGGGTATCTTTTTTAGGATACTTCATCAATTATCTTCAATGCGTCATGGTTATGAGTTTGAAGGGAGATTCCAAAGCGCGACACATCATGGAAGGATAGAGTATATGCTATGGAATATTACTTCCATCGTGAGGAATCTTCATATTGCAATTATTTCAATATGATCTCAAAGCCGATGTGCGATGTTCAATGGCATAACGAAAGAGTTGTTGACAAGTTTTGAAGCAAAACTGTGGTGATATCTCAAAGGATCGCAATAATTATTCACATCACAGATTCATGGTCCAAAAATGAAGTGGAGATATGTGATGAGAATGGATCACCATTGATCATGTTTTAAAACAAATTTATCAACGGTGGAAATTTAAACATAAACGACTAAGTGTTAGAGCACTCCTATTCGCTTACGCGAGCTATCTCTCACCATTAGTGGCATATCTACTTGTCTTTGAAGATCATAAAGAGCTGAATTATATATTTTTGCATTATATTTGCAAGAATTTGAAGGAGAGAATGAAGTGGAGAGCTTATATGAGAAAATTCAAAGAGAAAAAGGTTAGTGTTCCCATGTAAGTCAATTTTCTACTTCTCTATGTGGATTTTCTAGTACGAGTAGAATTGGGATAGAAAAAATAGTATTAGCAAAAGGAATTGTAATCTAGGGTTCTTCACAATTTAATATTTCAATTGTAAAAGGTGAATTATAGGCCCTAGTATATTTTATACTAGTAAGATTAGTTGAAAAATTCATATTTGAATCTTGTGAGGTAAAACCCTAGCTCTTTTAGATTCTTCAAGATGAGTCAAACTGGTGAACCATCTATGGCAAAGTCTAAGCTTGAAAGGAAAAAGGTTAAGGGTGAAACATAGAAGCCAAAAGCCTCAAAGGTGTGAGATAAGAAGAAGGGGGTCAAGAGAGACTTGATTGTTTTATGGAAGATGAATTAAAAGAATTATATCCTAGTGCAAGGCCAGTAGTGAAAAGACCTACCAGAGAGGGTGTGTTGATAGATCATTTGTAGGATTTAGGAAGACTAATTGGAGAATTTGTACTACCATAGAGTGGATGGGAACTCTTCCTGTTTCATTTCAATTGAAGGTTGGGAAAATACAGAACATGCCATTTTTGGACCCATGACCTCAGAAAGCATATTGTACCTAATGTGTTTGTGGAGGTTAGTTTGATACAATAGATAGCTAAGTGTTACGATCCTCAAGATAGGGTTAACAAAAGCATTGATCAAACCCCATGGCTACACATTTCTAAAAGTCAGATAGTGGATGGGTTCATGCTAAATCATTCTTCAATGATTACAATCAATTTTGGTGCATTGTATCAAGAATACAAAAGGGACAAATATGGACACAAGATACATGCGCTACCAAGGAACTCAAGAAGATATCAGAACAAAATCGATGTGTGGTTTACACCTAAGGAGGTGGAACCATTTTATTTTGATTAGTTTGAGGACTATTTCAAGAATACCAATTATGGTTTGTGTCAGGTCCTTGGAAGAAGATATGATGTGAAGATGAATGTTCCTCTGATGGTCATAGCTATGGATATTCATGACAAACATTCAAAAAAGGGCTTTGATTATGCAACCTACATTGCAGAAGAGATCCACAATTAGTTGCTAGGGCTGAAGGAAACAAAACACCCCTTAGTTTCTCAGATTATTAATTGTTAATGCATATGTTATTATGTATTGGCCATAAATATTGGAGAAAATTCATGAGATTAAGAGAAAAGGATGAACATGATATTGAGCTGCCTATGTAAATGTGGACTCACATTTGGGATCAAAATTGTCCCAAGTCTATTTATGTTTCCCTATGCAATGGTTTTAAGTTTGGTATTTTAAAGAAGTTGGGATTGAAGCCTATATATAGGATTTCTAGGGGCATTAAGGAAATTCTAAGACCAATATAGTTTAAGGAGGATACAAATCGTGATGATAACTAGGGCGATTTGTATTTTCATTACAATTTCACTATTATCAAGGTTTATGGAGCCTTAGTGCAGCCCCATTGTTTACAAGTTTAAGTTTTTGACAAGTTAGCATTCGTGGAAATAATGTGGTAGCTTGATGCCATGGACAAAGATAACTTCAAGAATGCTAGAAAGGGGTCTCTTCTATCTCCCTAATGTGCTTTTTCTTATTGTTTGATCACATAGAAACAAGGTATTGATAAATTTAGCACTATGATAAGAAATTATCGAATAAAAATGGAGAAAGTTAGAAATTGTGATCTGAAAGGATTCATTGATAAACAAGGAAAAACTAGAGGAATATTTTATTTCTATCACCACTTCCTCTTTACTAAATATGCTATTATAAATTTTCCCTCATATGTCGTTGTTAATGAGAGGAAAATGTAGTGGATGACAATGTGTGTTATTAAACAAAGAATATTGAAAGAAAATCCATTCTATGTCAATCCTTATACAAAAACTAAAGATCCCTATAAGAAGGCTATTGAGATGTTGGATGCATATAGGGATGGTATTTTTGTTGACAAGGTTAAGGAGGCTGACGAGAAAGATAAAGTTTCCAAAAGGTAGAATGATGCAAGGATAAGGAGCTAATTAGCTCAATCATCAGCTCATGGCAACCAAATGCAGCCATTAGAAGGACCAATTGTTGATCCTTTTGTTGATTATTCAATGTATACTGAGTAAGGTGGAGATGAGATGCAAGAACAATCAACACACTATGTTCCTACACAACAAGAAGTGGAACAAAGGTTCCCCTCCCCTGTGATGGATGATGTACTTCATCTTTTTATTCCAAAGGATAGAAAAGTTCCATGGACATATGATGATGTGAGGGAAAAATCTTTTAGAGAATTCATGGATGACAATTCTCTTGTCCAAAATAAATAATTCAAAGAGTTTGTAATTCAAGTTAAAATAAATGATATAAAAGAAAGAATTGAGAAATCCAAGGCACAAGTAGACCCTTCATTGTAGGAAGAGGTTGAGAAAATGGAAGAAGAAAAAATAATACAATAGATTTCTCTTATCACTCCATCTAATGCGAGAAGATTAGTAAAGTATAGTGGTGTCTTGATACTACCTAGTTGGGATATTACCTCAAAAATTGTCATTGATGCTATAAGGAATGACCCAAAGGCTTTTATTTCAGAAGAACATTATGATAAGAAAGTGTTTAGCTTATGATTCAACCCTAAATTACATACTATGGAAATTCGATCAACTAAACCAAATACAGGGAAACCTAGAGAGTTGAAATCAATTGGAGAAATCACAAGTAATTTCATGGTTAAAAGAGCTACAATGATAACACCTAAACATGTTAAAAATATAATAGTACATGCAACATTGTTCAGTGCAGAAACTATAGAGATATCTCAAGAAAGATGTGATAGATTGTTGGACAATTTCAATAGGCTCTTGAATGAAAATAATAAGATGAAAGCTATTTTTTCTCTGGAAAATCCAACACAAAAGGCTTTACTTCCTCCCACTTCTCCACCTAGATTTTCCACACAAGATAGAGAAACGTTATCTCTTATAATTAAGAGTTTGAAGTAGGAATTGTAGATGGAAAAGGAGAATGTGAAAAAAGCTAAGGCAAAAAATTCCAGAGTTGGTGCAAAGATAATTGATGATGTTTTGGGGAATAATATCTCTCAAATTTTGCATAAGTCAAATATTGTATAGAATGTATATAAGATAATTCATGAGGCTCATCAAAGGTACACTTATGTATAGGATGTCTTTCAAAATGTTTGGAGAAAATGGAGTACAAGGGTTAGTGCTCTCAAGGAAATGATACCACACATGAAGGATGATCTTGATGCACCTACAAATCGTCCTAAATTGATAAAGGTAATTGTTTTTTTGTGAGAGATATCGACTTTGCATGGAAAGTTAGGTGTATATCTCCAAAGAGAGATGAAAAGGTTCATAGAAATGGAAGGAGAGGGAGTGCCAAAGATTTTGAAAGATGGAGTGTATAAAGATTTTACTACATGTAAGGAAGAGTCAGGAGGTTTACTCCCTTCAAATAATTTATTCACCTCAATAATTATATAGATTTCAATAATTCTATTGATGATATGAGTAAAAGTGAGGTGAGCTGGGATGTCTTTGTTAAACATGCTAGAATATTGATTGATGCTAGAGATAATCTACATAATTCAAAAGTACAAAGGTTACTCGATACTGAATGGCCCACCAAGGAGGAGTACAATGCATAGCTCAAAATATTTATAGATTCAACCTTAGATAAAATATTGATAAAAAATTTTCCTCCAAGTTTGAAAGTTACTAACATACAATGCTGACGTGGAAGCTACTTCACCCTCTTTTCTTATTTTTATGCTTTATGTCCTACATTTTTGAAAGCACATGCAAGGAATTTTTTCTCATGGAACAAGTTTCTTCTTTAGAAAAAATTCCTTTTGGAAGGCGAGAATATCTTCATCAATGAATGGTAATGGTTTTTGTCTCACATGGATACTCCCAACAGAGTGAAAATATAATAGTATTTTGGAATGTAATTGTGATTGTCAAATGAATATATGACAAGTGTCAATTGGCCTGAAGATTTTTTTGCTCCATTTTTTATAAAAGGGAATTCAAGGCCATTGACAAGGTTTTTAATTGATCTCCAAGAGAAATTTTTTAATAAACAGTACAAAGAATAAAATTTAATTCTTTATCTAGGTTTTTGAGTGTTTGTTTTTTGCATCTTTAATTTTGTATAATAGTACTAACATTTGAATACAAGAATGAAATAACTCTCAAGATAATTCTCTCATTGTGTATTCTTTATATGAATTATCAATAAAAATGATCAAAGGTCTTTTCAAAGATCTTCATTGTGTTGCAATGAATGTATGATTTTATCTTTTTTCTAATTCAAAGAATTAGTTAAATCACTTTTCTTTTTTTTATCCATAAGAAGTGGTTTTTATTAAAACATAGAAAATGAAGTACAATAGGCCAGCAAGGCCACGAAAGAGAAGAATAGAGAACTAAGGGAAGCCCTACAAAAGAAGAGAAGATTGAAAGGAATAGAGGAGAAAACAAAAAGAAGACCCTAAATGGGTGAGAGATAAAGAAATCAATTACCTAAGATGCTAGCCATCATGCCCAAAACTAAGGAGCACTAAAATTTATTTCCCTGCCATGACAGTAGAGCCTCCATAGTCCATTGCGACCCCACCTACACAACATCGAAACCTTCAATATGAAGTTTCTCAGCATCAAATTTTCTTCCTTTCTTTCTCTTAGTCCCACAATTAGGTTTAATTTTATAGAAATCCTTTTGGCCAATCCCAAGGGACTGAGGGGGAGCAAGAACAAAATCCTATTCAAAAGTATCAAAATGTTCAAATTCCTCCTCCAAGTCCTCCATTAAAGGATAAGTTCCTTCAAAATCAGAATCATCCTCCATTAGAACAAGGGGGAGATCAACAACATTATGCGTTGCATGGTCATCAAGAGGGGGAGAAGAGGGCACAATGGGTGGAACAGGCACAAACCCAAGATCTAGAGTAGAGAAGAAATTTCCATGGTTATGCCAAATGAAGTCAGCATCTGGGGAGTTTGACTTTTTCACCCATTTTTTGAGACAAATGTATCTCGTGCCAGAGATGCGCTTGGCAGGGCAAGCCTTGACTTTATGTCCCAGTTTGTTGCAATGAAAACATCTGAAGGGGAGTCCCTCAAAATTTAGAAACTGATTACAAGTGCCAAAAGATGAGTGAATGTGAATGGAATGAGAAAGTGGTTTTGAGATGTCCACCAAAGCGCAAACCCTAATATACATGCGAAAAAGATCAATCACATCAGAATCCATCTGGACATAAATGAAAACTTGATTTACCAACATATTTATGAGGTCCATACACTGCATCACATATAGCAGATTGTAGAGCCTGATCCACATCAGAATGTCGATAACCAAGGTAGTGGATGGATCAAAAAAAGTGTTCCACAAAGACAAAATATTCTAGAGTTTCCATAAAACCATGGACCATTAAGCTTCACAAATTCGTAGTCCTCAGTCGAGTTGAAAGTGAATAGGAAAAGTTCCCAAAATCCATAGGTCCAACCACTGGGAGGGAAATATTGTCCCAAGTTAACTTTAACCATTCTAGAATCGAGTCCAAAGACGGATGCCTACACATGAAATATAGGGCCACAAAATGCACACCAGTATTAGTAGCAACCAAATTTATCTGATCATCAAAAATGTGGAGGTCCGTCGACTCATTAGTAAAAGCAATCTCAACATCTCCAATCGTGAAATAAGAGAACTTTGTGCACTGCCCCTATCCTGAAGTGGGAATGGCATTATTTTTTGGTGGAGACAAGGGGGTAGGCAGGCTAGGGTTATCCTTCAGGATCTATGCCAGGCAAAAAGAACTGCATTCATTGTAAGGGTTTGCCCTATTTTCACATCTAACCAGAGATTTGGGATCCAAAATATGAGAATCCTCCTCCACCACCGACGTCAACCCCAGGTCTACATGTAGAGGTTCAAAGTCCTATTGTGGGGGAGGTTATGAAGAAACAGATGCAAAACGGAGGGAGTATTGAATCCTCCCATAACCCACCTCTGTGCACCAACCCGCAACCTAGCAAACAACACCTTGCTTCCTCTAGTCAACACCTTAACCCTAGTTCCCATACACATAGTCTTCTCGTTGCCTCCATCATGTGCAACTTCATGTAGGGAAGCTTCACACATCGTGGAGTGATAAAAAAATTAGTTAAATCACTTTGATAGAATCATATATTTATGTATTTTGAGTACAAGGATATGATAATGAGTATTGGTTTTGAATATTCAATTATAATACAATAATGCACTGTTCTAAAAGCTCTATGATGCTAGGTTTTAAGATGTTATTCATCATGGTTTTTGTTAAATTGGACTCCATACCCTAGGTTAAGGCACTATTCTAGCATCTATACATACGTTGAATATCCATTATCTCTCACAAAAACTACATTCAAAATCATTAAATCTTTAATTTTCTATTGAAATGTATATTGAGATTTAGTTTATTATGCTCTACTACTTATGAAATGATTAATAATTAAGGATATTGCCTAATCTTAATATTCTTTGAATTGCCAAACAATTATTTATAGAGAATATCTATTTTCTACAATTTTCATAGATAAAATTGTAGAAGAGAGCTTAAGAACACTGTCTGTGATCACCCTCTTGGGTTATGCAGAACCCAAAGTGTAGAGGGGAAGTCTTGTTTATTTTCACCTGTTAAGTTGACTAGTCCCTCCGAATTTTTGATTATTGAACTAGGAAAATTCATAGGTAATTGGTGAGAACAACTTGGTATTTTAAAAACACTAACAAATTGTTGACTCTACTGGGGACAAATATTGTCTAAACATCTCTAGTTTTAGATCATCCATAGTTAGTGATTAATTTAATTGTTATTTGTAGTATGAAGAACAATTTAATCAAATTTATCATCATAGGTTAATTTTTCCTTCTGTAAGTCTAGGATTTGAGTATCTCTTTTGTTTCTTATTTGGTTGTGTTTGTTGGTATATGGCAAGACATGAAAATAATACACACTCGTAACGTATCCCTGTTGTGGTTAAGGGGTAGTAGCCCTTGATAGTGGGATTTTGGGGGTGGTAGCCCCCGAGAATGGGGGTTCAAGGGTGACAACCCCCGATAGAAGGGGTTTGGGGGCACAACCCTTGAATTTTTTCCCATTAACACGTCAAATTAAAAAATACTTTGTAAAAACCCTAATTCTACAAAGTTTGAAAAAGATTTTATAAGTGGTTGGGATGTATGTTGCAGCATGGAATTTGTGAGATTGTAATCTATTTTGCACTGGATAATAAAATCATTGGATTGTTGAGTTTTTGTGGATGTAGCCCATATTGGGTGAACCAAGCTAGAATTCTATGTTGATCTCTTTTTTGTTATTCTTCATTGTTATATTTGGGTTATTTAATCTACATATAATTCTTAATTTTTATTGTTCTGATTTGTCTGAAACCTAACAATGTTTATAATTCTCACAAAACTTGCAAAAATCTCTCAAGATTTACCATATATTTAAAATTTCCCATTAATTTTGTGGTGACTCTGAAGTTTCTTGTTCCAATGCATTTTGATTTTAAGAAAAGAGAGAAAGAGATAATTTTAAGGAGCATCTAAAGAAATGAGAGGAACACAAAGTAACATGAAGAAGCATCTTGAACAAAAGCTAGAAGAATTGCCTTGTGGTTCAAAGCATTCTTGGAAAGAAAAGAATGCATAAACAAGTAATTTAATCCTCTTGTGACTAGATCTTAAAATCCCAATGATGTTATGCAAAATGATTTCTATGAATACATTATGTCACCTGACAATGAATAAAACCTAATTATAAAATAGGCTACTACTAGTCAGCCATGTCCTAGTCCTAAGGTCTCAAAAGAATCCAAGCCTTGAAATATTTAGGATAGGTAATTTGATCCTAAACTTGTAACCAAGAGGGAAAATCTTGGGTCTACCTCTATTTATAATGATGATCATGATTTTAACCCAAGAGGAAGATCTAGAAGTAGGACTCCTAAAACATTTACACAAAAGGGAGGTGTTGAATTTTGAAAATTACACTCTTGAGCACTCTTAATCAGATGTCATTCTAGAAGATGCAAAGGATATAATAAAAAATATGACAACACTTCGAGAGGAAGCATTAAGGCTTGATAAGTTAAATAGAAAATAAGAAAAATAAAAAGAGGAGAAAATCAGAGTTGTCATGTATGAAAGAGACCAGTTAAGGAGAAGGGTAGAGTGAATGAGGAAAATGGTTGATGAAGAACCCACTCCTACTACCACTTATTAGCTTTTCATGACCCCAAATATAGATCATCTTAAGGTGAATGTCCTTATTGGAATAATTTCCACAAGTACATACACAATCTCCATTATGACAACCAAATTTTTAGATCCTTCCACTAATTCCAAGTAGTGTTAAGTTGTATATCATGGAAAAATGCATGTAGGTCACCCTAAAGAAATGATCACAACTACAAATACCAATGTTTCATCTAATGTTATCCCTACAACTAAAATCCTTTCCCTTGCAATTCTAAAATTGCAATTAACAAATGAGAAGTTATAAAATGAATTGGATAAGATGTAGATTCTTGCTACAAATGTAAAAATGGAAAGGAATATTTCTTTCATAAAATTGTTAATTATTGATCCCCAACCATCTAGTTCTCAGAATCCACCTCATTCCACATCACAAACTATTGGTATGAAAATATCTTCTATATCTAGTCACTATATTCCTATTTCCCAGCCATAAAACACTTTGTCTCATGGAAGTATTCCTATTGGAGGTGGAGGAAAGAACAACCAATATGGAAATAAAAATTTTGGTAGTCAATGTGGTGGGGGAGGACAAGGTAGTGTTGGATTCCATTCTAAGCAAGGTGGTGTAAGAGATCAATTTACAAGAAAAATTATGAAGTTGGATAGGTATAAACAACTATGTTTCCTTGGGATACCGAGTTATCCTAATCCTCTCCCAGATGAAATAAGAAATGTATTGGTTATATTCTCTAGAAATAATGCAATTAGTGGAGAAGACCACCTAAGGTAATTCAACAATATGATGGATAATTTTGAGGTGGAAAATGAGGATGTAATGATGAAATTTTTATGTAATCACTCACCAAGGATGATAGAGATTGGTACAAAATATTACCAATGGAAAGCATTTGGTCATGGGAGGAGTTCAAAATATTATTTAAGGAGCAATATGGTGATAAAAATGATCCAAGGTTTGCGTTGAATGAATTTAACAACATTTCTAAAGGTTCAAATTAAATGTTTTTTTACTTCAATACAAGATTTGAGAAAGTAATGTATAGACTACCTATTGACTTGAGGCCAAATGATAAAGCATGCTTGGTAAACTATTTTAATTCTTTTGAATCAAAGATGATTTATCACTTAAGAGACAAGGACCCTCAAACTTTGATGGATGATTTCAAAATTGCATTGTGTATCAATAGTAATAGAAGATCTTTAAGAAAGGTAGGGAGAAGAGATGATGTTAAAATCTTGAAGAACCTAAAACACAATAAGGGAACAATAGAAAAGGGGTCTTTTGTTGAAGAGAAATCAGATAAAATAGTGAATTCAATGAAGGATTTGTACTATATCATTTCCAAACAAGAAATGGTTTGGGAAATGATAAGCTCAAATTTAAAAGAAATGAAAAGCTCCCAAGATTACAAGACTTCCATACAATACAAATTGGCACAATGGTAATCCAATACACAACAATCAAAATAATGTTCAAGTTCAAGTTCCACTTGATCCACTATAGAAATATTCTGCTAATTTTGTTGAAGAGACTCCCTAGTGTGTGTCCTATTAGTTGCAACATTCCCCTCACCAATGTGTAGTCGTACAGTCCTTGTAGGAAGAACAAGTTAAATCTTCTAAGTATAATTTATCTCATGATAATAGTGAGAAGATAAATTTTGCTATGTGTAGATCTGATTTTGCTAAAGAAGAGTGTTCTTCTAAAGAAGAATCAAATCAGATTGATATTCATGACCAAAGACAAAAGGTAAGTGCATACAAATAATAGGTACTCTTAGATGAACATACTGAAAAGGATTAGAATTTTTGTAGTATAGAAACTGATGAGCCTAATATATGTCTCAAAAGACCATCCAATGAAGAGATTGAATGAATGAAAACTACCTTAGTTTCACAAGAAAGAAATAATTACCATCTTAGAAACATAATTGTTAATGTTGATCAAGGAAAGGTAGGAAACATTTTTATTAAAGAACTTAATATAAGAAAAAAGGTGTCAAAGGCATAGGGTAAGGTGATCTAGGTCAAAGTCAAAGAGAATAAGGGAATTAAGATTTGGGCCAAGACAAGTGACATAACCAAGGTGAATGGTGAAATAATTTCCCCAATTGTGAAGGAAATAGCTCAGAAGAAGATAATTGAGGAAGAAAACAAGGAAGACAAGAAAAAGGTTGAACACATATGTGAACATCAGAAAGATTGATGAACAAGGTAGTATATTTCATGATCTTCCCAAATATACTTATGTAGACATGTTCCAATTGATTTCACAAGTCAAGGCCATGGTTCCTTTGTTGGAAAAAGAACACTGCAATTGTCATCTGGTGTTCTCATTGATGGAAACCCTATGCATTGATAAGGTACACATATCATCATTCAAGCTTATCGGTAGATAGATTGAAAATCAACAAGGTAGAACAAAGTATCTGGTAACTCAACATTCATTGATCTATGCATAGATTTCAGTTTATCATTTTGTGTTGCGCATCTAAGGGAATGATGGTTGGTATATTATCTCTATTGAGTCTAAAGCGCAGTGGCTTGTATCAAACCACATGGGAGTTAGAAGATTCAGTTGGCATATTCTCAGTTTCTCTTGTATTAAGACCGACATCATAAATATATTAAGTCAAGCGGATGTATGAGAACTAATTAATTGAGCATCTCTATGTGTGTACATCTTTGTGTGGGTCTTAGCCAAGTTCTGGCCGATGATAAAGGGTACGAATTGCATATTTCTCATTATGTGAGTTGACAGTTGTAATTTTTTTGTGTTCTATTGAAGTCAACTAAGTGTAAACAAATCCTATGTTGCGGATATATATACATGATCTACCATATCATTTTGGTGTATTTACATATTGTGTTAGTGTCTGAATTTCAAGTTAGAGAAGAGAAGAGGTGCGATTAAGTGCAGTTTCACTTACACATAGAAAATGGTGATGTATGTGAGCAGAGAAGAACATAATTATAGAATCAGTCTATAATCAAGAAAATCTATTATTGTACTTAATCCAGAACTGTAATCAAGCATTTTAGATGCTATCATTTCAGTTCAAATCTTCAGATGGTTTTAATCTGAACTCTTGAGCAGCAAGCCCTCTTTTCTTTGAGCAGTGAGCTCTAGGCAGTGTGCATGAATGCAAGTGCACTCCCCTTTTTTAATCTTCATTTTGAGTATACTCATAAACATAACTATGGATTGGCCATCCACCGTGGTTTTTCCCCTAACAGGGTTTCCACGTTAAAATCTTGGTGTTATGGTGTTGTGTTTGTTTTTATTCTTTATGGATTATGATTGAATGTTTCTAATTCTTGGAAGTTAAAGGTTAATAAATTTAATTTTTGCACAACACTGATTCACCCCCCCTCTTAGTGTGGCTTGATTCCAACATCCTTTACTAGAAATGATGGGAACTAATGAACATAAGAAAAATTTAGTCACCCTTATCAATGGTGTGACTACAACCTATTATGAACAAGTGGTGTCTACTCAACCTAAAGTGAGTAGAAGTGAATTAAAGGATAAGGATGTGGAGGGAGTAATCACTAAAATCCCTCAGATATACTTGGGTACCACTATCAATAATTTTCCCAACAAAGTACAAATACTTTTTTATGTAACCATGATTATAGATGAGAAGCTACTAAGAAATTGTACATAGACTCATGAGCTTAATCCAATATCATGCCAGTGGATATTATGAAGGAGGTGGGATTAAAGATTAATAGTGTTTATGGAAAATTTTATGTCATGGATTCAAGAGAGGTACCAATCATTGGGGTTATCAATGATGTCCCATTCAAGCTTGCTACCTTTCCTAATAAGGAATTCCCATGAGTATTATTGTGGTGGATATTCCACCCAATTACATAATACTATTATCTAGGACTTGTGGAGTGCATCTACGAGAGGTAGTATGCAATGTGACATGTCATATGCCACATTCACAATAGATGGTAAAGATATTAAACTGGTCATAGAATGTATATTCTCACATATGATATAATCTGACACTCCTGAAGAAAGGATCCACTTTGTTGACACTGATATTGAGGATTTCAGAATTGAATAGTTGAAAGAAGAAGATGATAAGCAACCTACACCTCTAGATAAAGATATAATGGAGTTATCAAATGACAATGATATTTGGACAATGTATTTTGATGGAGTATGTCCAAAGGAGGGATCTGGTGCATAAGTGATTTTTATCTCTCCCAATGATAATACTTTTAAGTTTTCATACTCATTATTGTTTGGATGCAAAAACAATTTTGTTGAGTATGAAGCTCTATTGCTGGGCTTGAGACTAGTTCAAAAAATTGGATAAAGAAATTGAAAGTGATTGGTTATTTTGAACTAGTTGTATCCCAAGTTAGATAAAAGTTTGTATAAAAAAAGACTTAAGTAGTATAGGAATTTCCTTTGGGATTCTATAGAAAAATATGAAGTCTTTGGTATTGACTAGTTGGAGCAAGGCAAAAATCAAGTGGTAGATTTGTTGGAAAATATTACACTCAGAACAAAAGATATAACATTTGTGGGAATTTCCAAGGTGGAAGTGCAAACTAGGGCATCAATTCCTGATAACATACAAAGTTGGAAGGTTGTCAATGATGATGGGGACATTATGAAATTCTTGCATTGTGTTGATCAGTATGAAAGTCAAGAGATTTAATTTGGATAATTTGTGGAAGTAGTAGATGGAAAGGAGGCAATATTTGGAAATGAGGTGACTCATTTGAAGACCAAAAATATCCCAAAAGGTTTAGTATCTTTGGAGATGGTCTTATATGTCACTAACAAGACCAATGTTGAATAGGAATCCACTCATAAGGAGGATTTATAAGAAGTTAATCTTGGCACATAAAATGCTCCAAAGAAGGTTTATATAGACAAGAAGATGAAGCCTCATATCAAACAAATGTGAATTGAATTGCTAAGATAGTATATGCATTTATTTTCCTGATCTTATGATGATTTAAAGTCCTATAGAGAGGATCTACTTCAGCATGAATTCCTCTAAAACTTGATGCAAAGCCTTTTAGGATAAAAAAAACCTATAAATCCAACAATGATGCCAAAAATGCAAGAATAATTAGTAAAAATAAGAGATTCTAGAATTATCAATCCAATCAAGCACTCCATGTGGGTGTCCAACTTAGTGCTAGTAAGGAAAAATAATGGTGACATAAGGTTATGTGTGGATGTTAGAAATTTGAATGTGTCATCCCTTAAAGACAACTATCCAATACCCAACATGGGAGCCATGTTACGAAAGGTAATTGGTTGTGACTTGTTATACATGATGGATGGCTTATAAGGTTATAACCAGGTTATGGTTAAGTATTTTGAGTAGTATAAGACTTCATTTACTACTTCTTGAGGTACATATCTGTATGCTAAAGTGACTCTTTGCCTAAAAAATGTAGGTGCCACTTTTCAAAGCGCTATTGATGTATCCTTTCCTAATTTTATAGATATATTCCTAGGAATGTATCAAGATGACTTAATATCATAGTATATGAAGGAAGAAGATCATTGCATGCAATTAGAGAGGATTTTCTCCAAATAAATTGAGTATGATATATCCTTAAATCCCATGAAATGTGATTTGGAGTAAAGGAAGGAAAATTTCTTGGGCAGATTGTTTCCAAAGAGGGGATACGAATGTGAAATGAACAAGAAAACTGAGAGGGGGTGAATAAGTTTTACCAAATTAAAAAATAAAAACCCTCAATAGTAATTATATCCACATGCATTCATTAAACCCTTAATCTATTATAATATTTAAACATGAAAGTTAGATAACATAAAATCAAACAATCAACACCATACATAAGATAACACTATATTTATGTGCAAAAACCCATGAGGGAAAAATAATGGTGAGGATTATCTCACAATACAATTAATTTCAAAACTAATAAAAAGGCCCACAACTAGAATAGGACACACTATCCACAAAGGATCACATTTAGGGCTCACCTCCATAGAATGAAAAAGAAGATAGAAGAGAAATGTTACACAAAGAAAAAATTCTCAATACAATAGAGAATCCACCACAATCATTCCAAAACCTTCACAGTCTTGTTTGAATGATTGTGGACTCCTTTAGCTCACTACATTCAAAAATCCAATACTTTGAATTTCACACTACTCTGTTAAAATTACACTCTACTCTTCAAAAAATCGCATTGCTTGCATCACATACCTCTTTATACTTTCTATTTTATCAAACTTCAACATCTCAAATCATACTTAAACTACCCTCAACCTTCAAAAAATTTCTCCAAGGTCAGCTATACATGCTTCACACTTTTCAATTTGAACTTAGGTTGGCACTAAAAATTCTCATGGTGGATAGAGAATGAAAGTGGACCTAAAAAGTATTATCTAGGACCTAAATAAACTCCCACATGCCATGCTATGTCTTCATCAACATTTTAAGATATTTGAATGTAGTTTAAACACCGTGTTAGTTATTACCCATGAAAACACATTAAACTTTAAATTAAACCCTTCCTTTGAATAATCCAAAACTTTAAACAAAAAATTCACATGAACTTGATCCAAGAACATCAAGAAAACCAACAAAATCCTTCAAAAAAAATTACTCCTTCAAAATGTACATAGCTAGTAGACTCATACTACACTTCCAAACACTGCAACATTACAATCCAACTTCTTGAGTACCAAACTATAAATATTCTCTACGCATGCAAGAAAAAAAAACCATCAAATCTCCTTCAAAATATCATGTCCTAAAAAAAAATTGTGGAGAAATGCAAAGAAAATAAATTTCTCCTAGACACATTTGTACATAACACTACAAAAATATTTCACACACTCATCAACATAACTTCCTTCGACCATCAATCTAGAAGCCAAAATACTGGATATAGAAACTTTGAACGTCTCTAACCAACATATCCAAACCAAAAAAGTAGATCTTCAAACCAAAAAAAAGGTGAAGTAGAACCAAAACACCTTTGAAAACCACAACAACTCTTTAACACCCTATTTCCTTATTTTATCATTTTTCGTAGTATCCTCGACATTTGAACCATAAATAGAAGCTTATCAAAGTAACACCAAGGGTTAATAATTAGAAACTTAATTGATGAAAACATAATGCAACTAATCAAATAAATAATCTCTTCTCAACCACCACACTACTATCATTAATGACAACACAGGCTTGTTGACATGAATGAAAACACCTTCATACTTAAAAAATCCCCCCCTTTGTTATTTCTGGCAACACATGATGTGAAAAACCATCAAAGACACAATATCTTTGAGCATAATTATTTCCTTTTCTCTTTTTTCCCCCTTGCACAACCATGACATTAGACTCTCTCTTCACATAACTTCTCTATTTTTTGCATGACTTTTTTCTCTCCCCTTTTGACATTGATGGCAAGGATAAGGAATTTTGCATTATTCTCCACCTTTGACATAGCACCAAGATAATTGCAATTGCTCTAAATACTCCCCCTTAGGAGTACACACCAATCAACTCAATAAACTATTAATGATAACAAAAAAATCATACTAAATCAATGTGAATAACTACTCCCCCTGAGAGGTAGCCACCAACATATGTCTAGATCGAGAATGAATCCATAGTTTCACTAGAAAAATGCATCTCCATATGCATCTAGTTCAAAAGAGGGGAAATAACCTCCAACTTCTCCTGAAGATACTAAAAATTTTCCTTAGGAAGAGCCTTAGTGAATATGTTAACAATCTAATTCTTTGTAGGTACATATTTAAGCTTCACTTCATTCTCCACAACATTCTCTCTCAAAAAGTGACACCTAATCGATATATTGTTTGTCCTTGAATGCATCACTAGATTCTCTGAAATGTTAATTGCACATGTATTATAAAAAGAGATAGAAATAGGCTCATCATACACTACTATGATATCCTTCAATGTTTGTCTCATCCACAATACTTGTGTGTAGCAATATGTTGCAGCAATATACTCAACCTCTGTAGTAGATAAAGAAACAAAATCTTGTTTCTTTCTTAGTTGTGCCACCAATCTGCATCCAAGAAATAGTTCAACACCACTTTGTTGAGCACTTGGATTATTGATAGGGGTGGGTGAATCAGTATTGATCTAAACCAATTAAACACAACCCATATAATTAACTCAAAAGAAATAACTGCAATGAAGAAGGAAATCATGAATACAACCACATAATCACATGACACATCAACACTAGTAATTTTATGTGGAAAACCTAAAAAGCGAAAAAGCATGGTGAGGGTTAACTCAAAATAGATTATATCAGAATATAAGATATTACAAAGGCTCACTAATAGGACAAAACTAGGGTAAATAATAAGAAGGATTTAATATTTAATAATAAGACTCAGCTTGGTCTAAGTGTGAATCCAGGGTGTAAACTTGTGAAAGATGTCATGGCTATATGCACAAGGGTTGCAATTCATAAGGTGAGTGGGGATGAAAATGCATTCCTAAACTACCTAAATTGAAAATCAAATTAATGTTTATGTTTTTCTTTTGTGACTATGGTAGTACTGTAACATTTCTACAATAGCGACTCCAATAGAAATAACAATAGCAATGATTCTAGAAATTGAACTCACTGTTGTAATCAATCTATAACGCCCCGCCATGGAACCCGAAGAACACACAGAGTAACTAAATAACTAAACATTTTTTATTTATTTTTAACATTCAATTACAACATGTGACAAAGTAACATCTACACAAACATTCTTAGGGTTCCGCGACAACACTACTTAACATACAAAGTAAGAAAATTAAATTAAACAACCATAAATATAACATAAAAGTAAATCAGATCAATGAAGAACAAACCAAATCACATGCTCATAAAGAGGTTAAGTTACAAGTATAAGATACATCAAGTGAGATTGTGACAAATATCATTACATAATAGTAATAATGTAATAAGGTCTCTCATAACCATCAAGAAAGTATACAATAGAGATGACGGTCATGACACATCTTCCAGTCTTGTTCATGAGAACGATCAGTGTCCAACTCATTGAACATTGTGAAATTAGGAACCTGTCAAGAACATTATCATCTTGTATTGCATCACATGCAAGGGGACCCAATGGAGGAAATACCATGTTCTATTAGAAACCAAGATCAAACATGCAAACCAGAAAATACCTTCCACAAGAGAAAAACAAAAAAAGCAAGAGCAATTTGCATGAAGATGTGAAAATGAATAATATTAAATAATTAAGAAATTACAAGAGATGAATTTCTTTATAAAATAAATGTATGCACAACCCTAATGTAAAAACTAATTGTGAACTAAAATTAGCTCAACTAAATAAAGCTTACTTATTAATTAAGTATACTTATTATTACCTAAGTAAACTTAATAAAGTGTAATTAAATAGTTAATTACAACAATACCCCCCCTTAAGTGCAATTTAGGGAGACTAAAAGGCATGCACCTAATGCTAGGATGAATGCATGAAAGCATGAATGCATCCCGACTACAAGGCCATGTTAGGTACCCATGTACAAATGTAATAAATGGGAAAAAGGAGAAAAACCAATGGGACAAAACCCAGATGACCTGCTACAAAGAAGCACTAGAAGAACACTAGGGCAGTAACACTAGAATCATGAATCTAACAAGCAAGGAAAGATACCTCTGGTTACAAGAAACCATATGAGAGCCACTAAAGGAATCGAGCAGAATCATGATAATACAACAATAGACCCGATGCAAAGGAACACTGAAAAACTCACAAATTGGAACAACCCTAAAATCTATGAAGCAACAGTAGATGAATCAATGAATCCCCCCATAAGAGGGAATGATATGATGAAATAGTGCGGATGCTATGTGTATCTCAATGTTAATGCCAAACTATGACTACAAATGATCCATAGGAGCAAGTACCATGAAGATTCGGGAAGGGTATGTGCAGGATCATCATGGAAAAAATAGGCCTTTAAGTGGCGATAAAATTCAAAAAAATTAGAGTTAGGCAACTTGACATAATTTTTTTATAAGTTATCTATATTATTTCAAAAATATGTAGCAAATTGAATTTAGTTTCTAAACTACTAGGTTTATTTTATTTATTTCTAAATCTATTTGGTGAAAATTTAAAATTTCAATGCACTAGTACTTAAATTTTAGGGAAAAATTAAGAAGTAGGTCTTTGTCTGACCATCCTAACCACAATAAAATTATAATATGTTTTTATAATATTTTAGATATAAGTAGAGGACTCATGTTCTGATGTGATGCATATTTTTTTGTAATTTTTTTCCAAGTAAATAACTAATTATGATTTTTTTATTACAACGTTTAAAAAATACAAAAAGTTGTATGTCTAACCACCTTAACTTGGCCAATACTTCATGAAATTCAATTTCTTTTTTTTTAATCCTATAGTATGTGAAGCATAAAATGTGACACATGTTTTGGATTCAAAAAATGTGATACCGTTTGAAAGCTATAGATGTTTTTCAATTAGCTTATCAATCAGGACTTTAGTCGTAATTCAAATAGAAAATGAATAATAATTAGTTATTAAATTCAAAGTAAAACATAATTTATATTGGTGGAAAGCTGAGAATCTCCTTTAAAAACCCTTTTCGTTTCATATATTTTGGGTAAAACGAAAGTCGTTAGCCACATGGGCCATCAAATCACTTACATATCGCCACTTTTTGGCCCATCATGATCATGCACATACCCAGAACATTAACCATAAAATGAATTGCCCTCAAACTGAGATCTGAATCGATGTGAATCTGATGCGATTCAAGATCATTAACCATAGGCTCTCAATTTGGGATGTGAACTAATGCAAACTAAAACGTGTCAAGATATGAGCAAGATATGGCCAAAAGAAACTACAAAATCAAGATAAAACTCATGATAGTTGTCATCAATATGAAGATGAGATCAAAGTTAATGTCATGCAGCTAGACTCTAATCAAATTACTATGCAAGAATCCCATGATGGAACTTTATAGAAGTTCATTTATTAGATAACCCCATGATTGTAAAAGGAGAACATGCATAAATCAAAGAGAAAATGTAAACCTAATGCAAACCTAATGCGTGAAAACAAGAAAGAGTGCATGCACAAATCATTGTTCAAATTTTACTCCATTATTAAAATTGACCTTTGATCTATGTAGAGGACTGAATCAACTTTCCAGTGCCGCTTGAATCGCGAAAAATTGATAACTGAGGAAAAAGTTATGCCCTCTGAAGTGAAAACTGCTTCATCTTACTTCAAACGCCTCACAAATAAATTTGGAAAAAATTCTGGAACAAATACCTGCACCACTAGATTGGGCTTGGAACTAGCTTTCCAACAATATCTTGTTTTCGAAAAACGGACTCTATATGCTCAAGATACTACCATTTTACTAAAAATGCTCATTTAGGCTTTAAACCAAATATTTTATTAATTTAAAAATAATAAAATTAATAAAATATTGAGTTGTACCTTCATGGCATGAAAACTGAGGTAGCATGAAAATCGAGAGGGCATGGAAATCGAGGCAAAATGGCACAAAAATTGAGGCTGCTAAAAAGTCATTTGGGAACCAAAAATATGGCATGAAAATCGAGGCGTCTGTACAGATCCGTACCGGCATACAAATATTTTTGGCAACATTTTTGAAAATCCCCAAAAACACAAAAAAAATCAATTTTCAGAAAACCCTATCACATTTTATATGAAAATAGGTATTTTTGGGCCTTCTGAGTGCATCCATGAGGTTCGTTTCTCACTTGCATGCACATTGTGAGAGATCAAGGTCAAAATTTCTCAAAAAATGATGGAAAAACCCTCTGATTGAGCAAAAAATTGTTGTAGCTTCAAACCCTCACAGATTTGATAAACGAATATGAAAATAAATGAAACAAAAGTCAATCCTAACTTTTTCCAATGTTCAAAATCCAATGGAGATACTCGATCTAATCCAAAATTATTTAGAAATAAACTAAAGGCATGAAACCCTTGAGGAACCTTGAACGTGCTCTGCAGTGAATTTCTCCAAAAACTGAGAAGGGGCTAGAAATCAAGGCTCTCATACCATGTTAGAAACCAAGATCAGACATGCAAACTAGAAAATACCTTCCACAAGAGAAAAATAGAAAAAGAAAGAGCAATTTGCATGAAGATGTGCAAATGAATAATATTAAGGAATTAAGAAATTATAAAAGATGAATTGCTTTATAAAAGAAATGTATGCATAACCCTAAAGGTAAAACCTAATTGTGAACTAAAATTAGCTCAACTAAATAAATCTTTCTTATTAATTAAGTATACTAATTATTACCTAAGTAAACTTAATAAAGTGTAATTAAATAGTTAATTACAACAACACCCCCTCTTAATTGTAACTTAGGAGACTAAAATGCATGTACCTAATGCTAGAATGAATGCATGAAAGCATGAATGGGTCCTGGCTACAAGGCCATGTTAGGTAACCATGTAAAAATACAATGAATGGGCGAAAGGAGAAAAGGCAATGGGACAAAACCCCCCTTTCAATGAGATGACCTGATACAAAGAAGCACTGAAAGAACACTAGTGGAGTAACACTGGAATCATTAATCTGACAAGAAAGGAAAGATACCTCTGGTAATAAGAAACCATATGAGAGTCACTGAAGGACTCAGGCAGAATCATGATAATGTAACAACAGACCCGATCTCAAGGAACACTGGAAAACTGACAAATCAAAACAACCCCAAAATCTATGAAGCAACAATAGACGAATAAATGATGCCCCCCATAAGAGGGAATGATATGATGAAATAGTCTAGAAGCTACGTGTATCTCGATGTCAATGCCAAACTATGACTAAAACTGATCAATAGGAGCAAGTACCATGAAGATTCTAGAACAGTAACCATAAAATGAATTGCCCTCAAACTATGATCTGACCTGATGTGAATCTGATGCGATTGAGGATCATTAACCATAGGCTCTCAATCTAAGATGTGAACCAATTCAAACCAAAATGTGTCAAGCTATGAGCAAGATGTGGCCAAAAGAAACTACAAAATCCAGATACAACTCATGTGAGTTGTCATCAATATGAAGATGAGATCAAAGTGCATGTCATGCAACTACACTCTAATCAAATTACTATGCAAAAAGCCCCCCGATGGAATTTTATAGAAGTTCACTTATTACAATACCCCATGATTGTAAAAGGAGAACATGCAAAACAAGCATAAATCAAAGAGAAAATTCAAACCTAATGCAAACCTAATGCATTAAAACAAGAAAGAGTGCATGCACAAATCAATGTTCACATTTGCCTCCATGATTAAAATTAACCTTTGATCTATGTAGAGGATTGAATCAAATTTCTAGTGCCGCTTGAATCGAAAAAAAATGATAACTAAGGAAAAACTTATGCCCTTTGTAGCGAAAACTACTTCATCTTACTTCAAATGCCTCATAAATAAATTTGGAGAAAAGTCTAGAACAAATACCTGCACCACTAGATTGGGCTTGGAACTAGCTTTCCGGTGATATCTCGTTTTCAAAAAATGGACTCTGTATGCTTAAGATACTACCATTTTACTAAAAATGCTCATTTAGGCTTTAAACCAAATATTTTATTAATTTAAAGATTAAAAAATTAATAAAATATTGAGTTGTACCTTCATGGCAGGAAAATCGATGTAGCACGAAAATCGAGAGGGCATGGAAATCGAGGCAAAATGGCACCAAAATTGAGGTTGATAAAAAATGATTTGGGCACCAAAAATATGGTATGAAAATCGAGGCATCTGTACGGATCCGTACCAGCATACAAATGTTTTTGGCAACATTTTTGAAAATCCCCAAAAACAAAAAAAAAATCAATTTTCAGCAAACCCTATTCTATTCTATATGAAAATAGGGGTTTTTGGGCCTTCTAAGTGCATCCACATGGTTCGTTTTTCACTTGCATGCACCATTTAAGAAATCAAGGTCAAATTTTCTTAAAAAATGATGGAAAAACCCTCTGTTCTAGCAAAAAGTTGTTGTGGCTTCAAACCCTCATAGATTTGATAAACAAAGATGAAGATCAATAAAATTAAAGTCAATTCTAACTTTTTCCAATGCTCTAAATCCAATGGAGATGCTCGATCTGATCCAAAACGCTTTAGAAATAAACTCAAGGCATGAAACCCTCGAGGAACCCTGAACGTGCTTTGCAATGAATTTCTCCAAAAAATGAGAAGGAGCTACAAATCAAGGCTCTCATACCATGTTAGAAACCAAGATCAAACATGCAAACCAAAAAATACCTTCCACAAGAGAAAAATAGAAAAAGCAAGAGCAATTTGCATGAAGATGTGCAAATGAATAATATTAAGGAATTAAGAAATTACAAGAGATGAATTTCTTTATAAAAGAAATGCATGTATAACCCTAAAGGTAAAACCTAATTGTGAACTAAAATTATCTCAACTAAATAAAGCTTACTTATTAATTAAGTAAACTAATTATTACCTATGTAAACTTAATAAAGTATAATTAAATAGTTAATTACACCAAAACGTTCTACCCAACCATGTGGTACTCGAAATTCCACCCCCCGTGCTAGGATTAAATATTAGGTCCACAAGTCAAACAAACATGAAGACAAAACACAACCTCACATGGCTTGACGATCACATAATACCATTACGATATCAAAACCACATAGATAAAAGAAAAGATCCCAGAGGCACAATCACAACAAATGGTGACTCTACACAAGAGACGACATAAAATGTATTAGGATGAGAGTGTCATCACATAGTTGCTTTAGGTTACCCTGGTGAATCTTCCTAGATTATCATCCCTCGAACCAAGTTACCCTAGCAATCTCTAGCAATTTCTGGCCGCTAAATGAACTCATGTGGAATCGAACTGCTTTTCAAGAAGACAAAGTAGACGATCATGCATTTCCAGGCCTTCTCAACCTTCCCTTAATCTATACGAGCACTAAGGTCTAGGTGAGACATTCAAATTATCCGAATTATTTACGAACACCACCCAACTCCCAATACATTAATTAAGTTTTTCACTGAGTTATAAACTCCCGATAGGTTACCTTGGTTACCTCTTAGGGTTCTGGCCCCTATCGAAATCCACTCTCCGTAATTAGATAATTCAATATCAAGTACAAAGGATATCCATGACACATCATACCAAACCATTAACAAACACATCTCAACCATGACATAGACCATCTAAATTTCAAACATACCTTCAAGGTAACAACAAATCGTGCATGGCCAGGTCCCAAATTAGATCATCACAGTAGGACAATACAATACAAGCATTAAAAGCTTAATCATACAAATTATATTTCCTAGCCTCTAAAATATTTCTAAAGTTCACTTCACAAGTCATTTAAACATGAATCAAAACCCACTTTTTATCTCCAATTACATCCATACATTTGTTTCGCAAAAACAATCCAAACAATAATAGAAGAGAAGATAAGAGTGGGTATACAAGACACTCAAATAAAGGTACTAAATGATCAATATAATAAGGTATTCTCCTTCCATTATCTACATATAATAAATATTTTCCTTTGTTTAATTTCCAAACAAGAATTCACTAAGTCCTTTAATATGTCCATCCACATAATCCAAATAATTATAAATCATAGATCAAATTTCCAAAATTCTAATACAATATTTCTAGCTATATCATCGAAAGCACAAATAATTATATACATACATAAATATCCATATATATATATAGATATCGTATCCCAACATAAGCATCTGTCAAATGTTTATGAACTAAAATTTCATAAAGATTATACATTGACATAAAATATTATTCATCCCTTAACTGGGTTAAAAGAATTCAACATTGATAGCGTTACCTAATTCTCTTAAATAAGTCCTCAAACTTCCCAAAACAATTAAAGCAATATTTTAATTTATTTAATTTTCCCATCTACTTGTCTATAATCAAAAGTCACAAATACCCATTACTCTTATCTATCATCATAGCACATAGGCATATCTATTTATCATAACCAAATTGTAATCCACTATAATAATTTTTATCATAAATGAATTACCATCCCACCTTGATTAATTTAGAAATTGATCACTAAATTAAAAATAATCCATTAAGCCTAATCTTTCATTTATTCTAACCATGATGGGCTATCCTGAAATACATTTACGTATATATATATATATATATATAACAGTTTAAACCTTTAGAAAAGTCCATGAAAGAAAGACTAATGACCTCCGCTAAAAATCCAACCATGATTAAGTCGATGTCTACACCCTATCCATACATCGAAGGTGAGAAGATGATACACTGCACAAATCACAAATTATATGAATTGAGTAAAACATAAGTGGATGTAAACAAGATTTACAATGCATAAACAATATCGAACATAGAGGATATAATGAAGATATTTGATAGAATTGATTTTTGACTTATTTTCATGCGGGATAATAGATAGTTCATGAAACTACTTAATATACAACTTAAAAAAAGGGTATGTGTAGGATCATCATGGAAAAACAGGCCCTTAAGTGGCAATGAAAATTCAGAAAAATCAGAGTTAGACAACTTGACATAAAAATTTGAATAAGTTATCTATATTATTTCAACAATATGTAAGAATAGAATATGTAGAAAATTGAATGTAGTTTCTAAACTACTAGATATATATATATATATATTTTTTAAATTCTATTTGGTGAAGATTTGAAATTTCAATGCAGTAGTACTTAAGTTTCAGGAAAAAATAAGAAGTAGGTGTTTGTCTGACCGCCCTAACCACAATAAAATGATAATATTTTTTAATAAGATTTTAGATATAAGTAGAGAACTCATGTCCCGATGTGATGCATATTTTTTTGTATATTTTTTTCAAGTAAATAATTAATTATGAATTTTTTATTACAAATTTTAGAAAATATAAAAACTCGTATGTCTGACCACCTTAACTTGGTCAAAACTTCATGAAATTCATTTTTTAATTTTTTAATCCTATAGTATGTGAAGCATAGAATGTGACGCATGTTTTCGATTGAAAAAATGTGATAAGATTTGAAAGATATAGATGTTTTTCAATCAACCTATCAATCAGGATTTTAGTCGTAATTCAAATAGAAAATGAATAATAATTATTTATTAAATTAAATGTAAAGCATAATTTATATTGGTGGAAAGCTGTAAATATCCTTTAAAAACCCTTTTCATTTCATCAATTTAGGGTAAAAAAAAACTTGTCAGCCACATGGGCGAAGTCTAGAAAAGCGAGGTAAGCTCTTAAACATGTTTTTTGTGTTGACTTCTTACGATTGACATGTCCTAGCCTAATTTCGAAGAAAACTTGAGGCTAATCCCTGGGTAGTAGGTTTTGTGTCAGACATATCGGATATCCGTTTTGAATCGGATATCCGATTTTATTATATATAATTTTAAAAAATCTAATATAGTTTTTAATATATGATTTAAAAAATTGTAATATCCAAATCACATATCCGATTTGTTTTATATATAATTTAAAAAAATCTAATATAGTTTTTAATATATAATTATGATTTAAAAAATTGCAATAAATAGTTTATAGTTTATTTGAATATATCTAGTTGAGAATATATAATATAGCCTATGATTCAATATATAACATATAAATTATGATAATCTCTTATAAAATTGTGTATAATATATAATATATTATATTATTATGTATAATATTTAAATATTATTTATATATTTTAGTTAATGTATAAATAAATATATATATTAAGTTAATATATAAAATATAACTAATTAATATCACTAATATATATAATATTGAAATATTATCTCTTTCTCTCTCTCTCTCTCTCCTTCCCCCTCATAATTCTCTCACTCTCTCTATCATTTTCCCTCTCTTTCCCACTCTCCCTCTCTCCCTCTCTGCCCCTTCTTCCCCTCTTCCCCTCTCCCTTCCCCCTCCTAATTCTCTCTCTCTCTCTCTCTCTCTCTCTCTCTCTCCCCCCCCTCTTCCCCTCTACCTTCACCCTCCTAAGTATCTCTCTCTATCTCTCCCTTTCCCTCTATCTTTCCCTCTCTCTATCTCTCTATCTCTATCTCTCCCTCTCTTTGTCTCTCTCCTCTTCTTCAACTCTTCCCATCTCCCTTCTCCCTCCTAATTATCTCTCTCTCTCTCTCTCTCTCTCTCTCTCCTTCTTCCCCTCTTCCCTCTCCCTTCCCCCTCCTAATTCTCTCCCTCTCTCTCCCCTTCTTCCCCTTCTTCCCCTTCTTCCCCTCTCCCTTCCACCTCCTAATTCTCTCTCTCTCTCTCCCCTTCTCTCCCCTTCTTCCGCTTCTTCCCCTATCCAATTTGAATGACTTTGAAATGACCTTTTCTGGCTTTATATTAGCTGACCCAAATCATATATACAATTTGAATCAGATATCCAATTTTTTTACTTTAAGTTAATATATAAAATATTATATAAGTAATTAATATTACTAATATATAAAATATTTAAATATTATCTCTTTCCCTCTCTCTCTCTCTCTCTCTTTGTCTTCCTCTTAGGTCTTTCCCTCTCTCACTCTCTCCCTCTCCCTCTCCCTCTCTCCATCTCCCTTTGCCTCTCTATTCCCCCCTCTCTCTCTTCATCCTAGATATTTCCCTCTCTCACTCTCTCCCTCTCTCTCCCACTCACCCCCCCTCTTTCTCTCTCTCTCTCTCCCTCTTAGGTCTTTCCCTCTCTCACTCTCTCCCTCTCTCTCCCACTCTCCCCCTCTCCCTCTCTTTATTTCCATATCTCCCTCTCTCCATCTCTCCCTTTCTTTCCCAGTCTCCCTCTCTCACTCTCTCTCCCCTTCTTCTCCTCTCTCTTTCTCTCTCTCTCTCTCTCTCTCATTCTTACCCTCTCCCTTTCCCCTCTTAATTCTCTCTCCCTCTCTCTCCCCTTCTTCCCCTCCTAATTATCTCTCCCTCTCTCTCACCTTCTTCCCCTCCTCCCCTCTCTCTTCCCCCTCCTAATTATCTCTCTCTATCCTTCTTCCCCTCTCCCTTCCGCCTCCTAATTATCTCTCTCCTTTTCCCTCTAACACACACTCTCTCTCTCTCTCTCTCCCTCTCTCTCTCTCTTCCTCTTACACTCTCCTCCCCTCCTAATTCTATGTCTCCCTCTCTCTCTCTCTCTCTCTCTCCCCTTCTTCCCCTCTCCCTCTCCCTTCCCCTCTTCCTCTCTCTCCCTCTCTCTCTCTCTATCCTTGATTCTTCTCTCTCTCTCTCTCTCCCTTTCCATTTCTCTCTTTATCTCTTGTCCACCCTCGACCTCCTAATTACTCTTGGGTCTATGTGTGCCACAAATCGGTTATCTGATTTGTGGCACCAAAATATTACCTCCACAATATATTTTTAAAATTTTATCAAAATATTGCCCGACCCCAAATCGAATATCCGATTCAAATCGAATATCCGATTTTTTTTACTTTTAAAAATCGGATATCCAATTTGTAAAACTTAGGCTTGGGCATTGCTATGGAGCAATGTACTGAAACCCAGCCCAAAAAAAAGTCAATTCAGGATTTTCACATTTTTTGGCGAGTGCAAAATGCTACCTTTTTCATACTGCCACTTTTTGGCCCGTCATGATCCCGCACATGCCCAGAAATAGGAAAGATAACATCATCTCATAGACACAAAATGGATGCCATGTAGCCCACCTTTCACCAAATAATTAATCAAATGTATGCATTATAAACCCCAGTAACTAAATTTGGAAGACTCAAACAATACAAAGTAGTTCATAAGTCTCCAAGCAACCCATGAGATGATTAAAGGAGAACAATGCAAGCTTCATCAACAGAGCATCGAATGCAAAAATGAATAGAGAGAGTGTAGTGCCGACATTCCCAATCAGAACTTATCATCAGGAGAATAAAGAAGAGAAGAGAGAGAGGAATGTAAAAACTATAAATTCTTATACCATTCACAAAATATGAAGAATTCAAGCACATTGACCATATGGTATAAATTATTCAATCCAACAGATGATCAATAGTAATGAAAGAGTCTGAAAAGGAAGAATGAGCTACACTGGTGACATAGGAGAAACTTTAGTTTCAAAATCAAAACCATTCAAGTTGGTCGACTTTGAGGATGTTTACAAAAAAAGAAGTATAAAGCATCGAATCTCCTAGTATTAAGGATTAATTTCGCATGAAGAATATAGGCCATGCATTACATGCAAAAATCCAACCAATAGTTCTATCGACCATGCATTACATGCAAAAATCCAAGTACTGTTCGAGCTTGGTTACCAATGGATAAAGATTTATATGCACTTAACACTATAAGTGACATGAATACCACATAGCTATTCACATGAACAGAACCCAAGGCTCAGTTAAAAACAATAGGAAATCCAACATCATCAAGATAGACTATAATGGAGATGGGAATTGACTAAAAGAAGAACCGCTCGAGCATCTCCGTCAGAGCTTCGAAGGCATAAAGGAGTAAAGGGGATGCAGTACACATTCAGATTCCATATAAGTTTAAACAGTAGCAAGAATACCAATCAGATTGACATTGACTAAATTCAATGATGAGTTCAAGAATGAAAAAAAAAGTAGCCAAAATCGAGATAACCAATATACAATTATATTGAATCGTTCGCCAAAGACCAAAAGATGTATACAGTTGTAAAAATACATTAAGAAGATGAAAGTATTTGAGCATGATCTCATATGGTTCTTTCAACGTATGCAAGAAGGCTTATTTCTAGCGTATTATGGTGGCAAGAATCGACCGACTGTATGCATAGCTGACTTTAGAAGTAACTAAATATATAATATTATACAATCAAGCATGTGCGGCTGAAGCGAAATGGCATTCCAGAAGATAGATGTTCAGGTAAAATAAATGAAAAGAAAGGAAATAGCGACGACATCAAAATCAAGAGCAAGATTTAGATTACAACGAAGGAAATTTCTACTAGCTTAAACGGATCTCATAAAGAACTCACAAATTCCTAAGGCTTGTCTAACAACATTCACAGGTTGGATGGTTTTGTATACATACATATATACATATCGTGCATGTGCTGTTACAAGATTCCATGAACAAGATCACATATAAATGAATCAGATAAAAAATAAATATGCGGATATAAACATGATTCTCAATGTATAAGCAATATCAAGCAAGGTGAATATATGAAAAACATTCAATAGAAGTAGTCCTATTTTTATATGCATGGAAAAAAATAGATAGTACATGCAATCGCATAAACTTCAATTTATAAACAGGTAAAAACCGAATTAAAAGGAGAATATTTTCAATAACACAAAGCTACAAAACCAAGCAAGGCGTCGACTCATCTCCACTTGAGCACTATGCATTATCTCAAATGTAATAGGGTGTGATATACATGTAAACTAACAGATATTAATTGTATTCAACATGTGTTTATTCACAACGATGCATGCAAAGAGTGAATAAAGAAATGAAGAGAAAAGAATACGACATCATGGTTCCAAATCATGCAGCCATATTAAGAATATTACAAGCCACCGATATGGAGGAATTTTCTTCGATTATTCAAAACTATTTAATAATTTATTTTTTTTCTAATGTTTGTAAAAAATTTCAGTAACAAAATCTACTACACAGAACATCAACTACTGTAAACAAAAATTAGAAGGTTCAATTTAGAAAATTCAAACAAGAGGAAAACTTGGATAATGAACTTGAATTCCAACATAGGTTGGAGAAAAAATCAGAAAATCTGATAACTATATTCTTTACGATAACACCCAAATCCTTCAAGTTCTCCATCTTCAAAACTTTCAACCAAAACATAGAGAAGAAGTGAAGAAGTTTTTCCCCAAAATCTATTATGAGAACTCTTCTAGAATTCCCAATCCAATTGCCATTCCAAAAATTTCATAAAACAAATATTTTTATTCATTTCAATTAACTCACAATCATAGAGCTTGACTGACAGTTAGCATGCAAACCTAATTGAGGAGGCAATTCTAATTAAGCAACTGTGCATGATAACCCTTTCTGATTGAAATTTTTAATTTTTAGATATTAATGTATAAACTATTGGAAATAAACTCTTTAACATTATCTATTTTCATTTATTTAAGTTTTCACATTTAAATCAACAATTATATTTAATTAATATTCTATTTTAATAAATTTAATTAATCAAACCTTATAAACCAATAATCAAATTTAATTATAAAGTAATCTAAACATAATTATTTTAATATAACATTGCAATTCAATTACAATAAAATCAAATACTTAAAAAATAAACCATTTAACTAATTAAACAACTCAAATTCCAAATATGAAGAAAACACAAACTACATGACAAAACAAATGACAAACAACAATGGGTGACAAATGGATACTCATTTTATAATGAATGATGGATAAAGAAAGAGGACCTGACATTATCTCCACAACAACATGTTTCCATTGGGTCATGGCATGCTTAAACCTGACAAAGTAAGTGGAGTTGACGCTCGTACCTATAAACTACATACAACAACACTGCCAATCATATCCACATATATCGATAATGACACCATCAAGAAGAGTCACAACATAACATGGTACTCATGAGTGAGTAATGCTACACTGTCTCCTTCACGAAAAATGACATGTAACAATACATCATAAACATCAGATACATCATCAAAAACTCATTAAAGCTTAGAAACAACATGTAACCATAGCACACATAATGTCTATCATAATTTCACCACACAAACATAGTCCGATGATCAACAATGTCATCAATGTATCATCACAAAGTATAAGAACTAACATAGTATCCATGTTCTAACTGAAACAAGGTAGCATACTACCCAAAACAACTTAACAACTAGCAACCGAACATAAACAAATTGAAACCAAGTGCTGCAAATAGAGGGACGCTACATCCTCCCCCCTAGGATAAGGCTTACATTTGGAAGCCTACAAAAAAGCATGGATCCACACAATAAGCATAACTAATTTCAATTCAAATTACACAACTATCAAAATCCATAAATCATCAAAATCTAAGCACCAGTAAACAAAGTCAGGATCATCCTAGTCAAATAGATTATCATTCATACCAAAACAAAATGGTGTAAAATCCACCAAAAAAGTATCAATCTACATAACATATCATAGTGAGCGTCGGTCTAGAGGAAGAAATACAATAAAAAACAACATTGTTTACAAGACATCCACAACTGCTAATGACAAGTTCAACCTAAGAGTGATTAAGAATCACTATCACTACCTATGATAGGTTCCTCCTGATCACTAAATATAGAGGGGATGAGCCTATAACCAGGAGTCGGCACGTGAATTTTGTTAGGAGCTACCAGTTCGCTCTTAATACTCACAAAATTCCCTAGGTTGGTTTTGTTCCTTCTCTGATAGGTAATCCATATTCTTCTTTCCCTAACCAACCATGGGTTAACTACCTAGTTTATCTAAGGATCCTACTACTCTACATGCTAACTCTCATGAGAAATCTCAAGAGGAGTATCCTTGTGATTAGCCATATGGCCACCACTTGGCCATGATCCCTACCATGATGTCTAGGCATGGTCCTACACAAAACCAAAGACAAGTCTCATTTACAAGACACAAAAGACTATAGGGAAAGACAAACTACATAGTATAACATCTAGGACAACCTAATGGGCTAACAAGATCCAGATTACCCAGTGTTAAAACTACATGCTCTGATACCATGCTATAACACCCTGCCATGGAACCCAGAGAACAACACACAAAGTAACTAAATAACCAAACATTTTTTTTAAACATTCAATTACAACATGTGACAACATAACATCTACACAAACGTTCTTAGGGTTTCACGACAACGCTACTTAACATACAAAGTAAGAACATCACAGTAAACAACAATTGATATAACATAAAAGTAAGAACATCACAGTAAACAACAATTGATACAACATAAAAGTAAATCACATCAATGAAGAACAAACCAAATCACATGCTCATAAAGAATTTAAATTACAAGTACAAGATACATCAAGCGATATTGTGAGAAATCTTATTGGGTCATCCCACAATAATGGGTTACACTTTTTGGCCAAACTTGACATTGAAATCAAGATTTTCAGAAAAAACTTCACTTTCTCACACCTATAGTAGGTAAACTGTTAGGAATTTGAAAATTATGTAAACTAGTGATTTTTGAAATTTTGTCTGTAGATTTTAAATGTATTTTTTTTAAGAAAATTGAAATTAAATTATAAATTTTTTTTTTATCTCCTTTGATAACTAGTTTTTAATCGTAAACAACATTTTTAAAAAGTGGTCTATACTTCGGCTCGAATAACTTTTTTTCTAGAAAGGATAAAATTATGATTCTTTTCAATTTAGGTTGGTAACACTAGTATCTAGTGCTTTCATTTTGTTTCATAACATTTTGTTGAATATTTTTCTTTTAATTAGGTTTTGAAGTCAAACCAATTACAATTTAGACATAGGTACACTTCGGCTTGCATAAATTTTTTGGTATGTATTGAAATTCAATTTTTCTTTTTTTGTTGGAATGAAGGACATCAATACCTAGTGCATATATATTTTTCAAATTTTCTATTTTTCCATAATGATTTTTCATCGAATTTGTTGTTTGATGAAAAACCTATGTTTAGTAAAACTAAAAAATAAAATATAAATTAAAAAATATATATATATTAAATTTATAGTTGTTGGAAAGCATGTTTTCATTAGTACAATCCTCCACCTTATTTTATAAAGTTGAATCCATTTGGACCTCCTTCTCAGGCTTCGATAGTAAAAAAAATGCATAAATTTTGAAATGGTGGAGGGGGAGGTGAAAAAAGGGGGGTTCATTAGAACCCCCCTTCTAATGAACCCCCCTATATGGTGCAAGTGGGGGTTCATAGAAGGGGGTGGGGGTTCATTAGAACGGGGTGTGTTCATTAGAAGGGGTAAGCCATTTTAAATTTTTTGATTGGAATTTTTAATTTTTCTTCATGGAAAAAATTGTAACCCACTATTCTGGGTTTACCCCATTACATCATATTAATAATAAAATAAGGTCTCTCATAAAAATCAAGAAATTATACAATATAGATGATAGTCATGACACATCTACCAATCTTGTTCACAAGCATGCTCAACATCTAACTCATTTTACATTGTGAAATCAGGAACCTGTCAAGAGCATTATCATCTCATACTACATCACCTGCAAGGGGACCCAATGGACGATAGAGCACATTCCTCCCAACCATGTGGTACTCAAAATTACACCCCCTTGTGCTAGGAGATAATCTTAGGTCCACAAGTCAAACAAATACGAAGAAAAAACATAACATCACATGGCTTGACGATCACATAATGAAATAACAATATCAAAACCACATAGATACAAGAAAATCTCCTTGAGGTACAATCACACAAAATTGTGACACTACACAAGAGACCACCTAGAATGTATTAGGATAAGAGTGTCATAACATAGTTGATTTAGGTTACCCTGGTGAATCTTGCTAGATTACCATCCCTCGAACCGAGTTACCCTAGAAATCTCTACAGATTCTTGACACCTAAACAAACTCATGTGGAATCAAACTATTTTTCAAGAAGACAAAGTAGATGATCACACCTCTCTAGGACTTCTCACCCTACCCTTAATCTATACAATCACTACGCTCTAGGCGAGAAATTTAGATTATCCAAATTATTTATGAACACCACTGAACGCCCAATACATTAATTAAGGTTTTCATTGAATTATAAGATCCTAATATGTAAGATTGGTTACCTTGTAGGATTTCGGCCCCTATCGACAACCACTCTCCCTAATTAGCTAACTCAATATCAAGTACAAAGGATATCCATCGTATGTCATACAAAACCATCAACGAAAACATCTCAAGCATGAAATAGAAAATCTAACTTTAAAAAATACCTTCAAGGTAACAAGAAATCATGCATGGCTAAGTCCCAAATTAGATCATCACAATAGGACAATATAGTACAATCATTAAAATCTTAATCATACAAATTATATTTCCTAGCCTCTAGAATATTTCTAAAGTTCACTTCACAAGTCATTTAAACATGAACCAAAATCCACTTTTCATTTCCATTTACATCCATAAACGTGTTTCACAAAAACAATCCAAACAAATATAGAAGAGTAGATAAGGGTGGGTATATGAGACACTCAAATCAATTTACTAAATGATCAACATAACAAGGTATTCTCCTTCTATTATCTACATATAATAAATAATTTCCTTTGTTTTATTTCCAAACAATCATTCACTAAGTCCTTCAATATGTCCATCCAAAGAATCCAAATAATTATAAATCATAGATCAAATTTCCAAAATTCTAATATAATATTTCCATCTATATTGTAACAAGCACAAATAATTACATACATACATAAATATCCATATATATATATATATATATATTGAATCCCAACATAAGCATCTATCAAATCTTTATTAACTAAAAGTTCATAAATATTATAGATTGACATAAAATATTATTCATCAATTAACTAGGTTAAAATAATTCAACATTGACAACGTTACCTAATTCGCTTGAATAAGTCCTCAAACTTCCCAATACAATTATAGAAAAATTTTAATTTATTTAATTTTCCAATCTACTTGTCTGTAATCAAAATTCACAAATACCCATTACTCTTATCTATCACCATAGCACATAGGCATATCTTTTTATCATAACCAATTTGTAATCCGCTATAATAAATTTTATTATAAATGAATTACCATCCTACCTAGATTAATTTAGAAATTGATCACTAAATTAAATAGAATCCATTAAGCCTAATCTTTCATTTATTCTAACCACGATGGACTCCCTTTAAAGAAATTTACATATATATATAATACATAACAGTTTAAACCTTTACAAAAGTCCACATAATGAAAGACTAATGATCTCCGCTAAAAATACAACCATGATTAAATTGATGTCCACCCTATCTATACATCGAAGGTGACAAGATGATATGTTGCACAAATCACAAATTATATGAATCGAGTAAGATATAAGTGGATGTAAATAATATTTACAATTCATAAATAATATCGAACATAGAGGATATAATGAAGATATTCGATAGAAGTTATTTTTGACTTATTTGCATTTTGTATAATAGATAGTTCATGAAACTACTTAAAATGCAATTTAAAAAAAAAATAGGAAAGATAACAACATCCCATAGACACAAAATAGATGCCATTCAGTCCACCTTTCACGAAACAATTAATCGAATGTATGTATTATAGACCCCGAGTGTCCAAATCTGAAAGAGTCAAACAATACAAATTAGGTTATAAGTCTCCAAGTAACCCATGAGACAATTAAAGGAGAACAACGCAAGCTTCATCAACAGAGCATTGAATGCAAAAAGGAATAGAGAGAGTACAGTGCCGATGTTCCCAATCAAAACTTATCGTCAGGAGAATAAAGAAGCAACCAAATAGAGCAATGTAAAAACTATAAATTCTTATACCATTCGCAAAATCTGAATAATTCAAGCACATCGACCATATGGTAGAAATGATTAAATGCAATAGATGATCAATAGTAAGGAAAGAGTCTAAAAAGGCAGAATGAGCTACACTGATGATGGAGGAGAAACTTTAGTTTCAAAATCAAAACCATTCAAGATGGCTGAGTTTTGAGGAGGTTTACAAAACAAAAGTACAAAACATTGAATCTCCTAGTATTAAGGATGAATTTCTCATGAAGAATACGGGCCATGCATTACATGCAAAAATCCAACTACTGTTCGAGCTTAATTACTAATGGATAAAGATTGATATGCACTTAACACTGTAAGTAACATGAATACCACATAGCTATTCGCATGAACATAGCCCAAGGCTGAGTTAAAAATAATAGGAAATCCTGCATCATCAAGATAGACTATAACGAAGATAGGAAACAACTAAAAGAAGAACCGCTCGGGAATCTCCATCAAAGATTTGAAGGCATAAAGGAGTAAAGGGGATGCAATGTATATTCAGGTTCCATATAAGTTTAAACAATAGCAAGAATACCAATCAGATCGACATTGACTAAATTGAATAGCGAGTTCAAGAATGAAAACAAAGGCAGCCAAAATCAAGATATCCAATATATAATTATATTGAACCATTTTACAAAGACCAAAATATGTCTACAGTCGCAAAAAGGCATTATGAAGATCAGAATATATGAGCATGATCTCATACAATTATTTCAAAATATGCAAGGAGGCTTATTTCTAGTGCATTATGGTGTCGAGAATTGGCCGACTGTATGGATAGCCGACTTTAGAAGTAACTATATATAGAATATAATACAATCATGCATAGCCGACTTTAGAAGTAACTATATGACATCGAAATCAAGAGAAAGATTTAGACTGCAATGAAGGAAATTACTACCAGCTTAAACAAATATTATAAAGAACTCACAAATTCCTAAGGCTTGTCTAACCACATTCACAAGGCAATTGGTTGTGTATACATACATATATACATATCACGCCTGTGGTGTTGCAAGATTCCATGAATAATATCACATATAAATTAATCGGATAAAACATAAATATGCGGATATAGACAAGATTCTCAATGTACAAGCAATACCGAGCAAGGTGAATATATGAAAGACATTCGATAGAAGTAGTATTGTTTTTATATGCATGGAATAAAATAGATAATAAATGCAATCACATAAAATGCAATTTATAAATAGGTAAAAACCAAATTACAAGGAGAATATTTTCAATAACACAAAGCTACAAAACCAAGCAAGGCGTCGACTCATCTCCACTTGAGCACTATGCATTATCTCGAATGTAATAGGTTGCGATATAGGTGAAAAATAACAGATATTAAATGCATTCAACATGTGTTTACTCAAAGTGATGCAGGCAAAGAGTGAATAAAGGAATGCAGAGCAAAGAATACGACATCATGGTTCCAAATCATGCAACCACTATTAAGAATATTACAAGCCAATCATATGGAGGAACTTTCTTTGATTATTCAAAACTATTCAATAAAAATAATTATTTCTAATGTTTGTACAAAATTTCAGTAACAAAATCTACCACAAAGAAGGTCAAATACCATAAATGACAATTAGAAGGTTCAATTCAAAAAATGCAAACAAGAGGAAAACCTGGATAATGAACTTGAATTCTGATGTAGGTTGGAGAAAAAATCAGAAAATCTAATAACTATATTCTTTCTGATAACACCCAAATCCTTCAAGTTATCTGTCTTTAAAACTTTCAACCAAAACACAGAGAAGAAGCAAAGAATTTTTTCCCCAAAATCTGTCGTGAGAACTCTTCCAAAATTCCCAATCCAATTGTTGTTCCAAAACTTTTATAAAAGAAAGCCTTCTATTTATTTCAATTAACTCACAATCACAAAGCTTAATTCATAAGAAGCATGTGAACCTAATTGAACATGCAGTTCTAATTAAGCAACTTCGCATGATGACGCTTTTTGACTGCAAGTTCTAATTTTCAGATATTAATGCATAAACTTTTGAAAACTGTTGAAAATAGACTCTTTAACATTATCTTTTTTTATTTATCTAAGTTTGCACATTTAAATAAAAAATAATATTTAATTAATATTCTATTTTAATAAATTTAATTAATCAAACTTTATAAATCAATAATCAACTTTAATTATAAAGTAATCTAAACATAATTTTTTTAATCTAAAATTGCAATTAAATTACAATAAAATCAAATAATTATAAATAAACCATTTAACTAGTTAAACAAATCAAATTCCAAACATGATGAAAACAAAAATGACATGATGGAACGAACGACAAACAAGAATGAGTGAAAAATAGATACTCTTTCTATAAGGAACGATGGCTAATGAAAGATGACCAGACATTATCTTTGTAACAACATGTTTCCATTGGGTCATGGCATGCTCAAACTTGACAAAGCAGGTGGATTTGATGCTCGTACCTGCAAATGACATACAACAACACTGACAATCATATCCACATATATTGACAATCACACTATGAAGAAGAGTCACAATGTAGTAGGGTACTCACGAGTCAGTCATGCTACACTGTCTCCTTCACCCAAAATGACATGCAACAATACATCATAAACATTGGATACATCATCAAAAACTCATTAAAGCTCAAAAACAACATGTAACCATAACACACATAATTTCTATCATAATGTCACCACATGAACATAATCAGATGATCAAAATTTTTATCAATGTATCATCACAAAGTATGGGAACTCACATAGTATCTATGTCATAACTGAAACAAGGTATCATATTGTCTAGAACATCTTAACAACTAAAAACCAAACATAAACAACTTGAAACCATCTGTCGCAACTAGAGGGACACTACACAATGATTAACATAGATAATCATTAGATCCCATAATTGAATTATAAGAAATAAACAATAAACATTAAATAGATTCACAAGATAACAAAAATAAACGTGCACTACTGAAAATAAACTCACTAGTGAAAATAAACACATTGTTGGAAATAAACACACTCACTACAAAATTTAAAAAATCACCAAGCATTCGAAGAAGGGGGCGCCCTTCCTCGTTAGTTTGCATAGGGTTGAATGAAATTCCTTTACGCTTTTTGAGTCACGTGTATATGTTCTTTTATTTATAAAAAATAATACAAAGTCTACATGTATATCTCTTTTCACGTAGCTCATATTTATAAGAAATATGAGTGCAAGTCGTTCCCTATTTTTATGCCACCTTTCCATGATTTTTTGGCTGATATCTAATTGTTTGATTTGTTGAAAAAAATCACCCTAAATTGTAGGAGATTATTTAGCTCATGGTTACAATCATCAAAATTGAATATTTTTTTCAACATGAAGACATTCTCATCAAAACTGAATAATAATTGGTTATAACTAAATAACCAAAGTATTTTATTAGAATAATTATACAGATGTAATTAATTTACTAGTATTTGTACCCACGAGCGATAGGAACTAGAAGGCGACATGAACAAGAAGGTGAAATGAAGTATTCATTCCTCTCCTTCAATCAACTTGCTGCAAGATATATTTTCTTAACATAATAGAAGAAAACACTAGTAAATACAGTCTTACAATTATTATTCACTTATTTTATCTAAAAACTAAATTAAATATTGCTTATTTATATTTAACCATAAGCAACAAAAGGTGGTAAATGGTATAAAAATGTATAGAAATGGAATATGAAAATGGGTTAAATGGTATAGGAAAAAGTATAAAACATGGTATAAAATGGAGTGTAAATGACACTCATCATTCCCCCCAACTTAGCATATTGCACTTCGTCGTGTAATATTTAACTTTAGAGAGGTGATTTATATTGATAGCCTTTAGATTTGTACCTTTTTCACCCTTGACCATTACAACTCATATTTTCTTTCAATTTTTTATCACTCGTCTTCTTAGCAGGCTACGTGGATTTTCTAGTTTTTAATTTTTCTTTTCATTGTACTTCTTTTTTCAATATTCCTTTCTATTCTAAATTTGGTTTTTTTTTTTCATTTTTTCAAGTTTTTCTTCTTTTTAAATTTTCCATAGCATTATTTGTTGGAAATGATATATATAGGAGGTATCATAAAAAACTATCTCCATATTCATGAGCTATGTAAAATAGGTGAAATGATAGATAATATGAACAATTATGATGGGAGAAACAAAAGGAAATGATGGGTGAAAATACAGGTGATAAGGATGACAAACCTCCCCCCCAACGTAAAGGGTTGATCATCCTTAGGAAACAAGAAGAGAGTTGGTGTGAGTGTTTCTTATATGATTAATACAATAAGAAATATTAATCAAGTGAAAATATAAAATAATAATGAAAAATAAAATAGATTTCTTTACCGACTAGCATTCCCATGTATGCCAACGTCTGGTAGGCAAAGGAACTCAACAAATCTGAATCTCCAACAAGTATTGTTGCACATGAAAGATCAACCTCACAATGAAGCATTATGGATCATACTAGTGGTACTTGTTTGTCTTAACGTCTGATAACACCTCAACTGAATGTGTGACTCGTGCTATAGGTGAGCAAAGGTATGCTAACCATGACAAAGTAGAACACATCCACACCAATAAGCAACATGAGGTGCTAGAGGCACTCAAAGAGAGTGAAATAACCATGGAATCATTTGAGTGTACCTGAAAACTATTAGCCCATAGAAAGAACATAAATAATTGTTTTTTCTTTCTTTTTTTCATCTTTCTCATTTTTTTCATTTTTTTTCTTTTTCAATTTTGATAACGACAAGTGACTATTGGAAATAAATTTTTTAATCACTTACCGCTTAGTGGTGCTATGAAAAAAAAATTCACCTTTAAGAATTTTATTCAACTGCAATCCGCTAGAAATTGTTTTCAAATTGTAGTTGTATAACAATGCCCAAAGGTTTTTATTATTATAAATTATTGTTTTTCCTCATTTTTTTATTTTGTTTTGTTTTTTATGTTTTAAATGGCCCGCATTTAATAACCAAAGAGAGTGAAACTCTCATAAGGATGATCAAATTTTATCATCAAATCCTAGAGTTTCATTTGGATCCCTCCAATAAAATTCCTTGTTGAATCAAATTGCTTGTAGTACTTGAAATGATGACCAGTAATAACTGGATCACAATCTAGAACAAAGCACTACTACTACAAATGATCTATATCTCATTGATCTCATACCACTATAATAGAAAGCTTCGTAGAGAACATTAGAATGCATGCCCAATAACTTGAAAGAAACACTTACAATAAAAACAATCTTCCAAAGATAAGGTTGCATAGTGGGAGACTAATGGTAGTTCCCCAACTTATCCAATATGTGCATGTAGGCTAAGATAGGTGGAGGAATTAATCCTTCTTATGAAGTGAAAGAATGTGTTCAAGTTCCTTGTTCATGTCTCCAAGTTCTCTCTAGATGTGTGACTTGTATAGATGCAACCAAGAATTATGGTTCTCAGACACTGGTTTGCATGTTGTCCTCCACAAGATTTGGCATCAAGGCTAGTGTAGAAAATAAGTTCTACCCATGAATGGTGAAAATTTTGTGCAATAATTCCCATGTGATCTTCAAAATCAAATCACAAAGGAAATGTGTTGTTCACCATATAGCTAGGAAGGCCAACAAAATGAGTCTTTGGATGTGCATCACCAACTGATACTTAGTGCAAAAGTGATGGGTCACAAAGATAAGAAACCTATCAAGTATATCAAGTATAGGGTATGTGCAAGATCATGATGGGACAAAAAGTGGTGATATTTAAGTGATATGATGGCCCATGTGGCTAATGACTTTTTTTTAACTCAAATTTGATGAAACGAAAAGGGTTTTTAAAGGAGATTCTCAACTTTCCACTAATATAAATTATGCTTTACTTTGAATTTAGTAAATAATTATTATTCATTTTTTATTTGAATTATGACTAAAGTCTTGATTGATAGGATGATTGAAAAACATCTATATCTTTCAAACGGTATCACATTTTTTGAATCTAAAACATGTGTCACATTTTATGCTTTGCATACTATAGGATTAAAAAAGAAAATTGAATTTTATGAAGTTTTTATATTTTTTAAAAGTCATAATAAAAAATTTACAATTAATTATTTACTTGGAAACAAATTACAAAAAAATATGCATCACATCGATACATGAGTCCTCTATTTATATCTAAAATATTGTAAACAAATATTATCATTTTATTTTGGTTAGGGTGGTCAGACAGACACCTACTTCTTATTTTTTCCCCGAAATTTAAGTACTATTGCATTGAAATTTCAAATTTTCACCAAATAGATTTTTATTTTTTTAAATAAACCTAGTAGTTTAGAAACTCCATTAAATTTTCTACAAATTCTATTCTTATATATTTTTTAAATAATATAGATAACTTATTCAAATTTTTACGTCAAGTTGCCTAACTCTGATTTTTTGAATTTTTATTGCCACTTAAGGACCTATTTTTTCCATGATGATCCTGAATATAACCTATAGCAATGTTAAATTTGTGTAACATTATCCATTTAATAACTCCACCATTAATAAATATTTTATGCATTAAAAAAAATGGTAAAGTTATAATATGAATAAATACTCGATAAAAAAATAATGAATGTCATTGGCTATTAAAATGAATGCTTGTGTAGGAAAAATATGATTCAATTATGGGAAACACAAGAATACATACCTTGATTTTGTCCCAATCTTAATCACATGGTTTTTATGAGAAGCATTAGACCAACACTTAATGAACATTTTATTAATATTCAAACAAAGATCTACAAAATTTAAGGGATTTCCGCCCAACTTAACTTTATACTAAAAGATCATAAGATCATTAATAATAATGATAATTTAAATACTAACTTGGAGCTCAATTAATGAATGAAAATATATTTGGATCATATTTTGTGTAGCTCATTCTTTATCCAACATGATTCTTGAATGAATAATGTATAAAGTCTATCACCTCTTAATGCATAATAAATTTCAACACACATATTTATCATCTCAATGGAATATTTTCTTATGTGTGTGATTCATCAATTTGAAGTGCATTAATAGAATACAAAGGGATCCTTGAAATCTCATTACTATGTGCAGTTTGAACCACCTTATTATGTAATTATTTATTAGGCAGTGTAGTTTCCCTTGATGGATATGTTGAAGAGGATGTTTGGTGATATGAATGGGATAATGAAAATGGTAGAACTTTATTTTGGATATAGAGTGGGTGGAATTAGGTAAGATGGTAATGATGGGTATTATGGTTGTTGTGAGTGTTCTCTTTTTTCATTATTAGTAGTATGGGGATTGTTTCCATTCACCATACATATTAGATTCAGAAGCATTTTATGAAGAAACATGTTGTCTCTTCTAATCCAATAAAATTATAGGACAATTTTAGATCATTAATCATACCTTGATTGTAACGCCCCATGACGCAACCCTAGAGGAAGTTGCAAACAACTACTTAAATAGGCTATTTTATTTTTGTTTAAGTACAATTACCATGAAAGTTCACTTCCCATTGCAAACATCCCCTAGGGTTACGAGACTGAAATTACTTATTAATCCACAAACAACTTAAATGAATCCATAACATTGTTCACTTAAGAAATTACGAACGCAAACATCTCATACAAGATAAATGACATCCACCATAATAGTTACAATATGATCATAAATAACAATTACTTAATAAGGAGATTAAATCTCTCATTCCCTGAATGAGGCAAGACCAAAGAATAATATTACAATTACAACCTTCCACCTCGATAAAAAAAGAGGGGTAAAATAATACAAGATCAACTAAAAAGAAATAAAGCAAAAACTGATACTGAATCCAACGAGCTCTCCAACTGGAAGTCTCATCCACAGGAACATGAAGAAAGAACCCAATAGATTTAGGTGCACGCCACCCAACCAAGTGGAACCCAAAGGCCCACCCCCTGTGCTAGGAGATAGTAACAAGGAATCCTAGCCAAGACCATCTACCACTAGACACAGGCTAAAACATGACTATACCAAACTGAAATAACCAATCACATGTACCTCACAAGTAAAACACACGTACAACACAAGTACGACTCAACATGGTTACATTGCTTCCAGATATAAAGAAGGTCTAGTATGTTAAGGGAACCATACACATAATAATTGAATACCAACTGTGGTCACATCAGGTATGTTACGGAAACCATACCCATAATATAAACAAGTACTAACTATTGTCCTAGATGGAGTGTCATCACACATCTCATCATGGGTTGTCCTCTGGGATTCTTCCTAGGCTTCGGCCCCCAATATGGGTTATCCTGGTGGCCTCTACCGAATCCCAGGAATCTTCATAGGCTCCGGCCCCCACTAAGGGTTATCTTGGTGACCTATACCGAATCCTGGTTGCCATACTCACTCATGCGGAATCAAATACCTTTCGTACAGACAAGATAGATGACCTTGCCATTCCAAGCCTTCCCACTCATCCCAAGTCTAAACGAGCCCTTGTGTCTATGAGTGAGGGATAATTATCTTGATTACTGAGAAGTACCACCTAATCTTCTAAGTTTTGTTTTAGTTATCATTTGATTAAACCACCCCCGTAGGTTATTCAGTTTACCTCTTTGGGCTCTGGCCCCTACAGAAGCCACTCTTCTACTTGACAACATACCCAACATAAACAATCACCAAGGGTTCCAAAGTGCATACGAACAAGATATCATGATCACTCCAACTCTAGGAGGAAACATAAGATAAAACCATCTCGAAACACTAGAGGTCCATAACAATAACAAGACCACTCCTTACAAGGAGGCACACATCAGATAATCCACTCCTTCCACAAGAGGCACAAAAAATTCTCATTTGTGGAAATTGGGTAATAACAATGACATAACTTCATGCAGTACCCAAGGGAATTAACAACGGGTTGAAATCACAAACGACAACCCCCAACCTCTAGGGTTTTCTGGAAGACTTAAAGATTAAAGACACTTAACCCATTTCTCCAAGCGTTAACACAGAGGAAATAATCACATAGAGCAATTGCAAGGAAATAAACTAATTTGGATATATTAAATCCATTTTCCTTAATAGAATTCAATAATTCGTTACACTAACAAAACTGATCTAATAATGTCTCTACTAGACAAAGAGGAAATTTAAACAAATATCTAATCCCTCATTGCATGAAAATAATAATAAGGTAAAACAAATACTTCCTTAATTCATAATAAATCGTTTAAAATAATTATTTCTTTTTACAAAACTATATCATTTTAATAATTCATTAATTTCTCAATAAAGACACAAAACCCTTCAACTCCAAAATTTGTTCTTTCCAAATAAAATTCTTTCCCAAAATAAATAAATTAATTTTAACTATTGCACTTGATCTAAATTTTCATCATTACATTTAAAATATGAAACTATTTTACTCAACCACTTTAAATCTATATGTATTTAAATATATACCTACTTATCAAATTTATCTTGCCAACTATACAATTATGCAACTCAAAATATTATAAATTAAATTAATATTATGATATTACATACCTATAATATAAAACATTAAGTATATATATACATATTAAATATATATATATATATATTTAATATTAATATAATATTATAAATACATAAAATATAATATTAAAGTAAATTCATTTTCTATCCCTATTTTTTGTTTGAAAAGTAGCCACTCATGCACCTTGGGCCACGCACCAACCCTAAGGGTTGGGCCGCATAGACCTCAGACCGCATGCATAGCGAGGGTGGTTTGAGGGGCAGTCGTAGTTTTCCTTAGCTGCGAATTTCCTTTGTCCACGCAGACTCCACATAGGGCGGTGACGGCAGGTCGACTGCAAGGCGCAGGCGACATTTGGGCACGGGTGACAGGGGTGCCCGATGGCTATGTGAACAGTCACCCCCACTATTGGTGGTGGCTGTGTGAACAGCGCCACCAACAGTGGCGGTGGATGTTCCCACAACGACCACAACGGAGGGGAGAGGGAAGCGGCGGGACGAAGGAGGTGGGGGGTTGCGCTAGGCATGACTCTCTCCACCCACCTCCCATGGGGCACAGTGGGGGTCGAGCCCCCAATGACCTCCACAATAAATTTTTTATATTTTTTTCTTTTTTTTCTTTTTGTTTTATTAAAAAAAATGGCCTCCGAATTTCTTGAATTTTGCGCACCTCCATAGGGGGTTTTCTAAAAAAAAACCAAATAGCATAACCTCTCGAAAAGGAATTTTTTTAAAGAATATATATATGTATATATATATATTTATATAAGAATTCCAACATCCCAACATAGATTGAAGAAATAATTTGAACAATTAAAATTTGAATTTATTTTTTTCGCAACCAAGAACTCTTTTTTTTCGTTTTGAATAAAATTTCACTTCTAAATACAAGTGCCAAATTTTGAGAGCAGATTTGAATGGGTTTTCTTGCACATCAGACAAAATTTATAAATATTTTTCAAACAACACAATAAATTGTGATACCATTCAAAATGAACCAATTTAGACAAGAAGAAAACCTGAACCCAAAAGCTTGAAAAGTTAACAATGGTGCAAAGATTCCTTCTTTAGATTCCAACTTCTTCCCCACAATCAACAGTCTTTTTTTTCCACCATTTCAATCCATGACTCACAAACAACAAAAATCCTCTTTTCTTCCTTATTTTCCATTTTCTCCAAAACTCCATGATCCAGAATTGTGAAAGAAAATTCAATAATAAGGAAAAATCCAAAAATATCTCATTCAACCACTGTAATCAATTTATGAAAATAGAATAGGAAATATCTCATTTTTTCAATTTTGAATTTCAAATTTTCTAGATTGACTTTTAAAACATTTTTCTTTTATTTTCAATTTCACATAATAAAATTCATAAATTTCAAAATGAACAACTTATCCAATTCCAACATAATCAATTTAATTAATTAATAAATAAATCTAATCCATGATTAAATTATTTATTAATTACTAAAATAAATTACATTATTAACATAATACCAGATCAATTTCAATTCATCAGTTAAATGCATACAATCATTTAATTACCCTTTTCAACTTGCAATTAAATAATCGAAGAGAGACAACAATATAAACCAATTAACCCAACTAAGACCTAACGACACGCTATGACTAGGGTGATGACTTGACATAGAAAACATAGCTACTATCTCCCAATCGAATACCATTGGGCAATCGAAACGCTCGAACCTGTGAAACCAGGTGGAGTCGATGTCCTGTACCTGTCAACCTACAAACATAGAGTTTATCCACATGCATATATGTCATAATCAAACACACCTTGAAGAGGCAATCTCTAAATCGTAGGGCGCTCACAAGTGAGTGGTGCAACCTATCCCCTTCACCAATCCAATATTACTAACTAATGTATCTAACATAATTAATGTAATCAAAACATAAAACATCATTAATGCAAATGTTCACAATGCTAATCTAAGTATACTGTAATTATAACATGATAATAAAATACCCACATAAAATAAGGACTAACCAATCATAACACTATTCGATCAAAAGAGAAAAATGGAGGGGTATTCAATCCTCCCCCCCTAGGGTTAGGCTTACTCCTAGAAGCTTGCAACTACCCCTAGTGCAAACTCCATACAATCGCACATAACCAAGGGTTCCAAACTGAACCACTCCATACCTCAACACATAAACAACAACAACCCATGCCATATACAACCCAGCCAAGTACTTTGTCAATCCAACCAAGACAACAATGGTGAAGCAACCACCAACCAAGTCTCCAAAAACACATAGCCAAGAATGATCACACATAATACACCTATGTACAAATACACATCACCGAGATTCATCACAGGACTACACAAGGGTCCTTCGGGACACCAGAAAGTGGCACACCAATCCATGATAGAAGAAACCATGAACCAAGAACAACTAACCAACTCAAATAAATCCAACAAGACCACAATGACCTATCTCTTATTGTATAAGGGGATTAGCCTCCAAGAGAGAGTCATCACACCAAAGGTGAGTAGTGGGTCCTAGTTGCAAAACAACCTCACATACCCCCATCCTCAACTTTTCTTGCATCTACTTCCTCGTACACACTCACCAAGTCTGTTTCATATGTCCTTGAAGAGGAAAAACAACACAACACATAGCTGACATTGAAAACAACAAAGATAACTAGCTTAGCCACCAAGTTCATAAAGAAGATAAAATTAAAGTTCCATTTCAACAGTAAAGAAATAAATACATGTAATTTCAACACTGAATCAAATTTATTACCACTAGGGTTATAAGAAAATAAGATCACAAGTTGTGGCTAAACCTTCACAATCAAATGAAAAGAATCATCAATAAGCAAAAGAAAGTTCACAATCTTTAAATTTCACTATAAAAAAACTGCGTGACTAGATACTAGCCACAAAACAAGGAAGGAGGAAACAACGTCCGACAAGAATGATAACAACCCTCATGTGATGTGGAATGAAAACGCAATCCACATGACCCAAAGTGTATCCACAACTCTCAAACAAGATACAATTACTGGTTTCTTACATTTACAAGGGTACAACTACATACATAACCTCATAGGGATATTCGATTTCATAACCCATGGGATACGTACCATAACTTTCCAACCAAAACCTTTTATCAGGTTAATTTCACACTACTCTTTTCCACACAATACATCATGCTAAAGTAAAAGCCATGAACACATGATCACTTAACCATTCCACTAAAAATTTGTAGGGAGAACATAGTGGGCACAAATGTACCCAGAGAACCCAATGTTTAAACCTTGGCTCTGATACCATGTGTAACTCCCCGCCATGCAACCCTAGAGGAAGTTGCAAACAACTACTTAAACAGGCTATTTTTTTTTTGTTTAAGTACAAATACCATGCAAGTTCACTTCCAATTGCAAACATCCCCTAGGGTTACGAGACTAAAATTACATATTAATCCACAAACAACTTAAATGAATCCATAAAATTATTCACTTAAGAAATTAAGAATGCAAACATCTCATACAAGATAAATGACATCCACCATAATAGTTACAATATGATCATAAATAACAATTATTTAATAAGGAGATTACATCTCTCATTCCCCGAATGAGGCAAGACCAAAGAATAATATTACAATCACAACCTTCCACCTCGATAACAAAGAGGGGTAAAATAATACAAGATCAACTAAAAAGAAATAAAGCTAGAACTGATACTGAATCCAACGAGCTCTCCAACTGGAAGTCTTGTCCACACGAAGAGGAAGAAAGAACCCAACGAATTCAGGTGCATGCCACCCAACCAAGTGGAACCGAAAGGCCCACCCCCCATGCTAGGAGATAGTAACAAGGAATCCTAGCCAAGACCTTCTACCACTAGACACAGGCTAAAACATGACTGTACCAAACTGAAATAACCAATCACATGTACCTCACAAGTACAACTCAACATGGTTACATTGCTTCCAGATATAAAGAAGGTCTAGTATGTTAAGGGAACCATACACATAATAATTGAATACCAACTATGGTCACATCAGGTATGTTATGGAAACCATACCCATAAAATAAACAAGTACCAACTATTGTCCTTGATAGAGTGTCATCACACAACTCATCATGGGTTGTCCTTTGAGATTCTTCCTAGGCTCTGACCCCCAATATAGGTTTTCCTGGCGGCCTCTACCAAATCCTGAGAATCTTCATAGGCTTTGGCCCCCACTAAGGGTTATCCTGGTGACCTCTATCGAATCTCGGCCCCCATACTCACTCATGTGGAATCAAATACCTTTTGTACAGACAAGATATATGACCTTGCCATTCCAGGCCTTCCCACTCATCCCAAGTTTAAACGAGCCCTTGTGTCTATGAGTGAGGCATAATTATCTTCATTAGTGAGAAGTAACACCTAATCTTCTAAGTTTTTTTTTAGTTATCACTTGATTAAACCACCACCGTAGGTTATCCAGTTTACCTCTTTGGGCTCTTGCCCCTATGGAAGCCACTCTTCTACTTCACAACATACCCAACATAAACAATCACCAATGGTGCCAAAGTGCATACAAACAAGATATCATGACCACTCCAACTCTAGGAGGAAACATAAGATAAAACCATCTCCAAACACTGGAGGTCCATAACAATAACAAGACCACTCCTTACAAGGAGGCATACATCACATAGTCCACTCCTTCCACAGGAGGCACAAAACATTCCTATTCGTGGAAATCGGGTAATAACAATGACATAATTTCGTGCACTACCCAAGGGAATTCACAACGGGTTGACATCACAAATGAGAACCCCCAATCTCTATGGTTTTCTGGAAGACTTACAGATTAAAGACACTTAACCCATTTCCCCAAGTGTTAACACAGAGGAAATAATCACATAGAGCAATTGCAAGGAAATAAACTAATTTCGATATATTAAATCCATTTTTGGTTAATACAATTCAATAATTCATTACACTAACAAAACTGATCTAATGATGTATCTGCTAGACAAAGAGGAAATTTAAACAAATATCTAATCCCTCATTGCATGAAAATACTAATGAGGTAAAACAGATACTTCCTCAATTCATAATAAATCGTTTAAAATAATTATTTCTTTTTGCGAAACTATATAATTTTAATAATTCGTTAATTTTGCAATAAAGAGACAAAATCCTTCAACTCCAAAATTTGTTCTTTCCAAATAAAATTCTTTCCCAAAAAAAATTAATTAATTTTAACTATTGCACTTGGTCTAAAATTTCATCATTACATTTAAAATATGAAACTATTTTACTCAACCAATTTAAATCTATATATATTTAAATTAATATTATGATATTACATACCTATAATATAAAACATTAAGTATATATATACATATTAAATAAATATATATATATTTAATATTAATATAATATTATAAATACATAAAATATAATATTAAAATAAATTTATTATCTATCCCTTTTTTTTTGTTTGAAAACCAGCCACTCATGTGCCTAAGGTTGCCTGCCAACCCTAAGGGTTGGGTCGCGTAGACCTCGGGGTGTGTGCATAGCGAGGGCGGTTTGAGGGGCGGTTGCGGTTTTCCTTGGCCACAGATTTCCTTTGGCCACGCAGACTCCACGTAGGGCGGCAACGACAGGTCGCGCAAGGCGCAAGGCATGAGTGGTGTTTGGGCACCGACAGCAGGGGTGACCGGCGGCTGTGTGAACAGTCGCCGCCACTGTTGGTGGTGGTTGTGTGAACAACGCCACCAACAGTGGCAGTGGTTGTTCCCACAACAACCGCGGCAAAGGGGAGAGGGAAGCGGCGGGATAGAGGAGGTGGGGGCTTGCGTTGGGTATGGGTCCCTCCACCCGCTTCCCATGGGGCACGGTGGGGGTCAAGCCCCCAGCAACCTCCCCAATAAATTTTTTTTATTATTATTTTTTTGTTCTTTTTTTATTAAAAAAAAATAGCCTGCGGATTTCTCGAATTCCACGCACCTCCACAGTGGGTTTTCTTAAAAAAACCAGACAGCATAACCTCTCCAAAGGGAAATTTTTTAAAGAATATATATATATATATATATATATATTTATATAAGAATTCCAACATCCCAATAGAGATTGAAGAAATAATTTGAACAATTAAAATTTGAATTGATTTTTTTCATAGGCAAGAACTCTTTTTTTTTGTTTTGAATAAAATTTCATTTCTAAATACAAGTGCCAAATTTTGAGAGTAGATTTGAATGGGTTTTCTTGCACATCAAACAAAATTTATAAATATTTTTCAAACAACACAATAAATTCTGATACCATTCAAAATGAACCAATTTAGACAAGAAGAAAACCTGAACCCAAAAGCTTGAAAAGTTAACAATGGTGCAAAGATTCCTTCTTTAGATTCTAGCTTCTTCCTCACAATCAACAGTCCTTTTTTTCCACCATTTCCATCCATGACCCACAAACATCAAAAATCCTCTTTTCTTCCTTATTTTCCATTTTCTCCAAAACTCCATGATCCAAAATTGTGAAAGAAAATTCAATAATAAGGAAAAGTCCAAAAATATCTCATTCAACCACTGTAATCAATTTCTGAAAACAGAATAGGTAATATCTCATTTTTCCAATTTTGAATTTCAAATTTTCTAGATTGACTTTTAAAACTTTTTTCTTTTATTTTCAATTTCACATAATAAAATTCATAAATTTCAAAATGAACAACTTATCCAATTCCAACACAATCAATTTAATTAATTAATAAATAAATCTAATCCACAATTAAATTATCTATTAATTAAATTAAATTAATTAATAAAATAAATTGCGTTATTAACATAATACCAGATCAATTTCAATCCATCAGTTAAATGCATACAGTCATTTAATTACCCTTTTCAACTTGCAATGAAATAATCGAAGAGAGATAACAATATAAAACAATTAACCTGACTAAGACCCAATGACACACTATGACTAGGGTGACAAATTGACACGGAAAACCTAGCTACTATATCCCAATCGAATACCGTTGGGAAATGGACATGCTCGAACCTATGAAACTAGGTGGAGTCGATGTTATGTACCTATCAACCTGCAAACATAGAGTTTATCCACATGCATATATATGTCATAATCAAACACACAGTGAAGAGGCAATCTCGAAATCGTAGAGCGCTTGCTAGCAAGTGGTGCAACCCATTCCCTTCACCAATACAATATTACTAGATGATGTATCTAACATCATTAATCAAAACATAAAACATCATTAATGCAAATGTTCACAATGCTAATCTAAGCATGCCATAATGATAACATGATAATAAAATACCATCACATCAAATCATGATAAAGATAGTGATCAAATAGTAACCAAGTACCCACATAAAATAAGGCCTAACCAATTAGAACACTGTTCGATCAAAGGACCAAAACGGAGGGGTCTTACATTGATCTTCAAAATTTGATGTATGAAGTTTCACTTGGGTTAGAAAGGATACTTGTTCACTTTCACCATTGTTTTTTTGAGGCTCAATTATCACTTGTGTCTCATTGGTATGTGCACTTAGCTTCTTCTTTGCAACAATCAGAACAACCAATTGTCAAATTTTCATTTTTTAAATTCCATTGTCCTAAAAATTCATCAATTATTTCCTCTTGCTCAGTTATAATAAATGCATGTGAGAATGTTAATGGAAGATAATGATAAGCTAAATTGTGTTCTTTAGATAGAGGGGGTATAAAAACACCAATTTTTTTTGACACTATTACCCCACCAATTTCTTCTTTTATTTTTAAATTTAAAAGCACCCGAGTCTAGGGGCAACAGTCCCTAGTGGGGTCAAGCGGTAGCACCCCTTGCGGGGTCCTGAGGTAGTTCCCTGGGTGCACTCCCTATCGTGATATAGGGCGGGGATGAGGGGCGGAGCCCCCATTGCCAAGCACATTTTCCTTCTTCCGCGGCCTTCAGATTCTTCATTGCTAAAGAAGATTTATGTAATTTTTCCCACATTTTTATGTTCTCAAAATGTTGTTTTTCACTCTTTTAAAAATGTTTTCCTCCTACTTTTTCATGTAAAAGAGATTTTTTTTTATGCCAATTATTATTTTCACATTGTGTATTGCAACTTAATACATCATGTTTACCTCTATCAAAAATGATAATAATAATCCTTGTAAAAATATAATGGATTTTTAAAAGGAATTCTTGAATGACATACCGATTTATTTAATTAAATGAAGTGATTATCATGGATTCTATATCTCCCCTAATAGCTGCATGATTTTCTTTGTCATACACATCCTTTCCTATTAGATGCTCATTTTTAATAGGGATGAGAATTAATACCTATAATTCTGGAGTGCGTTCATTTACAACCCATTTATTTTTGTCAATGTGTGCAAGTTTATGGACATACTTGGCCACAAATTTGTCTTCAAAAACAATAATATTATTTGCAATCATAGGTATAGAAGATATTTGTAACACCTTGCCAAACAAACCTAATATGACACAAATACTAACAAAAAAAAGAACACATTTAAAAAAATTAAATTAATCATCATTAATATATATCATATAACATCAACCTAGTCCCATGGGGTAACATGGTGTGCTACTCAAAATGAACCCAAACCAGCTACAAGGTTAAACGAAATGAAACTAAACAAATTATAGAAGCGTGAATAAGAAATGACATAAATATAACATACATCCAAACATGAATAAGATAGATAAGGAAATATAAGATTATCATATTATTACATTCCAACTTTCAAGTTCATCATTTACATTCATGGAACATAATTCCATAGATACAACACATTGAACCCAATATTACATTACACTGTTGCTTCTTTTATAATAATGGGAAGTGTACATCATAATCCAGAAGAATACAATAATGAAGAATTGAATACATAATAACGAACAATCTTCCTTCATGTGAAGCTCTAGGATCACTGCATATTCTTTTGCGCCATGATCATCACTTGGGGACCCAATAGGTGCTTTGCATATTCCACTTGACCTTGTGAACCTGAAGGAACACCCCCCATACAAGGAGTCGATAAGAAATAACCCTCATCCACAAAGTAAAAACATAAAGGACTAACACCACACAACTCAAGACCATATAACAACATAAACAACAACAATAATAAAACTCCAGAGGAAACAAGAACAAGGGAAAACAATGGGCACAGTTGGAGAGTGTCATCGCATGGCCTTACATGGATTCACCAGACTACCTAACACTAGGAGCTACCTCCATCCATGGTTAACCAAACATCCTATCTCAAGATTCCTCCCCATAGGGTGACTCTTGCGGAGCCACTTGACTTTCATGGAGACAAGGTAGTGACCTTACCAACCAAGTCTTCCCACCTGTGCTTAGTCTTTGAGAGCACTAACAAGAGGGGTGAGGTGCATTTTTTAGTCTTCTTATGTGTTTAACTAATCCAACCCACTAGATACTTTAATTACATTATTACTTATTTAAGGGAACACTTTCATGGACGACCACTTGTACACCAACCCCCATGAAGAGCCACTCTCCCCTACGGTTACCTCAAAACAAAAGACAAGTAAAGGGTGTACCTCAATACACAAACATAAAGTATATTTATTTTAAAACATAACACATGAGGCATGACCATCTCATGAGTACATAATGTATCAAATCATGAATTAAGGAGGTATCACCCATACACATATTCTCATGGTAAAAAGATAGATAAAAAGGTGCAAAACCAAATGCACAAACACACAATTTCCCGTAGCCTCTAGAGTTAAGTAAACATCTGCCCAAGAACTAAAATAACACATGTTTCCTCGAAATCATGAAAAAATTAAATCAAAGTTCCTAGACATACAATAAATAGCTCTTCATAATTAAATCAACAATTCATTCTTTTACAATCCAAAAGAAAAAATCTTTTAAATGATACATTATTGCAATTAAAATCATAGTTTCAAACTATATAAAATTTAACCTAAATTAAACATATGGCATATCAAATAAAAAAATTCATCATTATAAAATTCTTTAATGTAGATAACCCACAATATTCACAATCCATTCCATCTCATAAAATTCATTACAAAATTAAATATTCCAACTTAATCTATGGAAATAACCATTCATATTTTATATCTAATTTCAGAACTTAATTTACATAACATTAACTATCTCCTCAAATTTATTTTACCAAATTAGAAAATCTGAGTTTCCATAATTGTTTCTAAATAAGAATTTAATAAAGCTAAGTTATTGCAAAAAAAATATTTTTTGCTCTTTAATTCCAGAATTGAAATTTCTTTTGTGCTACCACAATATATTTATAACTAAATATATATATACATATATATATATATATATATGTATATATGTATATATGCCTAACATAAAAGAAATATGAAATTTAAATTATTATTGATGCAACTGTAGGATACCCAAAAGACATATTTAAATGAGTATCTAACTCATGCTAAATTGACGTATATACATATATATATATATATATATATATATATACAAATATATATTATAATATTAAAACTTAAATTACAAGTCTATTGCAAAATTTGTTCTGCTCAATTTAAAAAATAATAGAGAATATAAAATAATGAAGACCTATATATATATAATATGAAATAAAAGCCACGGTGGATCAACAGTAAGGGCGTGACCCTCCTTAGGATGGTTGCACATAACAACCATAGGCTATTGTGCAATCATTCTAAGGAGGATGAACAACACCAAGGTCAAAGGAAATAAGGGGAGTGGGGACACCAATGGCATTAGAACCCCAAGCCATTAACAGAGAGAAATAAATAATATCAACAGCCAAGAGAATCTTCGAATCGGAATTACATAATGCATAAACTAGTATATATATATATATATATATATATTCTATTTATCATATCTCTAATAAAATAATCACTACAACGATACTATAGAGTCATATAGAAGAGGAGGCGCATAAGCACAAGAGTGGCGAAGTGAAAAAGCCAAAATGCGAAATAAAAAAGACGAAGATCTCTGAAAAATCAAAATTACAGAATAATTGACTGAGAAATAACAATGGACAGATCAAAGAAGAGATAATTTATTCAAGAATAAAAATAAGTTTCCAGACGCTTTGCCAACCAAACTTGTATATCTAAAATATTAAATAACAATACTGTACAGGAAACAAAGGGGAAATAAAAATACAAAGGTTGGGGATGACATTTAAACATCAATGATTTCACAATAATAAAAATTCAAAAGTTCAAAGTAATGCATTTTTTTACTATACAAAATTTTTTACAAGCAAGCCTAACGAAAATTTGAAATTTTCAATTTTTCTTCACAATAGGAAATTACAAAGATAATAAATTTTATTGTGCTACCTTGAGTCCTTCACTTGAAATTAATTCAGAGATGAAATTTTGCGTCGTGTGTATCTAGCCAGCTACGTTCTTTACCAAATTCTAAAATCCACAGCTTCTAGAAGCAATTTCGAAGAAAACAAAATCTAGGACAAACTACAATTCTGAATTCTTTTAACTATTTTCGAAAGAAAAATGCAAAGATTACAATTTCCAACAAAAAACCAAAATTACCAATTGTAGAGCAAAAAATTTATTTTCTTCTCTCTCCCTTTTTTCAAAAAAACCCCAGATTGGATATAAAATCCAAAAAAAACAAAAATCCAAAAGTTACTAACAATTTTTTAATTTCACTGCACATGAAAAATAACCTCTTGCATTAAATTTCAATTTTTACTAATTTTCAAATAGGCATTTCTTCTAAAATTTAAGCAATATAATTTCCTTGTTAAAATATATTTAACTTTTTAAGACAAATAAATATTATTAAAATAAATAAATAAGCACTATGTCCCAAGCAACATTTAAATTTAAAATTTAATATTAAATTAACTACTCCATGTTAGAATTAGTCATCATAATAATAATTTCAAATGAATTAATTTAAATAATCAATAAAAAAAATTATTAGTTCTATATTTATTTAAATTAAATGGTATTCTCAAGATAATTTAAACTATGCCATATTAATAAAACCATTAATGTATAAAATAAATAATACTAACTAGCACATTTATTTTCTAAGAGAATTAATGCCACTCACTACAAATGTAATTTAATTACTTAACTAACCACATCGAAGAATAACATTTAATTAAAGCAATTATTTAATGACATCAACATACCCATAATTGAACCTTTAATAAACATTAATAAAACCATGAAATTAATTAGCTCCAACTAGAATCATGCCCACACGAACGAAGTACAAATATAACATGAACAAACAATGATTAAACCAAAGACATAGAAGGGGGTACATTCTTATCAACTCCCTAACCACATTAAACCATTGGGTATGTAGGGTGCGCTTAGACCCAATAATGCAGGTGGAGTTGGCACCTGGTACTTGCAGTTATGCACTACACCAAACATCAAACAAAATGTGCATATACATATAAACTCATAATAAAACTCACTGTGAAAGAGAATTGTGGTGAGGAAGGGTGCTCACGGATGAGCGATGCAACATCGTCTCTCACCCGCATAATAAAAATTAATTCAAGTCTAAACAACATCATCATCATAAAGAAACCAGTAACATCATCATAAGCATAATTATCCAACACATGTGTCGAAATATCATAAAAAAAGAAATAGAACTATCTGCCAACCAAACAACATGACAAAATAGATGTCTAACAAAGTATCAAGTATCCAAACATAACCAAAAACCAAACATAATCAAAACACACACCAAGTAGTATCATAAGGTATTAGTAACATGAGAGGCACTACATCCTCCCCCCTAGAACTAGGCTTAATCTTGGAAGCCAGAAAACAAATAAGGAGAAGATTCTTGAATGCGGGATGCATCCTCCCATGTCGCTAAAGACTCATGATTAGGGTCCCATTGGACCGCACCTAATCAATTTCTCTGCCCCTAAGAAAAGTCCTCTCGTGTTGTAGAATGGCCATGGGCTCTACTATGAGATGCATGTCCTCAACCTATAAAGCATTCCAATCTAGTACATGAGATAAATCAAGAAAATAAGGCCTAAGGATAAAAACATGGAAGACATCATGAAGGTGTGCAAGGCTAAACGATAAGCAATGGGCTCAATCCTCTCTAGAACCTTGAACGGACCCACAAAATGAGATGCCAACTTGGAGCCTTTTTCGTAATAGATAGGTCTCTTTCATGGACACACTCGAAGAAACACCCGATCATCACTGAAAACAGATAATCAACACTATGATCATCGGTATACTTCTTATGTCTATCCTGAGCCACTACCAAGTATTCTTTGATGTGAGCGACTTGCTACTCCATTTCCTCTAGCATCTCTGGTCCAAGAAGAACCCTGTCCTCCAAATGGTCCCAACTCAAAGGAGTATGACAAGGGCAACCATACAAAGCCTAGAATGGTGGCATCCCGATCAAACTGTGCAACCGTTATTTTAGGAAAACTCAACTAGATCCATATAGTCTTCCCAACGAGACTATTGATCCATAACATACATACAAAGCATGTCCTCGAGAACCTGATTAACATTCTCGGTCTAACCATTTGATTCTGGATGGTAAGAAAAATTGAAGTTCAATTATCTTCCTAAGGCACATTGCAATGATGTCCACAAAGTAGAAGTGAACACTGGATCTCTATCTGAAATGATTCTTCACGAGATTCCGTGCAGCCTCACAATATCATCCATGAAAATTTTGGCCACAGATGGTGCAGTATAGGAAGACCGAATGGGAGAGAAATGTGCCACCTTGGTCAACCTATCAACGAATACCATGATAGCATCATGTCAATGTGAAGTCATCGACAACCCAAAAATGAAGTCTATGGATATACTATCCCATATCCATTCAGGAATTAGATTAGGCAGCAGAAGAGTTGTGGGATGGTGGTGCTCTACTTTTACCCTCTAACACTCTAGGCATCTCACCACAAGATCTGCTATATCTCTCTTCATCCCAGTCGAAAAATACTATGAACGGAGATCTGCATACATATTTTTAACTCTCGAATGAGCCGAATAGGGAGCTCGATGTGCTTCATTCATGATTAGGGTACAAGACCCTCTAAGGAAGGAACATATATGTGACCCAAACATCACAAAATTCCATCAGACTCAAGAGTACAACCGATAAAAATTCCCTCCAACACTCTACCCAATTCAATCTCTTACTTCACCTCTTGGAACCAACTATTTGAAGGAAGTGTTATAAGAATCTGACCTTTTAGATCCACCTCAAGAGTCGCAGAGCATAACTCATGTCAGTGATGGATTAGAGCATCTACCACCACATTCTCCTTGCCCTAGATATAATTTACCTCAAAATCATACTCGTAGAGGAACTCCATCCATCTTCTCTACCTAGCATTCAGATTCGGCTACGTGAAAATATATTGAAAACAGTGATGGTCATTGTGCAACTCAAACCTATGTCCCAACAAGAAATGGCTCCACCTTACCAGGGCATGAACAACTACAGCCAAACTCCAAGTTTTTGTGAGTAGGGTAATTTAACTCATGGTCCTTGAGCTTACATGACTCATAGGCTATCACCCTATCATCTTGCATCAAAATAGCCCCTAACCCTTCCAAGGATGCATTTATGAAAACCACAAAGTCCCGAGTTGGATCAGGTATAGAAAGAATAGGTGCACTAGTCAACTTCTCTTTAAGATTTTGAAAAGTTGATTGACACTTTTCAAACCAATCATACTTCTTTCCTTTCCTCTGGAGAGAGGTGATAAGATGTGCAACGTTTGAGAAACCCTGCATAAACCATCGGTAATAGCCCACAAATCCCATAAAGCTACGAATTTCTAGAAATTTTTTGGGAGTAGGAAAATCTATAATAGCTTGGATCTTTGAGGGATACATGGTGATGCCTTCTGCTGAAATAACATACACCATGCATTTCACTTCTGACTTATAAAATTCACACTTTGCCAAGTTTGCAAACAACTCGTTTTCCCTCAAACATTGTAACACCAACTTCAAGTGTTCCTTGTGCTCCTCCATAGTTCTAGAGTAGATGAGTATGTCATCAAGAAATACGAGCACAAATCAGTCCAAGTAGGTCCAAAAAACACTATTCATTACGCTCATGAAAATTGACGGCGCATTTGTTAACTCAAATCACATGATAGTAAATTCATAATGTTCATACTGGGTATGAAATGTAGTTTTGTGAATATCCTCCTCAGCAATCCGCAACTGATGGTATCCTAACTTCAGGTCAATTTTAGAGAATATCTTCACTCTCTTGATCTAGTCAAACAAATCATCAATCCTCGACAAGGGGTAGTGAATCTTCACTATCACCTTGTTCAACTGCATGCAATCAATACACAAACGGAGCGAACCATCCTTCTTCTTTACGAATATGACCGGTGCTCCTGAAGGGGAAATACTAGGATGGAAAAACCCCTTAGCAAGAAATTCTTCCAACTACAAATGGATATCTTCAAGCTCTTGAGTTATCATCCTATAAGGAGTCTTAGAGATAGGCTCAACTCCCAGAATGAGATCAATTATGAAGTCAATGTCACACTTAGGTGGCATCCCTAGAATCTCACTTGGAAACACATCAGAAAAATTCTTAAGAAGAGGATAATCCTCTAAAGTCACTTCTCGACTCTCCTCCATATCTAGGTCACTAACTAAGACAACAAACAACTGACACCCTTGATGGAAACACTTCTACAACTGCATTGCAAAGATAATCCACATGGAGATAGGCTTTTGAATGCCAACAATTTCAACCTCACCTCCAAAATCATCCAGATAATGAACACACTTACAACGATAGTCAATTGTCACTCGATGTGCACTTACCCAATCCATCCCCAATAAGACATCATAAGAACCCAGTGGAAGAATTGGAAGATCCACTAAAGTCACAACCAAACCAATTTCCAACATACATCTTGGAACAAGAGACTCCACTGATACCTTTGCCCCATAAGCTAACTCGACTCACCACTTTACGCCTTGCTTTGCCATAACCAGACTACATCACTTAACTACTGAAGGGGAAATAAAGGAATTTGATGCACGAGAATTAAAAAACTATAGAAATAGGAGTGCCCTACAACAAACCCAATACCTCCACCATAGTGCCTTGGTGATCGGCCTGACGATTGTCCACTACGGTGAAAAATCGATGTGACCTACTAGCATCCTCAACTGTCACCTCAGACATCATTGGCCTCTGACTAAACCCTACAGTAGTCCTTTATAGACACTATCTGGCAATATGTCCCTGTTGACCGCAACTAAAATAACGAGTACCATGGCCAAAACCTCTAACACCCATCGAGACATTAGACTGTTGATAGCTACCACAACTAGGTGTAGGTTGTGAAGACTATACTGGCTACTCAACATGGTTACATTGTGATCTCTGCCAATGATAGTTTTTCCTTGATTGAAATATGTTGCCCTGATGAGACTAAGAGGAATTACTCTTCGACTGAAATTTCTACTACTATTGTCCATCCTTAGTGGGTGCAAAATGAGCCCTAGAAAGGCGTGCAGCTTGAGACTACCCACCGCGGGAACCAAAACTAGATGCAAGAGTACTACCGATCTGATCTACAATGTGACCTCCTAATGCCAAGGTCAAATTCTCCTCCATAAGACAAGCTTTCTCAACAACAACGTCCATAGTCTTTGGCTCAAAGACTTAGACACCTCCACTAATTCTAGCATTCAAACCTCTGAAAAAATGTTGTACCAACATAGCCTCATCATTACCAATTTTGACATACTTCTTAAGCTCATAGAAGCGGCACTCGTACTACTCTATGAACATTTCCATTTGACTCAAATCATGAAATTCATCTACCCGACATTGCCTCCAGTGAATAATAAGAAACGGGCCCTAAACTGCTCCAAAAACAAATCCCATCTCACTAAACTGATGTCAAGGTTTAATTTATACTCTTCCAGTCACCACCATGTGGATGAAAATCCTTTGAGGTGCATGATGACACACTTTTCCCTAGTATTCTTGACGTAGGGATGCATATCAAAGCATCAATCCAAATCAATAACCTAGGTTTCAACTTCCAATCCTCCCCTAGAGTCATCATATGTGGAAGGACATGCCCTCAGGAGGTCTCTCATATGACCAGTGGCCATAGCATCCTGATTTTCTCGTATCTCATTCCTCCTTGGTGACCACTCTCTCTCTCTCAGATCACCCATTGCTCTTCTTTCCTAGGACCCAGATGACCAAGAACCTCTTCCAACAACTGTCGCAATTGCTCACCACTTTGTACTGACTATTCTAGATTTGGGCCTCCACCCGAAGGGTTGCTCTTGGAACCCTGGTTTTCCTCCTATTCAAATTCATGGGAGTTTTGAGGTGACAAGTTATGATGGCCAGCTCCATGACCACCACTGCCATAACCATGACCACGTCCTCGACCCCTAGGCATGATTCTATGAACCAATAGAGGGAGTAGATAAGTTCAAAGTTATGCAACATGGTTAACATAATGGGCTTACTTAATCTATAGTACCCAATATTTTTAACCTTGGCTCTGATAGTAAGTTGTAATGCCCCACCACACAAACCCCATATGACACAACTACTAATAAAAAATAGAACAATTTTAAAATATATATATATATATATATATATATATATATATATATATATAATAACATAATTAAAAAAACTAATCATCATTAATATATATCATAAACATCAACCTAGTCCCATGGGGTAACATGGTGCACTACTTGAAATGAATCTAAACCAAATACAATGTTAAATAAAACCAAACTAAATAAATGATAGAAGCGTGAATAAGAAATGACATAAATTTATAACATACATCCAAACATGAATAAGATAGGTAAGGAAATATAAGAATATCATATTATTAAATTTCAAATTTCAAGTTCATAATTTACAGTCATGGAACATATTTGCACACATACAACACATTGAAACCAATATTACAATACAAAGTTGCATCCCTTATAATAAAGGGAAGTGTACATCATAATCCAAAATAATACAATAATGAAGAATTGAATACATAATAAGGTACAATCTTCCTTTGTGTGAAGCTCTGGGATCACTACATCTTTTTTCATGCCATAATCATCACCTAGGGACTCAATGGGTTCTTTGACCATTCCACTCAACCTTGTGAACCCAAAGGAACACCCCCCGTGCAAGGAGTCGATAAGAAAGAACCTGTAATACCCCTCTGTTTTGCTTCTTGTTTGGTTGCAGTTACTTTGATATTGGATACATTTTGTTATGATGATTTGATCACTACTATTGAGCAACAACTATTATTGTGGGATGTAGTTATCTGATTATTGTTTCACATGCATTATAGATTAATGTTGTTGTAGAGTTAACATAAGATGTTATTATGAGATTCCTGGATTATGATGGAAGTGTCAGTTTCGAGGAGTGTATTGGTGAAGACGACGGTTTCGCATCACTCGCTTGCGAGTGCCCTGTGAATCCATAATTTCTTCTTCACGGTGTGTATTATATGCTGGATATATTGTATGATGTTGTTTACTTGGTTGCAGGATTGCAGGTACATGACATCGACTCTACCTGGTTTCACAGGTTTGAGCATGTCGATCCAATGGTTAAGTTAAACGGGAGATAGTAGCTAGGTAACATGTGTCAAGTTTACACCCTAGCCTTAGTGTGTCATCAGTTGTGTGTGTTGAGTCATTGTCTGGTCTTGCTCTGACGTTATTTAATTATGAAAAATTCTTGATTTGAAAATAGATATTTAGAATAATTGTATTTAAATCATGTTGATGATTATTTAATTTAAATAATGCAATGTGGATAAAAGTGTATATTTAAATTAATTAATTATATTTAAATTATTTAATTAATTAAATTTAATCCAAGGGGGTTGAGTTTAGTTATTAAATAATTAAATTAATTAATTAAACGTGATGCAAGAGAATGAAAGGAAATAAAAGGAATTAAAATTAAATTTGGAATTTAATTTCAACGTGTGGGAATTAAATTAGAAATTGTAATTAAATGTTTATTTGGGAAATTGGTTACAATTTTGGAAATTAATTTATTATTTGAAATTGCATTTTAAATTGAAAGTGAGTTTTTGAAAAGTGAAATTGAAATTGAAATTGAAATATCTAATTTGCATGTAATGTGAATTAGGGTTGTAAAAATTGAAATTGAAATTGAAATTGAAATATCTAATTTGAATGTAATGTGAATTAGGGTTGTATTAGGTATTTCTGATTTATAAAGAATACATGTTTTAATTTTAGGGCAGAAAAATCTTTTAGAAAAAAAAATACATTTTTACAGCAAGGAAGAAATTTTGGAAAATTTGCACAAGGGTTTGAAGAAAGTTTGATTGTAGAATTGATTAAAGGAAAGATTGTTTGCAATTGTTGGATTTTGGATTGGATTCTTTGGAGGAGGCTTGTATCAGAAATTCATCTCTTCCTGTAGCTTCTTGTACCAGGTTTTCCTCTTTGTGTTTTATTATTTTTTATTGTTTTCTTTAAAATAGTAATGATTAAAGATTTGTTTGTTAAATCTGTTTTAGAAAATAAATTTGATATTAGAAGAAAAGAATTAAACAAATTTAGAGTCTTTGCTTGTGAAAATTATTGAGTGAAAATTGTGAAAACCTTAGTTGAATTTAAATTATTTGGGGAAATCAATTTTGTTGTTATTAAAAATCAAACATAGAGATTGAACAATGCATTTAGAATGTTTTAGAAAATGAAACCTTCTAGTTATTATTAAAAAATAGATTTTATAATCTGCAGTATAGTTATATTTCTCATGGTAAAATGGTCTGGTTGCGTCACCTATAACTTCACTTTGACAAACTGGGTTGTCATGAAATTTAAAGGGTTTTTGTATTTTGAAATTCTATTATCCTTGTCCAAAAATCGCAAATACCCAGATCGTAGCTTTTGAATTATGCTTGAAGCATGAGACTATTGTTAAGATATTTTCCCATGGCTGTTCTGAAAATAAAATAATAATAAATTGATATTTATAAATATTAATATTTTATGTATTGTTATTATAATATTAAAATATTATTTAATAATATTTTATATTATAATTTATAATACTAAAGTATTATATTTATTTATATTATTTTAAATAAAATTTGTATATTAGATTAGTGGAATTAAAATTATAAACATATGGGAAAATTATTGTTTATTTTAAAATGGCATGTTAAAGTTTAATTGAAGGAGTTAAATATTTGATTTAAAGAATGCATAATTTAAAATTGAATTGTGGAATTTAAATTCATATGTAAAAGGTCCAATTATTAATTTGATTTAATTGGAAAAATATATTTATATTTTGGAATATTGATGATAAAGGATATTTTATTTTGAATTAATCAATTTGATATTCTGCAAAGGATAGAAGATATGTTAATGATTAAATATATTTAAATATATTAATTTATATTTAGTATATATATAGTGAAGGTATATATCCATTTGAGAGAATAAATAATATTTTATCTTATTTTATTCTGTTGTTTGCAAATTAGGTATTATTAATGTTCTAAAAGAAATAATTAGTATGTGTAGAAAATGTATAGAGAAAGATATTTTTTAATAGAAATAATTACTTGATTTAAAAAGGAAATATTTATTTTGTTAATATGATTGAAGAAAATATATTGAGATGTATATATATATATCCATGAGTATTTTCAATCAGTATTTACCTTGTTTTATTTAAGTGCGTGTAATTTAGCTTTGCATGAATAATTTAAAAAATAAGTTTTGAATGTATGGTCAAAATTGATAAGGAAAAAGATATTTAAATATATTGAAGAATTATATAAATATTTATATTTAAATGTTTGTTTTAATTAATGAGATTTAATTAGAAACAATACGAATACATGGTCAAATAGATAAGCCAAAAGATATTTTTTATATACATTGATGAAATTGCATGTTTAAAAATGGATAGAGAAACAATATGTTATTATATTAAAGTGATTGAATGTTTTAAATAGAAAATTGAATGAGATGTAAGATTTGGTTAAGAAATGGAAAGAGTTTACTTACATGGATTTGTGTCAATTTAAAAGTAAATTAAGAAGTTGTTTTATTGATGAGGCAATCAATTATGTGATTTATTCATTTCTATTTAGATTAATTGAATCATTGTGATTGGATTCTGAAAGAGATATGGATTTAGTATATCCAAAAGTAGTATCTTCCTCATGATTATCTTAAAGGATTTAATTCTCTGTATTTAGCAAAGGGAAGTAAGTTTAATTGTTTTTAGATTTCCTAAAATGAAAAGGGAAATAAGGGTTATGATTATTTTAGGTGATCTAGTTATCATGTCTTTGACTTTGTCAACACTACCTATTGAATGAATAAGGATTTAGGAAATCCAAATATTAGATTTGATTGATGACTTGAATGCTTTTGTTGCTATGTCGTCAAGTTGCATTGTTGGTTTTGAGATTTAGTGTTAGTCATAAATTATAAGTGTAATACCCCTCCGTTTTGACTCTTGTTCAAGTTGCTTTATGCTATGTTTGGTTGCAATTACTTTGATACTGGATACATTTTGTTATAATGTTTTGATTGCTACTATTGAGCGACAACATTATTGTGAGATGTGGTTATCTGATTATTATTTCACATGTATTATGGATTAATGATGTTGTAGAGTTAATATGAGATGTTATTATGAGATTATTGGAATTATGATGGAAGTGTCAGTTTCGATGAGTATATTGGTGAAGAGGATGGTTTCGCATCACTCGCTTACGAGCGCCCTATGAATCCGTAATTTCTTCTTCACGGTGTGTATTATATGCCGGATATATTGTATGATGTTGTTTACTTAGTTGCAGGATTGTAGGTACATGACATCGACTCCACCTGGTTTCACAGGTTTGAGCATGTCAATCCAATGGTTAAGTTGAACGGGAGATAGTAGCTAGGTAACATGTATCAAGTTTACACCCTAGCCTTAGTGTGTCGTCAGTTGTGTGTGTCGAGCCATTGTCTATCTTGCTTTGATGTTATTTAATTCTAAAGATTCTTGATTTAGAAATAGATATTTAAAATAATTGCATTTAAATCATGTTGATGGTTATTTAATTTAAATAATGCAATGTGGATAAAAGTTTATATTTAAATTAATTAATTATATTTAAATTATTTAATTAATTAAATTTAATCCAAGGGGGTTGAGTTTAGTTATTAAATAATTAAATTAATTAATTAAACATGATGCAAGAGAATGAAAGGAAATAAAAGAATTAGAATTAATTTTGGAATTTAATTTCAACGTGTGGGAATTAAATTAGAAATTGTAATTAAATGTTTATTTGGGAAATTGGTCGCAACTTTGGAAATTAATTTATTATTTCAAATTGCATTTTAAATTGAAAGCGGGTTTTTGAAAGTGAAATTGAAATTGAAAATTGAAAATTGAAATTGAAATTGAAATTGAAATTGAAATATCTAATTTGAATGTAATGTGAATTAGGGTTTAATTAGATATTTCTGATTTATAAGAATATATATGTTTTAATTTTAGGGCAGAAAGTTTTTAGAGAAATACATTTTTATAGCAGGGAAGAAATTTTGGAAAATTTGCACAAGGGTTTGAAGAAAGTTTGATTGTAGAATTGATTGAAGGAAATATTGTTTGCATTTGTTGGATTTTGGATTGGATTTATTGGAGGATTGAAGAAAATTTAGGAAATCTTTGGAGGAGGCTTGCATCAAAAATTCATCTCTTCCTGTAGCTTCTTGTACCAGGTTTTTCTCTTTGTGTTTTATTGTTCTTGATTGTTTTATTTAAAATAGTAATGATTAAAGATTTGTTTGTTAAATCTATTTCAGAAAATATATTTGATATTAGAAGAAAAGAATTAAATAAAGTTACAGCCTTTGCTTGTGAGAATTCTTGAGTGAAAATTGTGAAAACCTTAGTTGAATTTAAATTATTTGGAGAAATTGATTTTATTGTTATTGAAATCAAACATAGAGATTGAACAATGCATTTAGAATGATTTTAGAAAATAAAACCCTCTGTTTGTTATTAAAAATCAGATTTTAAAATCTGCAGTATAGTTATAATTTTCATGGTAAAATGGTCTGATTGCGTCGCCTATAACTTCACTTTCACAAACTGGGTTTTCAGGAAATTTAAAAGGTTTTGCATTTTGAAATGTTCTTACTCCTGTCCAAAAATCGCAAATACCCAGATCGTAGTTTTTGAGTTATGCTTGAAACATGAGATTGCTGTTAGATTATTTTCCCATGGCTGCTTTGATATAATAATAAATTGATATTTATAAATATTAATATTTTATGTATTGTTATTATAATATTAAAATATTATTTAATAATATTTTATATTATAATTTATAATATATATTTTTTTTATTAGACTGCAGGAATCAGTCGGTTATTCGTCCCCCTATAAACTGCAATGCGCCTGATAAACTTTTTCATGTGACCGGTGGTGCTGGCGTGACATGCCCTCCGGTACCAAGGGTTTGGGGGGAGACTAAACCTCGTGACCTCTTGCCTACAACAGGATGTTTTTAGCCAATCGAGCTAGGCCCCCCGCCCCATTATAATTTATAATATTAAAGTATTATATTTATTTATATTATTTTTAAATCAAATTTGTATATTAGATTAGTGGAATTAAAATTATAAACATATGGGAAATTATTGTTATTTTAAAAATAGCTTGTTAAAGTTTAATTGAAAGAGTTAAATATTTGATTTAAAGAATGCAATATATTTTTGAATAGAGATTTAAAATTGGATTTATTAGTGTATATGGAAAATGGATAGAGAAACAATATGTTATTATATTAAAGTGATTGAATGTGTTAAATTGAAAAGTGAATGAGATGTAAGATTTGGTTAGGAAATGGAAAGAGTTTACGTGCATGGATTTGTGTCGATTTAAAAGTAAATTAAGAAGTTGTTTTATTGATGAGGCAATCAATTATGTTATTTATTAATTTCTATTTAGATTAATTGAATCATTGTGATTGGATTATGAAAGAGATATGGATTTAGTATATCCAAAAGTAGTATTTTCCTCATGCTTATCTTAAAAAATTTAATTCTTTGTATTCAGTAAAGGGAAGTAAGTTTAATTGTTTTAGATTTCCAATAATGAAAAGGGAAATAGAGGTTATGATTATTTTAGATGATCTAGTTATCGTGTCTTTGACTTTGTCAACACTACCTATTGAATGAGTATGGATTTAGGAAATCCAAATATTAGATTTGATTGATGACTTGAATGTTTTTGTTGCTATGTCGTCAAGTTGCATTGTTGGTTTTGGGATTTAGTGTTAGTCCTAAATTATAAGTCTTCCAGAAGAACTTAGAGGATAAGAGTTGTTGAATCTTTGTGCCATCCAGTTGTTTTCCCTTGGGTAGTGCATGGCATCTTTTCAGTTTTACCCGATTTTTCACGAACGGGAATGTTTGCACCTCCTTGGTTTAGGAGCGGATAATGGGATTTGTGTCTCCTTGTATGGAGTGACCTTGTTATGTGGTTTCATCTTGTTGCATCCTGTGAAAGGAGTGGACTATTTGTTGTTGCCTCCAAGATGTTTGGAGTGAGATATTTTGTATCTCCTGTAAAAGGAGTGGACTATGTGTTGTTTTCTCCGAGATGTTTGGAGTGAGTTTCTATTATTTGTATCCTGCTTGTGTTGGAGTGGATTATGATGCCTAGTTGGTATGCACTTGTGGTTCCCTTGGTGGATTGTTTGGGTGTGTGTTATCGAATAGAAGAGTGGCTTATGTTAGGCGCCAGAGCCCAAAGAGGTAAATTGGATAACCTTCAGGAGTGATTTAAAGAAGTGATAATTAAAATAATGTACTTAGAAGATTAGGATTAACTTCACATTAATCAAGATAATTCAATCCTCACTCATAGACACAAGGGCTTGTTTAGACTTGGGATGAGTGAGAAGGCCTTGAATGGCAAGATCAACTATCTTGTTCTTACGAGAAGTAGTTGATTCCGCATGAGTGAGTATGAGTGCCGGAATTCGGTTGAGGCCACCAGGATTACTTGTGCCGGAGCCTATGAAGAATGCCCAGAGGAGATCTCATGACAAACCTTGCGATGACACTCTATCTATGACAACTGTTGTTAATTATTTTATGTGTATGGTTATTTGAACATACTTGATCTACTTTATATTTGGAAGCAATGTGACCTATGTCAGTGATGTTGGAGTTATACTTGTATTGTACCGATTTGTACATGTATTGTATTTGATTTGTACTTGTATTGTACTTGAGTTGTACTTGATTCGTACATGTATGGTGAATGAGTTGTACTTGTTAATTCATTTGGTTGTTTATAACAGTATGAGTCAGTTTGAGTTTGCCTTTGGTTAGAGGTAGTAGATCTTTGTCCATATTACTTTGTTACTATCTCCTAGCATGGGGGGTGGGCCTTCGGGTACCACATTGGTTGGGTGGAATATGCACCAAAACCGTTGGGTCCCCATCGATCTTCAGTACTTGGTGGTGAGACATCCAGATGGACAGCTCACGGTTCTTGTTGTAATTTCTTGCATTGTAATATTTCAGTTGTATATGATACTTTATCCCTCTTTGTAAGAGGTGGAGTTATGTAATTGTAATTTTTTATACTATTGCCTCATTCTAGGAATGAGTGATGTATCTATTGGATTAAGATAATGTTTATGAGATTGTATCTTGGTTGATTATCTTATTATGATATGTGGTATTCTTATGGTGTATGATGTTTATATCATAAGGTTCATAATGCTATGGTTATATGTAATATGTATGTGTGGGTTTAAGTAATCCTAACCTTGTAGCCTTAGAGGTTGTTGTTAACTAGTAAGTGAATGTGTATGTTAAATGCACTTTATAAAAAAAAAATTGGTTTGCTTATGATGTTAATTGCAACTTCCTTTTAAGGTTACTTGGCAGGGAATTACAATAAGTCTTACAGAAGAACTTAGAGGATAAGGGTTGTTGAATCTTTATGCCATCCAGTTGTTTTCCCTTGGGTAGTGCATAGCGTCTTTTCAGTTTTACCCAGTTTTCATGAACGGGGATGTTTGCACCTCCTTGGTTTAGGAGCGGATTATGGGATCTGTGCCTCCTTGTATGGAATGACCTTGTTATGTGGTTTCATCTTGTTGCCTCCAAGATGTTTGGAGTGAGTTTCTATTATTTCTATCCTACTTGTGTTGGAGTGGTTATGATGCCTAGTTGGTATGCACTTGTGGTTCCCTTGGTGGATTGTTTGGGTGTGTGTTGTCGAATAGAAGAGTGGCTTCTGTTAGGTGCCAGAGCCCAAAGAGGTAAACTGGATAACCTTCAGGAGTGATTTAAATAAGTGATAATTAAAATAATGTACTTAGAAGATTAGGACTAACTTCTCACTAATCAAGATAATTTAATCCTCACTCATAGACACAAGGGCTAGTTTAGACTTGGGGTGAGTGAGAAGGCTTGGAATGGCAAGATCAACTATCTTGTCCATACGAGAGGTAGTTGATTCCGCATGAGTGAGTATGAGGGCTGGGATTCGGTTGAGGTCACCAGGATTACTTGTGCTGGAGCCTATGAAGAATGCCCAGAGGAGATCTCATGACAAACTATGTGATGACACTCTATCTAGGACAACTATTGTTAATTGTTTTATATGTATGGTTCTGTGAACATACTTGATCTACTTTATGTCTGGAAGCAATGTGACCTATGTCAGTGATGTTGGAGTTGTACTGGTATTGTACTTTTATTGTACTTGATTTGTACTTATATTATACTTGAGTTGTACTTGATTCGTACTTGTATGGTGAATGAGTTGTACTTGTTAATTCATTTGGTTGGTTATAACAGTATGAGTCAGTATGAGTTTGCCCTTGGTTAGAGGTAGTAGAATCTTTGTCCATGTTACTTTATTACTATCTCCTAGCATGGTGGGTGGGCCTTCGGGTACCACATTGGTAGGGTGGAACATGCACCAAAACCGTTGGGTCCTCATCGATCTTCAGTACTTAGTGGCGAGACATCCAGATGGACAGCTCACAGTTCTTGTTGTAATTTCTTGCATTATAATATTTCAGTTTGTATAAGTTATTTTATCCCTCTTATGTTTATGAGGTAAAATTTTGTAATTGTAATCTTATGTACTATTGCCTCATCTTGGGAATGAGTGATGTAACTATTGGATTAAGATAATGTTTATGAGATTGTATCTTGGTTGATTATCTTATTATGTTATGTGGTATTCTTATGATGTATAATATTATATCATAAAGTTTATAATGCTACGGTTATATGTAATGTGTATGTGTGGGTTTAAGTAATCCTAACCTTGTAGCCTTAGAGGTTGTTGTTAACTAGTAAGTGAATGTGTATGTTAAATGCACTTTATAAAAAAATAAAATTGGTTCGCTTATGATGTTAATTGCAACTTCCTTTCAGGTTACTTGGTAGGGCATTACAGAACGCTCATCCACAAATTCAAAATATAAAGGACTAACACCACATAACTCAAGACCATATAACAACATAAACAACAACAATAATAAAAATCCAAAGGCAAGAAGAACAAGGGAAAATAACAGGCATAGTGGGAGAGTGTCATCGCATGGCCTTGGATAGATTCACTAGAGTACCTAACATTAGGAGCCGCCTCTATCTATGGTTAACCATAAATCCTAGTTCAAGGTGTCACCCCATAGGGTGACTCATGTGGATCCACTTACCTTTCATGGAGACAAGGAAGTGACCTTACCAACTAGGTTATCCCACCTGTCCTTAGTCTTTTAGAGCACTAACAATAGGGGTGAGGTGCATGTTTTAGTCTTGTTATGTGTTTAACTAACCCAACCCACTAGATACTTTAATTAGGCTATCACTTATTCGAGGGAACTCTTTCATGGATGATCACTTGTACACTGACCCCCATGAAGAGCCACTCTCCCCTATGGTTACCTCAAAACCAAAGACAAGTAAAGGGTGTACCTCAATACATAAACATAGAGGACATTTCTTTTAAAACATAACAACGAGGCGTGACCATCTAGTGACTACATAATGTATTGAGTCATGAATTAAGGAGGTACCAACCATACACATATTCTCATGGTAAAAATATAGATAAAAACTTGGAACAACAAATGCACAAACACATAATTTCCCGTAGCCTCTAGAGGTAAGTAAAAATCTACGCAAGAACTAAAATAACACATGTTTCCCCAAAATCATGAAAAAATTAAATCAAAGTTCCTAGATGTACAATAAATAGCTCTTCACAATTAAATCTTCAATTGATTTTTTCACTTTCCAAAAGAAAAACTCTTTTAAATGATACATTATTCCAATTACAATCATATTTTAAAACTATATAAAATTTTACCTAAATTAAACATATGGCATATCAAATAAAAAATTTCATCATTATAAAATTCTTTAATTTAGATAACCCACAATATTCACAATCCATTCCAACTCATAAAATTCATTACAAAATTAAATATTCCAACTTAATCTATGGAAATAATGATTCATATTTTATATCTAATTTTAGAACTTAATTTACATAACATTAAATATCTCATCAAATTTATTTTACCAAATTAGAAAATATGAGCTTCCATAATTGTTTCTAAATAAGAATTTAATAAAGTTGAGTTTATACAAAAAGATAATTTTTGCTCTTTAATTCCAGAATTGAAATTTCTTTTGTGCTACCACAATATATTTATATCTAAATACACACACACACACACACACACACATATATATACATATGTATATATGTATAAATTATATACCTGACTTAAAAGAAATATTAAATTAAAATTATTGTCGATGCAACTGTAGGATACCCAAAATATAGATTTAATTGAGTATCTAACTCACATCTAAATTGACATATATACATATATATATTATAATATTAAAACTGAAATTACAAGTCCATTGCAAAATTTGTTGTGCTCAATTTTAAAAGAAAAATAAATAATATCAACAACCAAGAGAGTCTTCAAATCAGAATTATAGAATGCATAAGGTGTATATATATATATATATATTATATTTATCATATCTCTAATAAAATAATCATTGCAATGATACTACAAAGTCACATAGTAGAGGAGGTGCATAAGCACAAGAATGGCGAAATGCAAAAGCTAGAACACCAAATAAAAAAGAGGAAGATCTTTGGAAAATGAAAATTATAGAGTAATTGACTGAGAAATAACAATGGATAGATCAAAGCGAAAATAATTTATTCAAGAATAAAAATAAGTTTCTAGGCACTTTTCCAACCAAACTTTTATATCTAAAATATTAAATAACAATACTGGATAGGAAACAAAGGGGAAAGCGAAATCCAAAGGTTGGGGATGACATTTACATAGCAACGATTTCGCAATAATAATTCAAAACTTCACAGTAATGCATTTTTTTATTATAATTTTTTTCTGACAAGCAAGCCTAACGAAATTTCAAAATTTTTGTTTGTTTCTTTTCAACAAGAAATTACAAAGATAATCAAGTTTATTGTGCTACCTGGATTCCTTCTCTTGAAATTAATTCAGAGACAAAATGCTACATCGTGTGTATCCATCCAGCTACGTTTTTTGCCAAACTCTGAAATCCGCAACTTCAAGAAGCAATATTGAAGGAAACAAAATCCAAGACAAACTATGATTCTCAATTCTTTTAACTATTTTTGAAAGAAAAATGTAGAGATTACAATTTCTAGCAAAAATCCAAAATTACCAATTGTAGAGCTAGAAGTTTATTTTGTTCTCTCTCCCTTTTTTTTGAAAAATCCCAAATTGGATATAAAATCCAAAAAACACAAAAATCCGAAAGTTGCTAACAATTTCTAAATTTCACTAAACATGGAAAATAATCTCTTGCATTAAATTTCAAGTTTTACTAATTTTCGAATAGGAATTTCTTCCAAAATGTAAACAATATAATTTCCTTATTAAAATATAATTAACTTTTTAAGACAAATAAATATTATTAAAATAAATAAATAAACACTATGACCCAAGCAACATTTAAATTTAAAATTTAATATTAAATTAACTACTCGATGTTAGAATTAGTCATCATAGTAATAATTTCAAATGACTTAATTTAAATATTCAATAAAAAAATTTATTACTTTTATATTTATTTAAATTAAATGGTATTCTCAAGATAATTTAAACTATGACATATTAATAAAACCATTAATGTATAAAACAAATAACACTAACTAGCACATTTATTTTCTAAGAGAATTAATGTAACTCACTACAAATGTAATTTAATTACTTAACTAAGCACATCGAAGAATAACATTTAATTAAAGCAATTATTTAATGACATCAACATAGCCATAATCGAAACTTTAATAAAAAATAATAAAACCATGAAAGTAATTAGCTCAAACTAGAATCATACCCACATGAACGAATTGCAACTATAACATGAACAAACAATGACTAAAGCATAGACACAAACGGGGGTACTTTCTTATCAACTCTCTAACCACATCAAACCATTGGGTATGTAGGGCATGCTTAGACCTGACAATGCAGGTGGAGTCGACACCTGGTACCTACAGTCTTGTATAACACCAAACGTCAAACAACATATACATATACATATAAAATCATAAACAAACTCACTGTGAAAGAGAATTGTTGTGAGCCAGGGTGCTCACGGATGAGCGATGCAACACCGTCTCTCTCACCTACTTAATAAACAATAATTCAAATCTAAAGAACATCATCATCATAAGAATAAGTATCCAACACATGTGTCCAAATATCATAAGCAAAGAAACATAATTTTCTACCAACCAAACAACATGTCGAAATAGATGTCTAACAAAGTATCAAGTAAGTATCGAAACATAACCAAAAACCAAGCAAAATAAAAACACTCACCAAGCAGTATCATAAGGTATTAATAACATGAGAGGCACTATAATATTATGACAACTTCTTCAATTGATACTTTCTGATCAACGACTGAAAATCCATATGCTATAAGTTTCTTGTCACCAAAATATGAAATACCAGTGGTTGCGAGTTGATTTCCAAGAGCGTTTTTCCAATCCTCAATAAGAAATGCATGAGAAATAGCTACAGATGTAACATAAATTACTATAGGTTGGTGCTCATCTTTATCAGATTTATCTATCTCCTCCATGAAATTTGAAGAAACTATTGCAAGGGAAACTATTATTTGTTGCTACTCCTTATCAACATTTGTATGTCATTCTTTTTCATTAATTGAGGTAGAAAAAACTGCTATAGGTGTGTCCTCAATTATTTTTGTTAACTCTACATGTAGCATTCTCTTGCTAAGATCAAGGGATGGAGAGATATTTGCATATTGGTATGGAAAGGATGGTGCATATCTTTCAATTTCTTTGAACTGATTGTTACCATTAGAGGCATACATTCTTATACTTGGGGCTGCTACAAGATGATTCTCACCATTGAATGCATGAGATGCAGCTATATATTGATCTATTTTTTCCTTAATATCCATGTAACTTACTATAGGAATAGAAGACAGTGTTGTCAATGTCCCTTCCTCATACACAGGTCAAAATCCATTTGCAGCAGAAATATGCAATCTTTCATCATCCCCATATTTGGTATGCATTTATAGATCATTTACTATCGCTTTAAGAGATGCTATCTCCTGTTGTGCAACAATTAACTCTATAATTTATAGACACCTAGGAGAAGGATTAATTGATGTTGAATACTTTGTCTATAGGTGTTGAATATCACCATTCTATTCAAGCAATGGTTGATTTCCTACCCATGGGTGTTGAGGTGGGAACCATTGATGATTCATATCATGTTGTTACCATGAATAGTGACGTATTTTTTCCAAATTGGTCTCCCTTACTTGAGTAGCATGGCAGCTACATAATTATTTCTTCTTGAAAAAATTTGGGCAGCACATAGCTATAACTTGTTCTTCCTTTTCTTCTTTCCTTCTGCTTAAAGTCATTTGCATCATGAACCAAGAGTAATTCCTCCACAAAATAGAAATGTGATCAAATGAGAATTTGGAAACATCTCAAGTACACATGAGATTTAAAGCTTCTATTCTTTCTTTAGTCACCCCTTTCAAAAATATCATTTTGATGGCATCTTCGTTCAACCTCTTATATTTAGATTTTTGTAGGCTAAACAAGAAACATTTTATATAGTCTTCCAGTAACTCATCATTTTTCTGTGATATCTAGAAGATGCCATCTTCTCTATAGTAACTTTGGTTAGTATTCATCATAGGTGCAATGCCCATGGGAATTTTAATAGGAAATTCAAAAGTAGAATGCTCACCTTGAAGTTCTCCCTTCCTATATTAATTCACATAATTATGAATTGAAACTCCCTCAAATTCCTTTAATTCAATCATTATTTGATCTACAATTTGTTTCTCTTTTATGGTCTATAATTTTTTCAGATATTTTCTTGATTAGTGCTAATCACATAGAGATAAATAAAGGTGTGAGTTAACGTTGCAAACAAGAAATGTTTTCATCTTGTTTATTCAAAATTAGTTCTTTACTTATCAAATGACTCACAACAAGTGGTGTTGATATAAACATAATTTGACCCCTTAGATTTACGTACAGATTTTTAATCATGCATCTATATGATTTAAACAACACAAATTAGGAGTAATCACCTAAGCACGGTCGGAAGGTGTGTGAGCTTTCATCCTAATGCATTAGTCCTATCTCATCTTACTTAATAGTACTTTGACACCATTCCCCAACAACAACACAAAAATGATAGGCAAAAATTGAGGTAAATAATAAGAAGGATTTAATATTTAATAATAAGACTTAACTTGGTCTTGTAATACCCCTCTGTTTCATCCTTTTGATCAAATAGTGTTCTGCTCCTTTGTGTGTGTTTTATGTTAGTACCTTGACTATGGTACTCGACTTCTATTTGATCACTATCTGTAAAGCGACGTTAATGTTATATTTTTATGTGATGCTATTTTATTATGATGTTATCATTATGGATGTTTGCATTAATGACATTTTATGCTTTGGATTATATTAATATGTTAGATTTGTCAGTTAGTTACATTATATTGGTGAAGGGGATAGTATAGTATCACTCGCTTGCGAACACCCTACGATTCTGAGATTCCCTCTTCATGGTGTGTCTTATTTATGACATATTATTGTATTTGGATATACTCTTTGTTCGCAGGTTGACATGTATAGGACATCGACTCCACCTGATTTCACAGGGTTGAGCATGTCCATTACCAATGACATTCGATTGGAAGATAGTAGCTAGGTTTTTCGTTCCAAGTCGTCACCCTAGTCTTAGTATGTCGTCTGGTGTTAGTCGAGTTATGTTGCTTTTATGATTGACCATCTTACCTTGATTTTATTTAATTGGAAGTTAAAAAGGGTAATTAAATGGCTTAAGGTATTTAAGTTGTGGATTAATTTGATCTGGAATTATGTTGAAATGTAATTTATTTTATTATTAACTTAGTCTAATTAATAAATAATTTAATCATTGATTAAATATATTTTATTAATTAATTAAATTTTGAAGTTGAAATAAGTTAATTTATTTATGTTGAATTTATTGTTATATTTGTTGAAATTGAAAATAAAAGAAAATGTTTAAAAGTCAATTTAGAAAATTTGAATTCAAAATTTGGAAAAATGAGATATTTGTTATTTTGTTTTCAGAAATTGATGAGGGTTGGTGCATGGATATTTTTGAGGAATTTTGTTTTCTTTATTTGGTTTTTCCTTCACAAATTTTGTTAGGAAGTTTTAAAAATTAAAAATAGAGAAGGGAAGAGGAATTTTGTTGTCAAGGGGTTTTGGATTGAAACTATGAAGGAACTCTATGGATTTGTTTGGAGGAAATGAAATCTCTGAAGGGATTCTTACTCCATTTGACAGCTTCTCAAACTTCTGGAATTAGGTTCTTTTTTTTCTCATTTATTAAATTAGCTCTTTGGAATGGATTCATAATTTTAGTGTGTTGTTTGAGGGCATTCAAACCTCTGTCTAGTTGTAAATAAAACCCATTTTAATTCTTGTTTTAGAATTTAAGGAAAACCTCTTATTGGAAATTAATTTCTTCAAAAAAAACTGTGTTCTTGGCTGCAAATTATTGTCCTTGAAGATTATTTACTCAAATTGTTTTTCAAATCTTTAGGGGAGATAATTAAACTTATGTATATTCATGTGTATATATATTGTTATATATATAAACACATATATATTATTTCTTCTTTTTTGGGGTTTTGGGTGGGGGGTGGTGTTGTTAAAATGAATTTTGAAATACCCCAGGTAAGGGCACAGATTTCTAAAATCCGTAGGCTTTTTTTTTCCAAACTTTTAAAAAATAATAATAATAATAAAAAAATACATAGTGGAAGGGAGGCGGCGCTGGGGGCTCACCTCCCCACCGTGCCCCCCATGGGAGCCGCACCCGATGTGGCTTTCCCAACCCCCATCATGGTTGCTATGGGAACAACCACCGCCACTGTTGGTGGAGTTGTTAAACAACACCTCCAACAGTGGGAGTGGCTATTCACATAGCCACCGACCTCCACACAGGGTCACCACCATCTGGCCCGGCCTCTGCCCTGCTTTGTGCCCCTCGTGCCACCCTACGTCCAACACGTCGCCGCCTGGGAAAACTGCATTCCACACCCATCAAAAGAAATACCATGCTTAGCGCGTGGCCCGAGGTCCACGTGACTCAACCATAAGGGTTGGCATGTAGCCCGAGGCATTATGGGGGTCAAAAAAATAAATAAAGTAATATAAAATAAAACTTTTAATTTTATAATTTTTAATATTATATTTATAATATTAATATATTATTATGTATTATATCACATATAATATGTAGTAAATAATTAATATTATATTATATAGTATTATCATATTATTTATTTAGTTGTGTTATTAATTTTTCGATACACGTTTATATTTTCTAAATATACACATATATTAAAATATTATTTTAAATGATGTTTGACTTAAACGTAGTTGTGAAATATAAATTTAAGTGCAAAGGTTCAATTATTGATTTGATTTAAATCTAATTGAAAAACTTTAAAATATTGGTTTTTAGTCAAATTATTGATCTTATTTTAAAACAATAGATTTGAAAAGGGCAAATGTTGGATTTGTGATTAATGTGTTAATAACAAAATTAATTGGTTTATTTTATAATGATTTAGTATGCAAGGGCGAATGGTTATTTATTTTAAAGCGATATTTTTTGAGTTATAGATGAAAATGCTTATTTTATTATTTAAAGGCATTTAGGAAATTAAATGTTTGGCTTAAATTTCGTCCTTGGTCTTGTCAAGACATTGTTAAATTAAGTTTTAGTGATGCAATAAATTACTGAATGAAATGAGGACATGGATTTAGAATATCCAAAGGTAGTTTATTTCATGTGCCTTCAGTGGATATTCCCTTTGTGTTCTTGTTTGGGGAAAATTGGTCGGAAGGGTTGTTAAGTCTTCCAGATGATCTTTTAAATTATGTGGGTTGTCTTATGTTAGTCATCTTGTGGTGAATTCCCTTGGGTAGTGCATGGTGCCTAGTCAGCATTTACCTGATTTCCACAAACGGGGATGTTTTGTACCTCCTTGGATTAGGAGTGGATTACATGAGTTGTGCCTCTTGGTAAGGAGTGACTTGGTTATGTTTGTTACCTCTAGTGTTGGAGAGGGTGTTCACTTATGTCACCTCCTAAGAAAGGAGTGGTCGTGTTTGTCTTGTTTGTTGCACTTTGTTACCCTTGGTGATTGGATGGTGTGTGTGTTGTCGAGTAGAAGAGTGGCTTCCATTTGGGGCCAGAGCCTGGAAGAGGTAAGATTGGGTAACCTTCGGAAGTAGTTTAATCAAATGATAATTAAATCAATGTACTTAGAGGTTAGGTGGTACTTCACACTAATCAAGATAAGTTCTAGCTTCACTCATATTCACAAGTGCTTGTTTAGACTTGGGGTGAGTGGGAAGACCTGGAATGGCAAGGTTATCTATCTGATCTTTATGACAGGTATTTAATCCTACATTAGTAAGTATGAGGGTCGAGGATCGGTAGAGGCCACCAAGATAACCCATTATGGGGGCCGAAGTTTATGAAGATCTGCAGTTGGTAACTCATGACAAACGGTGTAATGACACTCTGTCTAGGACAATAGTTGGTACTTGTTTATTGTGGGTATGGTTTCCATAACATACCTGATGTGACCATAGTTGGTATTTGATTATTATGTGTATGGTTCTCTTAACATACTTGACCTGCTTTGTATCTAGAAGAAATGTCACCATGTAGAGTTGTACTTGTGTTTTACTTGCATTGTTTATGAGTTGTACTTGTGTTGTACATGTGTTTGGTTGTGTCAGTTGGTTCAGTTATGATTTAACCTGTGTCTAGAGGTGTTGGTATTGGCTAGGATTCCTAGTTACTATCTCCTGGCATAGGGGGTGGGCCTTTGGGTTCCACTTGGTTGGGTGGCATGCACGTAAATCAGTTGGGTTCTTTCTTCATGTTCATGTGGATGAGACTTCCATTTGGAGAGCTCGTTGTTTTAGTATCAGTTCTTGCTTTATTTCATTTCAGTTGATCTTGTATTATTTATTACCCCTCATTTGTTATCGAGGTGGAAGTTGTAATTGTAATCTTATTTATTGGACTTGCCTCATTTGGGGAATGAGTGTTCTAACCTTGTTGTTTAATGAATGGATTAATGAACTTGAAAGTTATCACTTATGCTTCATGTAAATCATCTTAATTGGAATGTATGTGTTTATTTATTATTTAAATAATTGACATGGTTTAAGTTCATGTTTTCTGTTGAGGTTCTTTATAACCTATGTCTCATAACCTTAGAGGTTGTTGGAATTAGTTAGAGAAATTTCTTCTTAATTGTACTTAAACAAAAAAAAATTAGCCTATTTAAGTAGTTGTTTGCAACTTCCTCTAGGTTTGTGTGGTGGGGCATTACAGGTCTAAGTGTCCATCTGAGGCGTAAACTTGTGAAATATTTCATGGCTATATGCACAAGGGCTACAATTCATGAGGTGAGTGGGGATGAAAATGCATTCCTCAACTACCTAAATTGAAAATCAAATTAATGTTTATGTTTTGCTTCTATGACTATGGCAGTACTGCAACATTTCTGCAATAGAAATAACAATAGTAATGATTCTAGAAACTGAACTCATAGTTGTAATCAATCATTAACATAGATAATGGTTAGATCACATAATTGAATTATTAATAATAAACAATAAACATTAAATAGTTCACAAGATAACAAAAATAAACACACTACTAAAAATAAACTCATTGCTAAAAATAAACACTGTTGGAAATGAACACACTCACTACAAAATCTACAAAATCACCAAGCATTCCAAGAAGGTGGCACCCTTCCTTAGTTTTCCTAGGGCTCAATGAAATTCCTTTACGTTGGTTGAGTCACATGAATATGTTCTTTTAATTATCAAAAATAATAGAAATTCTGGGTGATCCCACAATAGTGGTTCACATTTTTTGGCCAAACTCAACACTAAAAGTATTATTTTTAACTAAATTTTCACATTCGAGCACCTAGAGTGGCTAAAACATGAGGAATTTGAAGATGATGAAAACTAGTCTCATCACATTTTTTCTGTAGATTCTAAAAATATTTTTTTCAAAAATTTCGGAATAAGATTGCACTTGTTTTTCCATCTCCCATGAAAACTGGTTTTTTTTGAGAAAACAACATTTTAAAAAAATGGCACTCATCGTATACAACATAAAAAAATTTGTATGAAGGATAATATTCTAATTTTTTCGATTTTAGATTTCTAACTACGATATCTAGCACTTTCATTTGGTCTGATAGTTTTTTATTGAATATTTTTTCCTTAATATAGTTTCAAAGTCAAACCAATTGCAATTCAGAGATAGGCAGACTGTATACAACATAACTTTTTTGTATGTATCAAAATTGAATTGAATTTTTTAATGGATCAAGGACATCAATACCTAGCACAAAAATATATTTTTTAAAATTATTTTGATAATTTTCTATTTTTCCACATGTGTAAAATAGAGAGCTTGATTTTTGGTGAAAACCTATGTTTAATAAAACTAAAAAAAAACATACATAATAAAACCAAAATCTATTAAAATTATATTTGTGGGATAGCTCATTTTGAGGACTACGATAATAATTTGAAATAAATTTTAAATTAATTCATTCAATCCCCCAAAAGGTAAATCAAAAGTGATTTTTTATCAACATTTTGATAGTTGTAAAGGAGACTCATTTAGAGGTATGGTTTAAAAATAGTGAGGTTCTATCCAAAGGGGTTTGATCTAAGGTGGTTTGATCAAACCCTCTTCAATTGGAATCCTTAAAATGGAACTTTTAAAGGCTCAAATCATTATATTTTTTAAAAATATGTGATTTCAGCAAAAATCAATTCCTCTCAAAAATTGTAAACTAGCTTTGTGGGATCACCCATCTACATGTATATCTCTTTTCACGTAACTCATATTTATAACAAATATGAGTGAAATTTGTTCCCTATTTTTATGCCACCTTTCCCTTTTTTTGGCTGATATCTATCTATTTGATTAGTTGAAACAAATCACCTTAAATTGTAGGAGCTTATTTAGCTCCTGGTCACAATCATCAAAATAGAATATTATTTTCAACGTGAAGACATTCTCATCTAAGCTAAATAATAATTGGTTATAACCAAATAACCAAAGTATTTTATGAGAAAATAATTATATGAGTGAAATTAATTTTCTAATATGTGTACCCACGAGTGACAAGAAGGCGAGAGGAAGTATGCATTCCTCTCCTTCAATCAGCTGTCTGCAAGATATATTTTCTTAACATAGTAGAAGAAAACACTAGTAAATACAATCTTACAATTATTAATCACTTATTTTATCTAAAAACTAAATTAAATATTGCTTATTTATATTTAAGCATAAAGAAAAAAAGGTGGTAAATGGTATATAACAATGTACAAAAATGAAATATAAAAATGGGTTAAATGGTATAAGTGTAAAAGCCCAAAGTTATGTCACACTTTCAGCCAACATATCAGCACAATTGAATTTAAGTATTTCTAACTAAAAATCAATCTTGGTCAAACATATGACCTAGTAAGATTCATTCTAGCTAAGTTATATACTTCCACAACTTATTCAACTAAAATAGTTGGCTAAAAATATATGGAGCACCACTTTGAGTCCAATTTACCAAAAAAATAAATTATTTGAAAAACTTGAAGTTTTAATAACTCCTCCTCATGTAAATAACATTTTTTAAAAAATGTAAAAATACCCTTTTGTAGATCCATAAGTGTAGTTTTCAAAAACATATTTATTTTAATAGTTTAATTATTATTTTTATTTATACTAAAAGTAGGTTATCAGCAAAAAATATTAGGTTCATTACCATGCTAAGGAAAAATACTAGAACTTATTAAAAAAAATTGAAAAAAATATGATGCACTAGATAAAAGAATCTATTTCAAGATGGCATAATTTTTTTTCCATTTTAGATAAATATTTAATATGAATGTTGTCGTCCGATGGAAACAGTTGTTTTTTATTCACACACATTTTAATATGTATATAAAACTATATATTTATCAAAATTAGAAAAAAATATATCCATTCACTAAAGTTTCAAGTTATAAATACACACAAAAAAAATGAAAGAAAAAAAATAGAATTTACCATAAAAAGTTTGACGTCCCATGCAACTTCATTTTTTAGCATTTTATCAGCAACTAAATTATAGTGTTAATTTATGAAGAACTAGTTTAAAATAATTTTTTAATTTCTTATAAAAAAAATACAAACATAAAATATACTATAAAATACATATTTTACTAGTTTACATCATTTAAAAATTCAAAATATATATGCTACTTTTTAGTGATTCAAGTTTAAAAGTTGGATCAGCATTGGTTGTTTCCTTTATAAAGTGTGACACAACTTTGTGCTTTTACCCATAAGAAAAAGTATAAAATATGGTATAAAATGGAGCATAAATGACACTTATTAGTCACTACCAAGACAAATTGTCCACCACATTGAATAATAAAAAAGAAGGGTTTGTAATACTACCTAATTGAACTGATACAATAGTATCTACCATATGCTACAATATAGTTCCATTGAGGTACAAAAATGATCTTCACAATATGCTTATCATTGCATCACACATATGTAGGTGATTCAACATACATCTCATAAATTTACTCAGTTGTACCACAGTCACATGTCATATATTCCTTTTAGAATTTTTTGTACCATTATTCTCATAGACCTTTCTCTGTGTGTGTGTGTGTGTATTTTTAAAACCTCAATAATGATCTCATATATATACCCACATCAGGTGAAACTTCAATTAGGTTGGCCTAATTATAAGTAACACACAAAAACTAAATATATCATCCTCAAAGTATTTCATCCATACTTAGTGCCTAAATTCAACATATAATTTACATCAAGATAGGTTGGCATGGACCTAAACATAAATCCCACATAAGATAGAGTTGTTCAAGTATTCTCCAAAAAATACCAACCATTTTAGGTTGGCTCAAAATAGACCTAAACACAAAGTCTTCAAGAGCTTACGCAATTTCATCAATTGTTCTACCTCAAAAACTCAATATCCCATCAAATTCTTATTCAGCCAAAATTTATTATCTTATCTTCATCACCACAAGACAAAATAATTATTTGCAAATAAGCACAGAATCTCCCACATTAGTACACAGTTCAGAAGATAACTACGATATGCAGTCACACACTGTTATTCATATATTTTTGGAAACTATAGAAAATGCCACAAAAACTTGAATGTTTCTCCATCTGATGGATTGAAAATTTTAATTATGATTATATAATATTATACCGTGTAATGAAGTGCATAACCAAATATTGATATATTGGACCACAATACTGGCAAAGGAAACACTTAGCCAAATTCTTGATAAACCATGCTTTATGGATCAACTAGTATTGTACAAGGATTACAAAAAATACTTCCCTATTATGCTAGGATGATCATTACAATGTTGACATCAAAGACAACACCAGATCAACTAATGTATGCACACATCATTCTCATGTTGCAAAACTACATCATCAATGATAGAATTCCAGCTTCCAAAAATCTCCACATTTGTCATTGATGGAAACACATGAATTATCAAAAATATTTTCAACAACATGATCCAAAACTTGTCTCCCCCTTACAGATATAAAATTGTCTCTCAAAAAGGAAAACAATGTTTTTCAACCATCGTCTCCAAACTATAACTAACACTTCCCAAGTGCGTTGATAAAAATGTTTTTCCACTACCTCTCCCCCTCTGACATTAATGGAAAAGGTCATGCAAAGGCTCATTATGCCTCCCTTAGATATATATTGACTCTCCCAAAAAAATATTATGCAAAAGCTTTGTAATGTGCATATAGGTAATACTTATCAACCTTAAGATGTAGATCCTTTGAACTTCTTCAAAATATACTACCATGTGGATTTTCTTTCTTCCCAAAGTCTATTTTCTTTTGTAAGAGTTTTGCATTGTAGTTGAACTTCCATTATAGATTCTTCTCCTTCTTCCATAGTAGTGAGGTTAAGCTTTATTTCTCACTAAGTTCCTTAACATCATATATTGTTGAATTTTTTCTTCCCTCTAATTTTGTAAAGAAAAGAAATAGTCATGCAATTGCATAATTTTAGTCCATCTTTTATTTTTCCCATATCTTGTTAAATCATAAATATATGTTTCACAACCTATTTGAGTCTCAATTGAGTTCATCACATCCTTTGTACTTCATGTTTTGTTTGGCAATTTCACGTAGTATGACAGTAAGCTCTATGATTCCTCTTCACAAATTTGAGTATCCTTCAATTCCTTCATAGCTCTATGATGTGCATCTACACATTTCCTTTTGATATCCTATAGACTATTATCTATAGACCTTGTAAGTGTGAAATGAGGTGTAAAGCACAAAACACTTCTTAATAAGACATTATATCAAAGACAAAGTTAGATGAATCAAATCAAAGCAATAATCTATTGAAAGCGTCATATTGTTCTCTATCTCTCAAGATTTATTAAATTAGAATGGCTCTTAGATCGTGAGTGCACTATGATTGTTAAAATTACAATTGCAAGAACGAGATGGATGCTATTGCAATGATATGGAGCTAAAGGTGATAATACTAGATGATAAAGAAATTAAACTAGCATGAATTGACATGGAAACAGATAAATGCAGCTACAGGAGGCAGCCATGGTATGAAAGCTTGATTGTTGGATTGATTGATGCTTGAAAGCTTGATGCTTGAATTCCTACAGAGTAAAAGTGCATTAGTTAAATTATCTAGATCCTTTTCTTGGTTCAATGAGGTTGTATTTATAGATTTCTTGGCTGTAGAAATGCACACGGAAGGCAGTGAGAGGCTTGGATTTAATCTGGAGGATTGAATGGTAAGAGATGGAGGATATTGAGAGAATTTTGGTGATTGTCTCTACCCATGAAAACACTAGGCAAGAGAAGAAGAAAGATTAATGCAAGAGGATTGAGAGAAGATTTTGGAATTTGTCCCCAATTTGTCTCCAAAACTTCCTGTGAAGTTTCAAAGCATTAATTGTGACATATTTTAGACATAAATTAGACATAGGATATCTAATTCATTTTTGATGAAATACAGATGGAATATTCCTTATGCCTTGATTCAAATATTTTGATTTATTTAAACTAGCAAAAGGGAGATAAATAATTTAATAAAATGAACTATAGAAGTTGTTTATTAAATTAAACAAAAAAATATGGAAATTAATCAATAAAGTGTTTGATCTTTATTTAATTAAGATGAATTTAAATGCAAATGTGAATGTGAACTATATAAATAAATATTTCTATTTATCCAATAGTAGAGGAAATTAGGATAATTAATCAAATAATTTGTATTTAATTAATAGGATGCTCCAGACCAATTTTAGGTGTATACATTTTTCCCCTCTTCGAAGTGATGTGTTTACGCATTGCTACGAAGAAAATTTTGCTACTACTGCCAAGATTGATGATTTAAAAATAAAAAAGATTGTATGCCCCAGACATGCCCCAGATATTGATTTTCAGATGATTGCTGATAATATGCCCCCTCGGGAGATAAATTAATGATTTGATGATTTTTAGAATTTTTCAAAAATTTGATGATTTTTTGATGATTTGATGAATAAATAATTTATCTCCTAACAAATGATGAAGAAATATAGCCCGAAGATGAATTTTAATTAATTTCATGGATAAAATTAATCAAAATATAATAAAACCCACCAAAAATACCTTTTCAAAAATTATATATAGTCCAAAAGGTCCTTTTCAAATTCATTTGCACTTTTTGAATTCAAAACACCTTATGATAGAGACATTTCAACTAACTAGAGTAGGATGCCAATCCCTTACCACACTCACCAATTCGAGCGCGTTTGACGCCACTGACGATCGACTGTGTATGGACCTCCGGTATGTACCCCTTATCCTCCTCATTTTTCGTGAATTTTTTTTTTATGCTTTTTGGTCTTTAGGCATGTTTAGGTCAGTTTTAGTGCTTCTAAGCCACGCTGTAGCACTTTCACTCCGACGTAGTGCTTCCAATAGATAGAGTAGTGCTTCGATATTTTGCGCCTGCGTTAAATCTTCTAGCGCTTCCATAGAATAATGTAGCGCTTTGATGCTGAATTATAGCGCTTAGAGAATTCTAGCGCTTTGATTTGGTATCATAGTGCTTTCATGGTCTGTTCTAGTGCTTCTGATAAAATGGCACTTTGATGGACTATCCTAGCACTTCGATGTTGTAAAACAATGCTTAGGTTAAAATAGCGCTTCCTATAGAGACATAAAATATACATGCACCTGATCCTGATCCTACTAACATCGTTTCGTCTAGAATCACACTCTCAACATTTCATCATAGTTCTATCTCTTAATCTAATGAATCATTATTTATTTGATTAGGTCTATCACCTCCTTTGATTAAATTAATCAATTTAATTTAATTAACCTTACATTTTTGTTTAATAAAATAAATCATTTTATTTGATTAAAATCTCTAAAGTCCTCTTATTAAATTAAATAAATTAAACCTTATTTGATTTAATCTAACATGTTCTTTCTTGATTAAATAAATTAAAATCATTTATTTAATTAAACCCTTCCTCTCAATTTGATTTAAATCAATTCATAAACTTAAGTCTAAATTGTCACATCACCTAATTCTTCATTAATTTAATCAAAACCATGATTAAGTTAACCTCTTTCACTAAAATTCTCCAGAGAATGCAACTTGCACAATAAATCAAATACTTTGATTTATTGATTCATCTATTTTCCCTCACAAAGCATCAAAAGGGAATATTCCCTCATTTGAATTCAAAAGGCCAATTGGGCTTGGTCCTTCCAACAAGACATTCAATGCCTCTTACATGTCCTTGTGCATTGAGCCAAGTGACATTAAATCCATCTCTTTCCCTCTCACATGTCACATTCAAAATTCAAATTTGAATCCAATGGCATTTATCATGCACATTGACCAAAATGTGCTCATTCCTCCTCCAATCACATGTGGACAAGTGGCACAATGTCATTGGATTATCTCTTATCCCACATTGCTTATTTGCACTCATTCTTCCAGTTTGAAATCTATAAATGAAAGAGTATTCCTCTCATTCTATCATCCACAATTTGAGTAAACTTACTATACTCAAATCCATCATCATCCACAATCTTCATTCAAAGTTGCTTTCTCTAATTGAGAACTAATTTTTCTCATTTCATCCAAGCATTCACCATTTTTCACATTTGCAACAAGCTTATGCTCAAATCTCTTTGGAGATTTGACCATTTCTAGATCATCTTCATTGCAACTTAGGAATTGGGAAGGGCCAATTAAAGTACTCCATTTGCACCAATTCCCCCATGGGATCATCATGCTATTAGCTTAATTAGGATTTAGTTTAATCTTAGTTTCTTATATTATGTTCTTCATTTCCTAATTTAGTTTGAATAGATGGATTTTATGGGGAATCTCTCACTCTTGTGTACATTCATTTAATCTGACAACTAATGTGTTTTGTCTCCCTTATGCATATGTAGGTTTAGGGGTTGACACTTCCAATGCTTGATTTAGTGCTTCAGAGTGCTGATGTAGCGCTTTTGAGATTTAGTGCTTTAGGTGCCTGATTTAGTGCTTTTGACTGATAAAGTAGCGTTTTTAGGATTTAGCGCTTTGGGAGCCTGTTTTAGCACTTCCATGTCAGAATTAAAGATTTTGAATTTTTAAACTTTGATTTTATCAATTCTAATCATGTCCATTCTTCGGATTGGTATGATCGAAAATCCAATTCTTGATGTTGGAGTTTGATGATTTAAATAATATTTTCTCTCATGATAGGCGAGAAGAAATCCTATTTGTGTTGATCCTCATGATAGGCGAGGAAATGATTCAATATTCGATAAATCTCATGATAGGCGAGATTAGATATTGTTTGATGAACCTCATGATAGGTGAGGTTTGATGATGTTCACCCATGAATTTTGATCGAAAATTCATACCAAATATTTGGAATAGACTTGATTGTAGAATGACTTTTTATTTCTAGACATAGTACACTGATTGTGGATTTTTCATTTGTGATGATAGGAGCGTCTGGGTGCTCTCTAGATGGGAGAGAGGTTTCCATGGACTACTGATTTGATACCTCATCTGACACCAGATGAGCTTAAGATCATAGGCCAATGTGGCCTGACTAGTTTTCTTGATATGCCCTAGATTAGGATTAATCGGGGTTTGTTGAGTGCTTTGGCTAAGAGGTGGCATAGTGACCACAACACCTTTCATCTACCCACTGGCGAGATGATGGTCACACCCAAGGATGTGTGGTGGATTCTTCACATTCCATTCATGGGAGAGATTGTTACATATGATTCTAATGGGATTGGAGGTAGAGCTTCTCTTCGCAGAGTATTCCAGGATCAGGATATTGACGGTCCGAGCATCTAATGGAGGAGGATCATTGATTCGTATGTGACACTACCAGTCGTGCTAGCTGAATTTATTGGAGGTTTCCTTTGCCCTGATCGTAGGTCAAAGGGATTACTCATGGGTTGGGGTAGGACATTGGAGAGTATGATGGTACATGGTATCAGATATGCATGCGGGATGTGTATACTGGCTCATCTTTACCATGATCTTCACTAAGTTGTGTACCTAGGGGCATGCAACTTATCAAAAAGGATGACCCTATTACGTGTGTGGGCATGGGATAATTTTTCTATTACTCGGCTATTTCCATTGGCAGATAGACCAGCTAGCATACCTTATGTGTTCAAATACAAAGGTCGGCTTACATAGGCCCGAGTGGGTAGGTTAGAGCACTGGAGGCGTGTTTTCAATGATACAAAGACAATCACATAGTGTCCATACCTTGATTGTGAGCAGTGGTATGAAGATGATGTAGTTTTGGGATATCTCTATGATTCTATGTATCTGATTGGTTGGACCTCTTTTGTGTTGGAGATATTTTTTTTGCACAAGGTGTATAGACAGTATGGCATTATGCAGTGCATGCCACAGCGGGTAGCCCACTATGCTAGGCGATAGAGTGATATTCCTGATTGGGGGCCCTATTTATCATATGATGCTTTAGTAGAGGGATACAGGGCATTGCAGTCGTTAGCCTGGGACATGCAAAGAGACATCACAGAGGCACTTGTCATAGAGGAGTATGCTGCATTCCTGGCCTTGGCTCCACATCCTTGCATTATGATTCTTGATGAGCCAACACCGCTACTAGTAGAGGAGGATGTGGCAGAGGATATTGTAGAGGGTGAGGGTGGTACTCTAGTAGGCAGTAGCACAAAGAGTGGCAGTGAGGACAACAACAATGATGATAGTGATGGTGGTAGTGGAGGGGACAGAGAGGTAGGGCCAGTTAGCAGTGGTCCATCATCCAGCAAGCCTCGCAAGAGGTGAGCAATGACAATACCACCTGTTAATCATCAAAGATAGATAGCAGCCCTCCAGAAATAGGTCCAAACATTGCAGGGGCAGTTTGTATAGGCTCGGGGTTTTCTCATTCAGACCCAAACTCAGATGTAGGCCTAGGTTTAGGCTCATGCTCAGGCTCTAGCACAGGTTTAGGGACAGTTGGCTGCTATATAGATGCAGGTTGCTACTTTGACAGCCAAGCGAGATAGTGCTCAACAAATTTCTGAGAGGGAACAAGAGAGAGAAGAGACCTTATAAAGAGTGGTTGATGGCACCTCAGTGGGAGACTACATGAGAGAGATTATGCGGGTTGGCCGAGAGGCAGAGTTTTACCGAGGTAGATATCATGATGCAGTGCCTGTTGACCACAAAGTTAGCTATGCCCCATCGAGATCTGGGTGGACGCATACACGGACAGTTAGTGAGGGGGTGATAGAAACCTCCACGCAGAGATCCCAGAGATCCTAGTCCTTCCAGGGGTGGTGGTGGTACAGGTCCTATTGGGCCCGCTCATTCTGGCATTAGCAAATCATAGATGCTATTGTGATTCTCCTTGTTGAGACATGATGTATATTATGGTTTACCTCATTTTTGATGATGTATTTTTATTCCAGACTTCACTGTATACTTGAAATTGATGATATATATATGAGATGCATTCGATGTGATTTTATGATGGTTTATGATTTATATGTGATGGATGCATTTATTATGTGATTATGCAACATGTGATGATGTAATGATAAATGTTTTTATTTAATGTAATGTTTTATATGAATTATTTTATTTTAATGTGATGATGTAATGATAAATTCATGTGTAGAATACATGATATATGGATGGATGGATAAATGCTTTTTTATTTTTAACATGATAATGATAAAAATGATGATCCTATGATGAAATGATAATGGATGATGATGTAATGAATATTAATGACATGACTTGATTTTATTTTAACTGTGATAGAATGTATGGATGATAAATGATGTATGGGTTTAAGAATTGTTTAAATGCATATGATGTTGATGGATGATAATGCAATGAATGTTTATGGTGAAAATGAACATGATGTATGTATGGTATAGTTTAATGCATTTATTTATTTGATGCATGTGAAATTATGAATGATGAAATGATGAAACTTAATGATGAGATGATGACTTTTTTGATGATTTTTGAAATTATGTCAAGTATACTCAGTCAATTTGTAGATAAGATAATCATTGATTGGAACCCCTTTATGCAACAAATACTCTGCAGATAATGAATTATGATGAATGCAATCTAATTTTAACATGCAACTATATGCAAAATGATTTTGTCATTTTAACAATACTATTGTGCCTTTTTTGTCATCATTGAGCTTTTATGGGATGTTGAAAGTGAGTACAAGCATTAATGGTATGTGTTAGACCAATAACGACCCGAGTACTTCTTTCATGATTTTTGATATTGCAAGTGAACACAAGCATCTAGGTATAATTGAACCGAGACTAACTGAGCATTCATTGCGTAAATAGGCAGTGATTAATCATTTCAATGTGTGAATTTTGAATGTCATTGTTGATACATTTGCATAACACATCCCCCGACAATTCATAGATGTAAATGATTAACATACAGACAACAGATAAAAAAACATCATTCTTTTTCCTTGTTTCTCTAGTTCAATACATCATTGAGTTACTCCAAAGAAATGATAATCAAAATAGAATTTATCCATTTGTTACTTAGAGTGTTTCAATCATTATTCAGATTTTTAGATCATCCATCCTGATTTTGACATGTTTTTGTGTTTTTCAAGATTTTGACGAAAGACTTAACCTACCAACCTATCTTAGTGGTGTTGTGGGCTGATCAAAGATTAGCCTTGCCTACATTACACATGCAGAGACCACATAGTTCGACTGACACAAACCTATGTTTTTGGATTTTGGTTTTTGAGACTAACTTTTTTGACATGTTTTTGGATTTTCGATATGATATGGATGTTTGATGACCTTCTGATGATGGTTGATGTTGCACTTTGATATATATATATTTTTTTTGTTATATTGTTGTTTTCCCTTTGGTGAAATCGATACTTTGGTTGCTCCTAGTGATATCCAGATGTTGCCCCCAAGCTTTAGAGTGAGACTTGACTATGTGAAATGATTTTGATATGGATGCAAAGATGGCAAGTTTACTGACATGATATGGAATGGTACTGACTGCCAAACTGATGGTCTTGATATGTATCAAAATAGATGGGAAAGCTAATCATAGAATCACATATGACACCTGTTTCCAGGTTTTCACTATATGCTTTGATTACAATCTTTGTTTTGTGTATTTTTCTCATTTTTCTCATTTTTTTTTTTTTTGTATTTTGTATTTTTTTGTATTTTTGTGTTGCCAAGATGCCTATTTGCCAGGTTTTCCTTCAAGGAAACTATTTTAGAAGTTTGACTCATGCACTAGGAGATTTAAGTATAGAATCTTCTAAGATGGATATTGTTGATAGGTTCATCAAATAGATTCCCTTTTGACGTTGATAGCTGATATGCCCCTGATCCATATACTGATATGATGAAAAAAGGACCAAGCCAGTTAGGCTCAAATTTCCCTTTCTTCTCCCTTTCCTGATGATTCCTAGGGTTTTCATTTAGTACCAAGTCACCAACCTAAAAGACCATCGGTTTTCCCCTATGGTTGTAACTCCTTGACATTCTTTGTTGATAAGTCGTTAGATGATTAACAGCTTGTTGACGATGCTCATCCAACAATTCTAGTTCCTATAGTCTAGATACCCTATAGTCTTCATCTAAAATTATTCCTTTGAGTGATACATGAAGGGATGGAATTTCAACTTCAATGGGAAAAATAGCTTTTGATCCATATACCAAGGCATATGGTGTAGCTCTTGTTGGTGTTTTGATAATTTTTCTGTAGGCCCATAATACAGGATTGAGTTGAAAATGCCAATCACGTCCAACATCATTAACCATCTTTTTGAGAATTTTGAGAATTGATTTGTTCAAGGCCTCTACTTGGCCATTCCCTTGAGGATAGTACAGTGTTGAAAAACGATGTTGGATATGAAACTTCTCACATAGCTCTTGGACATCTTGATTCTTGAAAGGTCATCCATTATTAGTGATAATGGATTGAGGAATGCCATACCAACATATTATGTAATTCAAGATGAAAGAGAAGATCTGCTTCCTAGTGATGGTTGTAAGAGGCATTGCTTCTATCCACTTTGTGAAATATTATGTAGCGGTGATAATGAACTTGTGTCTATTATATGAAGATGGATTTTTTTTTCCTACCATATCGAGGCCCCATTGACAAAAAGGCCATGTTCATGTACAAGGATGCAGTTCTTGTATTGGTGCATGAATCAGATTACTGTGAATCTGACACTTTTGACATTTCTTAACAAACTGATAGGATTCTTTCTCCATGCATGGCCAATAATATCCCAAACAAAGGAGTTTCTTGGCTAGAGTTATCCCACTTGAATGAGTGCCACAAATACCCTCATGAACCTCCCATAGGGACATTTCAGATTCATTGTGTTCTAGACATCAGAGTAAGGTACCATCAAGACCTCAACAGTAAAGCATGTTTGCGATTAAAGTATGTCATGCAGATTGGTGAATGAAGTTTCATTTTTGGTTCCTAGAAAGGTCAGGAGGAAGGATATCGTCTTTCAGGTAAGCATAGGTCTTTTCATAGATGGAGGTTTCAATGGTTTCTAGATGGAAGATGGTAGCAGTTTCAAAATTATTATCGAAAGACATGGTACTTGTTCAACCATAAACTCATAACAAACATGTTTCTCAAACAATTGTAGTAATGAAGCAATTATGGACATAGCGTCTGTAGCTTTGTTCTTCATCCTTGGAATTTGATCAAACTTGATACTAACAAAGAACTATTTCAAAGCCTCTATGTGTTGCTTATAGGGCATAAAATTTTCATCTTTTGTTTGATACTCATCATTTACTTGATAAATGACTAGTTGAGAGTCCCCATATACCTGTAAATCCATGATCTTCCATTGAATTGCTATTTTTACCCCAATGATTAATGCTTCATATTCTGCCACATTATTTGTACACTAGAACATTAGTCTATATTATTTTGGAATGGTGTGTCCTTGGGGAGAGAAGAACAAAATCCATGCTCCAGATTCACATTGTGTGTATGATCCATCAAAATATAATACCCATTGTTGGGGCATCACTGTCAGAATGTCTGCATCTAGAAACTCCATTATCATTGGTCGATCATCTGGTAGAGGAGCTTCAACCAATTGTTCAATGATTGTCTGACCCTTGATGGCTTTTCTTTCCACATATTGAATGTCAAATTCACTTAATAGCATGACCCACTTTGCCAGTCTACCTATTAAGGCAGCTTTACCGAGTAGATACTTTAATGGGTCGATCTTTGCTATTAATCTGATTGTATGGGTCAGCATATAATGTCTCAGCTATTGAGTAGCAAACACCAGCATCAAGCAAGACTTCTCTATGAATGTGTAGTTTATTTCATATCCATTTAATGTCCTACTGATATAGTAGATGGCATGTTCTTTTCCTTCACAATCCTATTGTGCTAATAGTGCCCCCAAAGAGATATCTGTTGTGGCAATGTACAATAGCAAAGGTCTTCCTTCTGTTGGTGACATGAGAATGGGTGGTGACATTAGATACTATTTGATTTTATTGAATGTTGTTTCACACTCCTCATCCCACTTGAAAACTATATTTTTATGCAGTAGGTGATTAAAAGGATGACTTTTGTCTACCAGCTAGGAAATAAATCTTTTGATTGATTGGAGCCTTCCCTATAGAGATCTGAGTTGAGTGATATTCTTAGGAGATGGCATCTCCATTATTGCTTTGACTTTTGTGGGATCCACTTCAATGTATTTTTATGAGACAATGTATCCCAATAGTTTTGATGATGTGACCCTGAAGACACACTTCTTGGGGTTTAACCTGACATTGAATTTCTCCAGCCGTGTGAAGATTTTATCTAGGATATGCAGGTGTTCATCCCTTGTACAAGATTTTTCCAAGATTTCATCCACATAATCCTCCATGAAGGTGTGCATCATATCATGGACAATTGTCATCATTGCTCTTTGATAGGTGGCTCCTGCATTTTTCAAACCAAATGGTATGGTATTCCAATAGAAAGTTCTCCATGGACATGTAAAAGCCGTCTTCTCCTGATCTTCTGGAGCTATTTTTATTTGATTGTACCTAGAGAAACCATCCATGATTGACAACATGGGATGCCTTGCCGTCAAGTCCACAATGATGTCGATATTTGGTAGCAAAAAATTATCCTTTAAACATGCTTTATTTAGGTCCTTGAAATCCGTACATATCCTGATGCAATTATCTGGTTTTGAAATAGGTACAAGATTTGATATCCATTCGGCATTGTCTATAGACTGTACGAATCTAGCATCCAACAATTTCTTTAGCTATGTCTTTACCATCAATGTGATATGGGGATGCATTTTTCTCAATTTTTGCTTGAGAGGCTTGATTCCTGATGGCAAAGACAAATGATGCATGAGAAAATTTGGAACTAAGCCTGGCATATCAGAATATGACCAAGCAAAATTGATGCTTTTCTCCTTAAAGAATTTGATAAAATCTGGTCTTTCTTGATCTGTCAGGGATTCTGCCAGATGAAGGATTTGTGCCTTTTCCTTAGTGTCGATGTTCAGAGACTGTGTTGGTTTTACCAGAACTGATGATCGCTCATGATAATGTTCTTGAAGAGTGTCAAATCTTCCATCCTCCAGTGCCTCAGAGAGATTTTCACCATTAGATGTGTTCTTTATTTTTTCTTTTTCAAGATCTAATGTTGCCATAGAATGGTTTTCACCATTAGATCTATTTTCCCTATTTTCAATTTTGCAACTGGAAGATTTGACACTCTCCTACCAGGTTGTATTGTTATGAGTATTATGGAAAAAACTTGTATCAGGTTTGGTATGACATAGGAAATTTATGATAGCATCATCGTCTACAAATCTTGGCACAGTTAGGGGTTTAATAGGTTCCCATTCAATTAGTTGAGGATGGATTAGGGGTATGAGATTATCGAATTCATTCAAGGTGATGGATGTAAGTGTTTGGATGGCCATTTCATCATTGTTTTTTAATGGGATATCAAGGTCCATGATGGTACTTTATTCAAGATTGTCTAGCTCCTTCAAGGTCTGATTATCCCCACTTGAATCATCGATATTTAGTGACCCTACCATGAATGGTCTAGACCCAGAACCTTGTCCCTCCTCCCATGTAGGTATATTTTTTTGTATTACATCAATTTGAATGTCAATGCAAGATATATTAGAGCATAGATATTCATTTGAGTCTATTTCAGAGCTATCTCTAAGATGAAGGATTCTTTCTACAGCCTTCCTTGTCATCTCCTTTTTGTATTCTTCAGAGTATCCTAATCCTGTCTTCTCTTTTGATTGTAGAGTGAGGGGTTGAATAGGCTCTATGATTCCTTCCTTTCTTAATCCAAAAGGTCCTTTTCCTTCATACCCCATTTTTTCTAAAATAGCCTTTCCTTTTCCATATTTGTTGGTGTTGACGTTGACATTTTTGATACTGGTATTTGATGTAGAGGTTTCCTCATCTTTGTAGATCCAATCCAAGATTGATTTGTTGTCTGTTTCATCCACTATGGTACCCTTTTTGACAAACCTTTCTTGAAGAACTGTGGTTGGTAATGATGTTTGAGGTTTTATCATAGATGGTTGACCATATGTCTTAGGAGATGGCATTAACTATGATATGTTAAGTGATTGCTCCATAGAATATGTTCACATTCCCTTGTTAGTCAGTTGGACTTGCTCTTGAAATTTTTGTGATAAAGAATTTTCCTGATCTGGATTATCTATTGATTGAGTTTCAACAAGACTTGTTTCTTTTTCTTTACCCTTCTTCTCTACCCACTTGGTTTTAATACTTGGATGTTGTTTTTCGTTGGATGATCTTGACCTGGATGCTTCCCTGTTGTGAGGCACCAAGGTATCTTGGGAGATTCTAACTGTGTCACAATGTTGAGGATGATTGTAATCAGCAGATATTGTTGCTTCTTGTCCATTTATTGGGAACTTCAAACATTGATGATATGTTGAAGGTATAGCCTGCATTTCATGGATCCATGGGCATCCTAAGAGAATGTTGTATGTTAACTCTCTTTCCAACACTTGACATGCTATATGTTTCATCATTGGCCCCACTTGTATGGGTAACACAATTAATCCCTTAGATGATCTTTCCTCCTCATCATATGATTTGATAGTCATTTTTTTCCGAGCATCAATAGCATCATCTGAATATCCTAGTGCACAGATCAACTTCAGAGTGCAAATGTTTAGACCAGCTCCCCCATCTATTAAGACTCTCTTGACGCGATGATTATGGATTAAAACTTCAATATGGAGTGTAGTATTATGGGGATGGTTTAGTGAAACATCATCTTGTTTGGAGAATGACAGACAATGCAGTGTAGTCAAATGTCCCACCATAGCTTGGAACTGGAAAACATTTAGATTCGTTGGTACCGTAGTGGCTATCAATGCTTGTTCTAAAACCTCCTTATGCGATGGTGATATTTTAAGCAGTTCTAGTATCGATATTTGTGCAGGGATGTTTTGCAGTTGATCGAAAACATAATAATGAGATGGAGGTGGAACTACATGTGTAGACCCAACTCCCTTCAACATTACCTTGGATTTCCCCCTAGTCATAACATTTGTTGGTTGATGTTCTTGATGATCTCTGATTTTTAAGACATTGATTTTATTGTCAGATTTTTGTATGCTTCGGAGCAAGTCCAAAGGGGTAGTTTTGTTGATTTGGGGTTCACTAATGTCATGATAAACTGTATGATTACTCTCTACTTCAGATAAACAAAGGATTTTTTTTTCATAGATATGATTGATGTTCTTACCTTTGTTTTTGGAGGATGATGATGCTCCTTTGTCATAGTTTGGAAAAGGGTCCTTGAAGGCCAAGTGATCATTATTGTTTTGCGGTGTTTCCACATATGCTTTATTGTTGTTGATCAAATCTTGTATTATGTGCTTCAACTCCATACAATCATTTGTTTTTTGACCCTTTTTATTATTGACCTTTGGATCTCAAAATTGGGCTTCCTATGCAGTGATAAGGCCACTAGCAACTAATTCTTTCATTGTTGATTCTATCGTTTGACCTAAAGGTGTGAACCTTCACCGATTTGATGGTTTCTGATATGGTTGTGTTTTTACAATCTCGTTGCTTTGCATGACATTTGACTTGACCATTTGATCATTGGTTTGATTCTTTGATGTAAATGTTGTCAACTTAAAAACCGGTTTGACATTTTGGGAATCATTTGTTGTTTCATTGGTAGTCGTGTTTCAATTCTTTTGCCAAATTTTTGGTTTATCATTGTGTGACTATTGATTGGAGTAGTTATTTGTGTTATATATTTTATCATTGAAATGTTTGATAACTCCTCTTTTGACTAATGCTTCCTCAATTTTGAGACCATTTTCTATTACTTTTTCGAATGTGGGAGGACATTGCAATTCTAGCCTATAATGCATTTCCTTTGTCAAGTTTTCAATGAAAAACTCCATCTTTTCTTCCTTTGGAATGGATCGAGGATATCTAGTGAACAATCATCGCCATCTTTGTAGAAAAGACAAGAACGTCTCCCCTTTGTTTTGTTTTAAGTTGTAAAGATCCTTTATCGTAACATCATGTTGCATGTTGAATGAATACTGGGAGATGAACACTGTAGTAACATGGAAGCACCGAAACAAGGCACGAAAGCATTGTAGTTTTCCATGGAAGCACTATAGTATTTGACGAAAGCACTGGAAGGAAACACGTTGAAAACCTGCACGACACTTTTCAGAAAAAATTGATAAAATTGGGGTTAATGCCCCACGTTGGGCACCAAATTGTAAGTGTGAAATGAGGTGTAAACCACAAAACACTTCTTACTAAGAAATTATATCAAAGACAAAGCTAAATGAATCAAATCAAAGAAACAATCTATTGAAAGCATCATATTGTTCTCTATCTCTCAATATTTATTAAATCAGAATGGGTCTCAGATCGTGAGTGCACTATGATTGTTAAAATGACAATTGAAAGAACGAGATGGATGTTATTGCAATGATATGGAGCTAAATGTGATAATACTAGATGATAAAGAAATTAAACTAGCATGAATTGACATGGAAACAGATAAATGCAGCTACAGGAGGCAGCCATGGTATGAAAGCTTGATTGTTGGATTGCTTGATGCTTGAATACTTGATGCTTGAATTCCTGCAAAGTAAGAGTGCATTAGTTAAATTATCTGGATCCTTTTCTTGGTTCAATGAGGCTGTATTTATAGATTTCCTGGTTGTAGAAATGTATAGGGAAGGCATTGAGAGGCTTGGATTCAATCTAGAGGATTTAATGGTGAGAGATGGAAGAGATTGAGAGAATTTTGGTGATTGTCTCTACCCATGAAAACACCAGGCAAGAGAAGAGGAAAGATTAATGGAGGAGGATTGAGAGAATATTTTGGAATTTGTCTCCAATTTATCTCAAAAACTTCCCATGAAGTTTCAAAGCATTAATTGTGACATATTTTAGACATAAATTAGACATAGGATATCTAATTCATTTTTGAGGAAATATAGATGGAATATTCCTTATGCCTTTATTCAAATATTTTGATTTATTTAAATTAGAAAAAGGGAGATAAATAATTTAATAAAATGAACTATAGAAGTTGTTTATTAAATTAAAGAGAGGAATATGGAAATTAATCAATAAAGTGTCTGATCTTTATTTAATTAATTTAGGATTGATGTGATAGAATAAAGTAGGGAAATGATAATTAAATCAAACAAATTATTTAATTTTGTTTATATAATTAAGATGAATTTTAATGTGAATGTGAACTATAGAAATAAATATTCCTATTTATCCAATAGTAGAGGAAATTAGGATAATTAATCAAATAATTTGTATTTAATTAATAGGATGCTCTAGACCAATTATAGGTGTATATAGACCTTACTTCTGGTCCACTTCTAACTTGTTCTTTTAAACCAGAGACACGCTTTCAATAAATCAACCAAGTTTCTTGAAATTTCTATAATAGACAATGATGAAATAATGCTTGTTTTAGAGGTTGCCTCTTGTAAAGCTTTCGTGGCCTCATCCATGTCTTGTGCACTTATATTTTTTATTCTAGTGTCATGCTCATGTTGAGCATCATCTGCATGCATCCTTTCTTCTTCTATGTTAGTGTCTCCTTTCTTTGTAACTTCTTTTTTAATTTGAACTAGGGGAATGATAGAGCTCTTCCTTTTATTTCCTGATCTCCTAGAGTTGTCAAGGGCTTCAATTCTAGTCCTATCTTAGATAATTCTAGTTTACTAAGGCATTTAGGTCTTCTTAAAATCATTTCTACATAATAAATTTCTTCTTCCTCAGTCACTTCATAATCCAACTCATAAATCCAAATAGTTTTATTCTCAATCGGGTCCATGAAAAAAAAATTAGTAGAGACAAAGAAATTAATGTCTCTTGAGAAACTTTCCAACACACTCTTAGGTATTCTTATCCTTTCATTCATAATTCTCATCTAAAACATTACAAATAATGCAACAAGAGAATTGTCCTAAGCATCCGCACCACCAACATTTATCATGAGATTTCTTATCTAATGTTCAATAGGTTTTGATTGTATGTTTTTTCCCTTTTTGATTTCCTTTAGGTTCCTCATCAAATTTTGTTGGAGTAGCACCATATTAAATCATGTTATGTGCAATATGAATGATAGTGGTAGAAACTCTATAGTCATTATTTGGTTCAATTTTTTTTTGGCTAATAAGCCTTGTAGTGTACCACAAATTCATATTCCTAGTTATGTTCAAGGTGAATTCCTTTTCTTCAAGAGTAGCACCTATCTTCTCGATTAATTCCTTGAACTTGATATATTTTCATCCTAGAACTAGTTTGAAGGACAACAAACCAGTTACATCACTAATAGCTTCCTTGGTTATTGAGTACTCGCCACCAATCCGAATGGATTCACCATGAATTATTCTTAATAAAATTTTGATGTACTTTTGTTTATCTTCAAACCACAAGAACTTCCACCACATATCCAATTTTATTTCATTTAGGGTTTTGTATTATGGTTTTAAGGTATAATCATCTCCTTTCAATTATATTGTCCATAGAAAACTTAATTTGTTATCAGAAACTTCTATTTTCCCATGAATGCATGCATTGATATCCTCAATGGTAAAAATCCAAAGGGAGTGCAAGAAAATGCACTCGTTGAATCTTCTTATAGTACTTTCCAAGAACTACTCTTCAATTCAAGTTGCTATCTCTCTAATAAATTTATTATTTCTGGTCCTTCCATTACATCCAAAATGCTTTCAAATAATTCCTCTAAAAAAATAGGAGCACACATAATACCTCTTAAACTTGCTTGGTAAAAAATAGGGTTTTGATGGTCAGCTACCAAGAGATGCTTCAAATTCTGCTACTACTTCATCTTCACTTTACTTCTCCTTTGTATGCATATAATGAAATAAATTTTTCTTCCTAAGCACACTTTTAACTCCTTGATTTGACCCATATCAGAAATAAATGCTTCAAATAAAAGGATGGTAAACTTCAAAACCTTATATACACAGTCAAATTTCAAAATCTTCAAAAAATTTTGCATTAAAATATTTTCTAATGTAGTTTTAACCAACAAATCCACCATATTTATTTGCATATTGTCTCTTCATGTCAAGGCATGACACAACATCTCGGCAAGGGGGATATATGATTTTTTGTAAACATCCCCCTAAACCATAGCTCTAGGTTAGTTACTAGAGGAAACATCTGCATTAAAGATAGGTACATATTCTCTTATGTCCTCAAAATCTTCTTGATTTCTCCATAATCTTTTTATTTCCCTCTTTACATCGTTTAATTCAACTTTCTTCATAGTCTCATTCCTCTTTCTTAGATTGGTGTGCCTCCCTTTCTTACTTTTGCAAAATCTTTAAATGTGTCTAGGTTTGCTACAATTATAGCATACAATTTTTCTCTGACCAATTTGACCTCCATTATATCTTATTCTTCACTGGTTAGCCTTATTTTCAAATATATTACAAGTATAATATTATCTATTGAAAGATCTAGCATTATTAAATCTATTTAGCATATGACTTCTACACTCAGTAGCTCTATGTCTAAATTAAATGCATACAAAACATTGTCCAAAAAAGGATCCAACATTCTGATTTATTCTACCTCTATATTTTATAGCCTTGTGTCCAAATTTGTTTCATGAAAACCAAACACCATTAAAGATGGGTACCTTTGAGCATTTTTTTTTCTAATAGGGAGTCTTCCAATATTGCTTCTCTAATTTCAAACTTTCCAAAGTTACTCTTGCCTTTAGTATTTCTAGATGCACTGATCTTCTTTGTGCCAGATGTATGTTCTTCTTTAGAGCTTTCTCCTCTTTCAAGTCCCAAACCACCATTATGCTTAGATGCTTTTTGAACAACAATTAACTCATCAAGCATTGTAGAAATTTCCTTAAATTTATCCTCATGAATTCTTTCTTTCTCCAAATTTTCTCTCAAATTAAAACCTCTTGTTCAAGTCTAGTGTATTCATTAGTCTTTCTTTGTATCACTGCATTCAAAAAATCCTTAGTTTTCTTCTTTTCTTCCACTTGTATTTTTAGTTTGGTGATGTCTTCATTTTCTTTCTTTAGTTGTTCATTAACTTCTCTATATATTTCTGTAAATTTCTTGATTTGGTCTCTCAACATCTTGATGCATTCATTTGCCTCTTTTAGATTTTCCTTCAAATTCCTATTCTCATTTTCAATTTTTTTAAGATCTTGAAGTGAAATTTTGAGTTCTTTATCCTTGTCCAACATACACTATTATTTTGTATAGTCAATTGTAGAAATTTATTCCAGAGGAATAGGGTGTTTCCTATCAACCATATATTAAAACTCCAAGATCCTCCCAAAGCAATCAATCTCCTTCTAGGGAACCAAGCTCTGATACCAATTGTGAAAAATCTAGAATACTAAGAGGGAGGGTGAATTAGTATTCCTCTAAACCAATTAAACACATCCCATCCAATTAAATGAATAGAAATAATTGCAATGAAGAAGGAAATAATGAATACAATCATAGAATCACATCACACATGAACACTAGTATTTTACGTGGAAAAACCAAAAAGGGAAAAAACACGATGATAGTTAGCTCACAATATATTATATCTAGATATAATATATTACAAAGCCTCACTACCAAGTCACACTATCTAGAAAAGAGCTCATAACCCACTAAAGAAGAACAAAGAATGGTTGGAAATATTGCTTAATTGAACTGATACAATAGTATCTATTATATGCCAGATTACAGTTCCATTGAGGTACAAAAATTATCTTCACAATCTTGTTATCACTGCATCACACATATATAGGTGATTCACCATACATGTCATAAATCTGCTCTGCTCTACCAAATTCGCATATTGTATATTCCTTTCACACTTTTTTGAACCATTCTTTTCACACACCATGCTCTCTCTCTCTCTCTCTCTCTCTCTCTCTCTCTCTCTCTCTCTCTCTCTCTCTCTCTCTCTCTCTTTATATATGCTTAAAACCTTGGTAATGATCTCATATATATACCCACATCAGGTGAGACTTCAATTAGATCGGCCTAATTAGAAGTAACACAAAAAACTAAACATGTCATTCTCCAAGTATTTCATGCACACTTGGCACTTAAATTCAACACTCAATTTGCATCAAGATAGGTTAGAATGGACCTAAATATAAATCCCACATAATATAGAGTTTCTCAAATATTCTCCACAAAATATTAACTATGTAAGGTCGGCCCAAAATAGACCTAAACATAAAGTCTTCAAGACCTTATGCAATTTCATCAATCATGCTACCTCAAAAACTCAATATCCCATTGAATTCTAATTCAATCAACATTCATTAGCTTATCTTAATCACCACAAGACAAAATAATTATTCATGAAGAAGTGGAAGATCTCCCACACTAGTACATAGTTCAAAAGATAACTACCATATGTAGAGTCACACACTATTATTCATATCATTCTAGAAACTATACAAAATGTCACAAAAACATGAATGGTACTCCATCTGATGGATTCAAAATTGTATTTATGATTATAGAAGATTATACCAATGTGTGGTGAAGTGTAAACCCAAATATTGATGAAATAGACCACAATACTGACAAAGAAAATACTTAACCAAATTCCTGACAAACCATGCTTTTTGGATCAACTGGTACTATACAATGGTTACCAAAACTACTTCTCTATCATTTTAGGATGATCATTACAATTTTGACATCAATGACAACACTAGATCAGCCAATGTAAGTACACTTATTGTCATGTTGCCAAACTCCATCATGAATGATAGACTTCCAACTTCCAACACACTTGTACTTTTCCTATCATCAATGCGTCAAGCCCAATCTGCATCTATTTATGCGCTTAATGTGAAATTAGTATATTTAGGATACCAAAATCCATAATCCAAAGTGCCTTTTAAACATTTGAATATCCTATTTACTATGGTAACATGTGAATCTTTAGGATCTTCTTGAAATCTATCCACAAGACAAACTACATCCATGATATTTTTTATAGTAGCAGTTAGATATAGTAGTCCACAAACCATAGATCTCTAAATTCTCTAATCAACCTTAGGTGATTCATCATACTTCTCAATTTGCAACCAGTAACCACAGGAGTACGTAGTAGTTTGGAGTCATCCATTCCAAATTTCTACAACATCTCTTTAACAAAATTTTATTGTGAAATGAATAATCCTTTATTTGTCTCACTAATTTGTATCCCAAGGAAGAAATTCTTCTCTCAAACATAGACATCTCCAACTCTTTCTACATCTCTTCTACAAATTTCTTACACATATCTTCATTTCCTCCAAAGATTATGTTTTCCAAATACACAACCACTATCAAGATTTTATCTTCCTCAACTTTGAACTAAATATTGCTGTATGTGGTACCGTTATTGAATCCTTGTTGTACCAAATATATTTCTAATAATGCATAACAAGATTTGGGATATTTCTTTAATCCATACAATTCCTTTTTTAATTTGAAAACCATGTTTAGTTGATCCGACAACTGAAATATTTTTGGTTGTTCCATGTAAACTTTTTCCTCCAATTCTCCATTCAGGAAAGTAGACTTCACATCCATCTAATAAAATTTAAATTCTTTATGTGTTACAAATTCCAAGAACATTCTAATTGCTTCCTTTCTATCCATCAGGGAAAATGTTCCTTCAAAGCCTATTTCTTCTACTTGTGATTAACCCTTACACAAAATCCTTTCTTTACTTCTTACTACTTCTCCATTCTCATTCAACTTTTTTCTAAATACCGACTTAGTTCAAATTATTCTCTTATTTTTAGGTCTAGGACTAGTTCCCAAATCTATTTCTTCTCAATTTGGTGTATACCTTATTTCATTACATTCATCTAATATTAATTTTTTTATGCCTCACTCACTATTTTTGGTTCAATTTATTCCTCCTCCTCCTCCTCCTCCTACAAATTTTCATCAACCTTGACATTTGCACTCTCAAAAATATTTCTTATCCTTTTGTTGTAACATCTGTAAGCTTTCATTTTAGTATAATATCCAATGAAGATACCTTCATTAGACCTTCTATCCAATTTATCCAAGTTTTCTTCATTTCTTTTGATATAACATTTGCTTCCAAATACTCTAAAGTACTTGGCATTAGGAACCCTTCCACACCACAACATATAGGGAGTCTTTGTAAGGCCCTATCGTTATTACAATAGTTACGTATCTTGCATGTCTTTTAGCACGTGTCATTGTTATCGATTAGTGAGTTGGATTAATGGAATATCTGAACTTTATTTAATACTTACAATCAATTGACTTAAGTAAATAAATATGACTTTAGAAATATCTTCATGGAAATCAATGTACATGTGAATAGTGAATATCATATAGTGGTTAAATATATGTTATCACATATACCCTATATGAACTAAAATTATAATTATATTAATTATAATTATAATAATTATAAGTTGTGTATGGGTTAAATTTTTAGTAGAGATAATTATTTTACATGATGAGGTTGAGACATTAATATTACATCCTTTAATAATTAAATATAAAATAAAAGAGAAAATGATTCTAATATTGGTGTTACTTCTAAGCTAAAAAATGATAATATTGTCAATATATAATGGTGCCAATCAAGTATATCAATGTTAGACATATCTTTATTAATAGAGAATAACACGAATAAATTGGGTGGACTAAATAATAATGATATTGTCATTGTAATTAATTAATTTTCTATTAAACAATCATGAAATTATTAGTGTTGATATTTGTTCTGAAAGTCAAAACTACCATATTGTTAAATTAAGTATATTAGAACTAAAGATGAAACTAATAAATATTGTAACGCCTCGCCACACAACCCTAGAGGAAGTTGAAATTAGCTACTTAAACAAACTATTTTTGTTTTTAAGTACAATTAACATACAAGTTCACTACCCATTGCAAACATCCCCTAAGGTTATGAGACCACGATTACTAAATAACCCACGAACAACATAAGTGATTCCACAACATTTATCCACTTAAGAAATAAGAACGCATAAATTTCAACAAGATAAATTACATCCACCATAATAGTTACAATATGATCATAATTAACAATTATTTAATAAGGAGATTACATCACTCATTCCCCGAATGAGGCAAGTTCAATAAATAAGGTTACAATTACAATATCCAGCTCGATAACAAATGAGAGGTAACAAATTCCAAGAACAACTGAAATGAAATAAAGCAAGAACTGAAATTGAATCCAACGAGCTCTCCAACTGGAAGTCTCATCCACACAAACATGAAGAAATCCAAATGGATTTAGGTGCATGCCACCCAACCAAGTGGAACCCAAAGACCTACCCCCCGTGCTAGGAGATAGTAACAAGGAATCCTAGCCAAGACCATCTACCTCTAGACACCTGATCTTTAAAATATTAAAATTTGCAACTTCCTCAATAATGGATACCTTTTCACTATAAGAATCAAGAAGAGATCTAAGAACTTTCCTTACCACTCTAGGTTCTTTGACTTGTGCACCAAGACCTCTCATCACACTTACTAGCTCATCAACCCTATACATATAACTTGTAACTATTTCAACTTCAGCCATTTACAAGGTCTCAATTTGTGCTTTTAAATTTTGAAACTTTACTTGTTTAATCTTATCATCTCCTTCATAAAATATTTCTATATTATCACAAAATTCTTTAGTAGTCTTAAGATTCATAAATTTTAAAAATTCATAATTTGAAAGACTATTGCTAAGAATAAATATTTCCTTACCATTTATTTCATGTGTCTTGATCTCATCACTTGAGCTCAAACCATTTATATGTGCAACATATTGAGTCTTTATTTCATTTTTAATCTCATATCCAAAGGATGTTGGGTATATTTCCATATTTCTCTTCTATAATGCATAATAGGTGTCATCAAACTTAGGGCTCTCTATCTTGTTCACCATCCCATATCTATCTCAAGAGGTTAATATTTTATCTAAGGAACCTTTCTCTGATACCAATAGTTAAATTAACAAGACAACTAAGAGGGGGGAGTGAATCAGTTGTACCAAATTAGAACATCAAAACCCTCAATAGTAATTAGATCCACATGCATTCATTAAACCCTTAATCTATTATATTGTTTAAACATGAAAAGAAGATAAAAAAACTAAAAAATTCAAAACCATACACAAGAGAACACTAGATTTACGTTGGAAACAAAATTAAGAAAAAAACATGGTGAGGATTAGCTCATAATATAAGTAATTTAAAAACTGGTACAAAGGCTAAGTACTAGAATAGGACACACTATCCACAAAGGCTTGTAGCCAAGGCTCATTGCCATATAAAGAAAAAGAAGATAGAAGAGAAATATTATACAAAGAAAAAATTCTCAATGCAATAAAGAATCCACCCCAATTAGCTCCAAGACCTTTACATTCTTATTTGAATGATTATAGACACCTTCAACTCACTACATTCAAAAGTCCAACACTTTGAAGTTCGTACTACTCTGCTCAAACTCACACTCTACTCTTTGGAAATTAACATCACTTGCATCACACACTTCTCTATACTTTCTATATTATTAACCTTCAACATATCAACTCATACTTATACTATCCTCAAGCTTGAATTTTTTTCTCCAAGGTTGACTTTACATGATTCACACTTTATAATTTCAAATTAGGTTGGCGCTAAAAATTCCCACGATGGATAGGAATGGAAGTGGGCCAAAAAAAACATATTTCGGACCCAAATCAACTCTCGCATTTTTCACTACATCTTCATTAACACTTGAACATATTCAAATGTAGTGTAAAATATAAGCTAATTGTTACGCATGAAAACACATTAAAATTTGAACTAAACACTTCTTTTGAACAATCCAAAACTTTCAAACAACAAACTTCACCTAAACATGATCTAAGAACATCCTAGAAACCAACAAGATCCTTTGCAACAAACTACTCCTTCAAAATGTACATAACTAGTACACTCAGACTACACTACCAAACACTACAATATTACAATCCAACTTCCCGAGTACCAAACAACAAATATATTTGACAAATGCAAGAAAAAAACACCATAAAATCTTCTTTAGAATTGCAAATCCTGAAAAAAAACTACCAAGAAATGCAAAGACAATACATTACTCCCATACATCTCTATACACAACACTAAAAACCTAGTTCACACACTAGTGAACATAACTTCCTTCGATCATCAATCTAGAAGCCAAAATTTTTCCTATAGAAACTCTAAACATCAATAACCAAAATATCCAAACAAAAAAATAAATCTTCAACCCAGAAGAAATGCGAAGCAAAACCAAAATTCCAACACCTTGTTTCCTTATTTTGTCAATTTTCTTGGTATCCTTGACATCTAAACCATAAATAAAGGCTTATCAAATGGACACTAAATTTTAATCGCAAGAAAAATAATTGATGACAACATGATGCAACTAATCAAAGCAACAATCTCTTCTCAAACGCTACGCTACTATCATTAATCCCAACATAGGCCTATTAAGATAAGTGACAACACCTTCATACTTGAAACAAAGAATTAATTCTAAATGTGTGGCTGAAATTCACAAGATCCGACAACCAAAGAATGTTAATGGTATCCAGTCATTCTTTGAACAAATTAATTTTTTGAGAAGATTTGTCACCAACTTTGCGGAGACCACTCGTTCCATTTCCAAAATGTTGAAGAAAGGTGAGAGGATATTTTTTAGTTATGAGCCAAGTAAATAATTTTAGAATATCAAGCAAGCAATCAGAGAGGCTTTAGTTATTAAGTCTCCAAAATTTTCTAAACCACTTCAAATTTTCTCTTTTTCTTCATTTTATACATTTTCTCTAGTATTGTTGTAGAAAAATGAAGGTTTTGAACAACCAATTGAATTTTTCAGCAATTCATTACAAGCTATAGAACTAAAGTATGACATGATAGAGAAAAAATCCTATGCATTGGTCAAGGTGGTAAAAAAATTCAAGACATATCTTGTTGGGGATAGAATTATTTCTTATGTTTGCAGTGTTGCAGTTAAAGACATTTTTACCCAACAAGAGGTTATAGGAAGAAGATGTAGATGGATCAATAGGATCTAGGAATTTAACATTGATCTGTAGATTTCCAAGTTTATAAGAGGCCAAGGTTTAGCATAGTGGAGTGTGTGGACGCCACTACATGGCAAAGACAACTACACACAAGGTTTTAAGAGATGGTTTTTAGTAGCCCATTGTGTTCAAGGATGCCCATAAGCTAGTGAAAATATGTGACATATGCCAGAGATTCTATAGAAAGCTTAAATTCTTAGGGAACATTCCATTGAGACCTATCTCAATCCAATAACCCTTTCAACAATGGGGGATTGATCTCATAGGAGATATCTCAGAAAAATAAAGTTGAGGACACTTTTGGATTCTTATTGCCATTGATTATTTTACAAAGTGGGTCAGCACAATCCCCACTAAGAAATAAATAAGCAAGGTGGTTACTGATTTCCTACTGAACAACATCTTGTTACAATTTGGGGTTCCTAAAGAGATAATCTCAGATAATCCAATGGGTTTCAAATTAGATGAGTTCAGAGACTTCTATGATAAATATGGAATTAAGATATCATATTCTTCTCCATACCACCTACAAGGAAATGGCCAAGCTAAATGAAGCAATAAAATCCTGATGAATATCATCAAGAGGGTGATAGAAAAAATAAGAAGGAATGGGACTCCAAATTGAAATTAGCACTCTAGACATATAGGGTTACAATTAAGGTCACCAGGTATTCTCCATTTAGTCTAGTATATGGTATAGATGCAAGACGAGCACAAAAAAATTTGATGAAGATGTAAAAATTTATGTAGGAATATGATGAATAAATTTGTGATGACATGTGGCACATGATTAATGCTCTAATGGAAATGGATGAGATGAGGAGAGAAGCTCCAAAGAAGAATGCAAAGTTATAGTTGCAAGTAAAGAATTTGTATGACAAAAATGCTTCTCTAAGAAAGTTTGAGTTTGGGAGTATGGTATTAATGCAGAATGCTAGGGTTTAAGATAAGAGAAAATATGGTAAATTTGATGCTTTATGGTTGGGTCCTATAAATGAGCAAATTTACACCCATCTTGCAAATTCCACATCACCTACCTACCTCGCACCCACTTGGCACTTGTCTCTTGTTTCAATGAGAGAATTTTTATTGGGATACGTGCATGAGGTGCGAACATCAGTACGGTGCATTTTCATCCCTGATAGATTCTTGCCTTTGGAATCCACAGACATTATGTTCTCTAGTGGCGATGAAGTGTAACACCTTTATGCCTTCTAGTTAGCCTAAGAATGTCTCTTTCCCTCCTAAAACATTTTCAAATGCATATCTTTATACTTCACTTCATCTCTTTGGCTAGTTGGACTCCATTCTACACACCGGCTTGATCGTTTAGTATCTCTTGAGCAATTCTTTATAGCTTCTTGACATCTTGCTACACTTTTACCACCATTGGAGTTGCAACTTGGTGTCCCAAGGGACTACTTCATTGTTGTGGTGTCATAGACCTTACCAAGCTTGCATCCTCCTCTATGTGCTTGAGGGCACTTCAATTGAAAAGATGATATCACTTCTTGATTTATGTAGCATAGTGTTTATTTTATTGTTTGGTTTCTTTCCATTAGTTTCTTCACCACATTTTCTATCGATCTATCTAGCTAACCGTGGAGGTGGAAACACCAAATTGGGGGTTTGATTGAGGAAAACCCCTATACAACCCCAAAAAATTTCCTCTCTTGGTTGTGTGTAGGTGTGTGATCATGGGGAGCTTGGTGATGAAATGTATTTCTCATGAGTTGTTCTTTGTCACCCTCACTTTCATCATATCCTTTATCATCTTACTAGTCACTTCGTTTATTTTGTTCATTATCATTTTAGTTTGTATTTTAGACCTTATCCATTAAGTAGCTAGTTGGCTTTTTCTCCTTTCACTATACTTTACACTTTTTGACTGTACGGGTTCCATCACACCAAAGAGACACTAGCACATCACACTATCATCCCTAACCTATATTGCTATCCTTGGGCAAAGAGTTGCCTGAGGTATAGTTTGGGTTCTAAGAACTTTCTCACTTAGCCCAATCAAATCTCCTAGGTTAGTAGAATGATAGAAGGACTTAAGATTGATCTTCATTCATTATCCTTGAAATGAAAACACTTTCCTATCTTGAGGTAGATTAGGGCAACCCTCCGCTCTCATCTCTCTGTGACATAGAGCCTTGGTGTGGTTAGTCCCTATCTTCTACATTTTTGTGAACTTGACATGAACCATTTTGGTTGTGTTAAGTAGTGCTGAAAGACCGTTTCCTCATAACCTAGGAGTTGTGGGTGTGAGTGTTGTGAGGTATCTAGCCTTGCAACTTGACCTATGACCCCTAGTGGTGTAGTTGGAAATTTTTTCAAGCTTCATGGAAAAAAAAATTAGTTGGGTGACTATCTAGTTGCAAAACCCCTTGAGGGATTTGTGAAAGTTATATCTAGTATATGTGATGGCCTCCCTCTTACTTATTAGTGTGAACCCCTAAACCTACAAATGCACAAGAGCAACAAACATTTTAAGTTGTTAGATCAAATGCATGCAAACAAGTATGAGAGACTCCCCATGAAATCCATCCATTCAAACTAAAACTAGGAAATGAAGAACACAACACAAGAAAATGAAATTAAATCCTAATTAAGCCAATAGATTAGTGATCCCATGGGGGAATTGGTTCCAATGAAGTGTTGCAATTGGCCCTTTCCCAATTCCTAAGTTGCAATGTTGATTGATTGAGCAAATGGTAAAATCTCCAAAGAGATTTGAGCATAACCTTGTTACAATTTGTGAAAATAGTGATAGGTTGGGTGAAATAGGAAAAATTAGCTCTAAATATGAAGAGAGTAACTTTTCATGAAGATTGTGGATGAGGATGAAGTTGAGTATAGTAAGTTTACTCAAATTCTAGATGATAGAATGAGAGGAAGAGACTCTCATTTATAGATTTCAATCTTGGAAGAGAGAGTGAAAATAAGCAATGTGGGATCACTCAACATCTAATGGCCAAGTGCCATTTTTCAAGATGTGAATGGTTGAGGAATGAGCACATTTTGGTCAATGTGCCAAAGAGGGGGAGATTTGAAATTCGAATTTGAAAGTTGGGGGGAGAGAAGAGTGGAGTTAATGTCACTTGGCACAATGCACAAGGACATGTATGAGGCATTGAATGCCTTGTTGGAAGGACCAAGCCCATTTGGATTTTGAATTCAAATTGAGGGAATATTCCCCTTTTGATGCCATCTGAGGGAAAATAGAGATTTAATAAATCAAAGTAATTGATTTATTGTGCAAGTTGCAGTCTCTAGAGGATGTGACATAGATTATGATTAAATTAATCAAAGCTTAATTAATTTAATGATGAATTAGGAGATGTGACAATTTAGACTTAAATTTATGAATTGATTTAAATCAAATTGAGAGGAAGGGTTTAATTAAATAAATGGTTTTGATTTATTTAACTAAAGGGGATAATGTTAGAATAAATCAAATAGGGTTTAATTTATTTAATTTAATAAGAGGACTTTAGAGATTGTAATCAAATAAAATGATTTATTTAATTAAATAGGGATGTAAGATTAATTAAATTAAATTGATTAATTTAATCACTGAAAGAGGAAGACTTAATCAAATAAATAATGATTTATGAAATTAAGAGACAAAATATGATGAAATGCTGAGAATGTGATTCCAAAGGAAATGTTGTTAGTAATCAAGATCAAGTGTGCCGAACCGAATTGTACATTCTCCATGTCTACAATTCCCATCCCATTTGTGCAACTTGTGAGTATTTCCCCTTGTATATATTTCACCCAACAAGACTTTCCAATTAACTATAATAGAGATCCATCTCCTCTATATATCCCCACATGAATTAATGGAAACATTGTAATAGGTGTTCTTGTTTATGCAATATGTCATGTGAATGTCATCACTGAGGAGATTATGTTGATCAATTTATTGCATAGAGATGGGTATGAAAAATCCAAGAGTACCATCTATCCACATGATGGGCTTCTCATACCTCCCATCAACTACATCACCTTATCATTTTTAGTTGGCCCTAAATCTGTAAATTGTCTTTAACATAATCCCTAGTTTTGAACTCTTCAAGGTCAAATTCGATATCCCCTAGTTGGTTGTTATGAATGTAGTTCCCTCAATGGTGCATAAGTGTATAGAATTCATCCATGAGGGTACAATGCATGTGGTCCATGACACTAGCTATAAACCACTGATTGCACATGGTGGCTACTCGTTGGATAATTTTTGGCCAACGCCCATTGGTCTACTTCCCTCTATGATGGACCTATTATAGCAGACCTATGTGAAGAACAATATCGGGGTCATAATTCCTAAGGTGAGGTACCCTCCTTCTCCTTATTCCATCTCACATAGGACTTGTCTGAAGGTAGAAAATGAGGCCACCTTAGCTAGAAGGGAGGAAGAGAAGCGTGCTCAAGATTCTTCTTCCTCCTCTTCTGCTATTTCTTATGTCGCTTCCTCTCACCTTGATATGGTGCCATTGTCATCTTCTCCTAGGAGGTTTTTGGAGAACTCAATGGTGCTAACTTGGTAAAATTCCAAGTGTCTAGCATTCAAACTTCCCATCTTATTGACAGTGCCCAACCCACTCAGTATGGTAAAGGGAAGGATCCCCATGGGGAGTCCTCTATGTCTCAACCTTTGTAGCATCCTACTGCTCCTACCCCTAAGGAAATGGATGGGAAGAGGCCTATCACTAAGGCATTAGAGTCGACTCCCCCATTATTGCTCTATCTTCCCAACCTCTCCCTCCTATTCCCATCTAGGAGTCTCTTCCTCCATCAAAAATAGATGTGATGGAAACTCTCATGGCTAAGCACGAGTCCTCTATTCCATGCTACATTTTGTCTTATAGCTCATAGAGTCACATGAGCTGCCTTGCATGTGAGTGCAGACATCAGTGAAAGGCTCCAACTTCTAATTAGAACACCCTACAGAGAAAGGAAGGGGAGTCAACATTTTTTCCATGGCATCTTATAATGTATCCTCCTCTATCATCCCCTCTGCTTCAATTCCATCAACCTCTATTCTTCTCTTAGATCCTGATAGGAGTGTAAACAATCCTCATCTAAAGAAGGTGTAGGGTTTTATTGCTCCTTCAGTTGAGCCACCTCTTTTGATGTCCCTCCCAAACATCTCATTGTTCTCAAAGATCGTGGAAATGTTGAACACCTTGATGATGTCTGTCGTAGTCTTTTCCTCTTCCTTTGTGCCTTATGCCTCATCTGTGTGGATGTCACATCCTCCTATTAAGTGAAATATGGAGGATGGACCCGCTAGAAAAGTTGGTTGAAAGAGAGGTTGACCTTCTTTGGACGGTGGTTCTACATTGGCTTATGTTGTCCTAGTGATAGAGGAAGTTTCGGCGTCCCTAAAGCTTATCACTACTCTCGAGTCTCTCATTGAACCTAGTAGTGAATCCTAGGTGCTGCCTCCTTCACCCATTGGGTTAACACATGCCACTCTTATTGATTGCATGTCCAGTTCTCTAGATGAGGTCCTAGCCTTATCAATGATCTTCATAAAATCATTGACTTTTACCCCACAAGAATTGAGCAAAGGAGACCTCAAGGGGTCTTCTTCCCTGGCTATTATTGTGGGGGTTGGAGGGTTCCCCCTTGATATTCTACCCTTGTAGGCTCATTTTCCTTCCCCATACAATGATCTAGACTGGGAGGTCGATGACCTCTTAGTTGATGAGCACTAGGGGAGCACCTCTTCTTGATATGTAGAGTAGAGTGTGTGTATTTTTGTGTTATATGTTCCTAGATGACCCTTGTCACCCCTGTAGGTGTTTGGATATAGGAGTGCTTATGTGTCATGAAACTTCTTCTATTTTCTACATCATTCTTCCTATATTATGTGTATTGATTTTCAACAATAGAGGATGATGCAAAGTGTTGGGGACATTTACGCTTCCCTTCCATGTTGACCTTTTTTTTTCTTTACTTTGTCTTCTCATGCATTCTTCATATGGTTTGATATAGTAGGGGGTTGATGATAGTTAATTAATATGTTATTATACTTATTTATCTATATTTATGAGCAACTCTGACATCAAAATATCAAATTGTTGTTCTGACTTATATGTTTTTTCTCTTAGCTTTCATGCTTGTTTCATGATGTTATGGTGCTCATGTGTTTTCCCTCGCGTGTGAGATAACATTACCATGGTTACATCTTGCTATATGTTGTGGGCCACAACATCACTTTTTCATTCTTTCTTTTCTCTCCTTAGGATGCCACATATCTCTATGCTCAACATGCACCATCCTAATGGGGGGCAAACATGTCAACCTTGATTTTTCAGAAAATGCATTTGCTAGCCAAAAACTATTTTTTCAAAAATATTTTCAAAACATTTTTCAAAAATCACATTCCTCAACAAGGACCCCTAGCGGATTTTTCTTTCTTTATCATGGGTTCACAAAGAAATAATTTGAAAAGGGTCTGTGCAGGATCATGATGGGCCAACAAGTGGCGATATGTAAGTGATATGATGGCCCTTGTGGCTGATGACCTTTTTTTTACCCAAAATTCATGAAACAAAATGGGTTTGTAAAGAATATTGTCAGCTTTCCACCAATATAAATTATTCTTTACTTTGAATTTAATAAATAATTATTATGCATTTTCTATTTGAATTATGACTAAATTCCTCATTGATAGGCTAATTGAAAAACATCTATAAGTTTCAAACTATCACATTTTTTGAATCTGCAACATGCGTCAGATTCTATGCTTTGCATACTATAGGATTAAAAAAAAAAAATTGAATTTCATGATGTTTTGACCAAGTTAAGGTGGTCAAACATACAAGTTTTTATATTTTTTAAAATTTGTAATAAAAAATTCATAATTAATTATTTACTTGGAAAAAAATTACAAAACAATATGCATCACATCGGGAAATGAGTCCTCTACTTATATCTAAAATCTTATAAAAAATAACTACTTCTCATTTTTTCCTTAAAATTTAAGTACTGCTCCATTGAAATTTCAAATTTTCACCAAATAGATTTTAAAAAATAAAATAAACCTAGTAGTTTAGAAACTAAATTCAATTTTCTACAGATTCTATTCTTACATATTTTTGAAATAATATAGATAACTCATTCAAACTTTTACATCAAGTTGCCTAACTCTGATTTTTTGAATTTTCATCGCCACTTAAGGGCCTATTTTCCATGACGATCCTGCACATACCCAAAAGCCTTCCTCCGAGGAGGGATCACATTCTCTTGTAGGTAATGCTCTAACCTTCCCCTTGCAAGGGGACCTTATTCTTTTTGAACTCCTTGATGAAGTGAACATCTTTCGAAAGGATTCCTTGATCTCGAATTGATTTACGAATTCGAAAAACATTTTTGCACTTTGAAACTAAGCATCACTTGAGCAGACCCCTCTTATTTTGAAGGGTTCTTGAGGGACCCCTTTGAAAGCTCTTCCAAGATCAATTTTTTGACTATTTTCCTGACTATCTACTTCCTTGTTTTCTTGTGTGGCATCTTTTTGTTTTGTGACATGTTTTGTCTGTAGATTAACATGTTGCTTTGCAAGTGCACCTAGGAAGCTTCTTTCTAGTCTTACTCTATGAAGTGCCCTACACTGGGCTTCCTTTAGGAGAAAGTACTTGAGGGCACCTTATTTATAGGTATAAGGGCATGTGAAGTGCTTACATCCTATGGTATTTTTCCATCATTGGTCTCTAGGCCTTCAGTGCACTTTAATAAACTCTATAGTTCTAATTATCTATGGAGTTCTTTGTTCGAACCTCCTCAAGAGAGAGTACTTGTGGAGTTATTTTCCTACCTTTTGCTTTCAAGCTCACTAGATTGTGGTCTACTTCCTTGATAGTTTAGGTATAAATTTCTTAACTCTTCAATCTACTTTACCGAAAACTCATTAACACTCATGCTCGCTAAAGTGGGGGAAAAATGTATAGGAGAAAATTTGCACCTGTCTGGAAAATTCACCTTTTACACCCACTTTTGAAAAATCAAACAGACTAAGAAATTCCACATCACCTACTTGCCTTGCATCTACTAGCACTTGTCTCCTGTGTCGGTTGAGAAATTTCTATTAGGGATGCAAATGCGATGCACAAACATGTGTGTGATGTGCTACTGTCCCTAACAGATTCCTACCTCTGGAATCTATAGAGATGTTACATTCTCCATTGGCGATGAAGTGTAACGCCTCTACAACTTATAATTGACCTAAGAAAAACTCTTTCCCTCCTAAAAAATCTTGAAATGCATACCTTTCTACTTCAATTCATCTCTTTGGAAACTTGGACTCCATTCTACACACCAACTTGATCTTTTAGTATCTCTTGAGCAATTCTCTACAGCTTCTTGACATATTGTTGCACTTTCTCCACCATTGGAATTGTAACTTCGTGTCCTGAAGGACTGATTCTTCATTGTTATGGTAGCATAGAACTTAGCAAGATTGCATCCTCCTCTATTTGATTCAGGGGACCTCGATTGAGAAAGTTATATTACTTCATGATCTACATATAATATTGTTTTTGTTTTTGTTCAGATTATTTCCATTAGTTTATTTACCATATTTTCTATTAATCTATAAGGTTTTTCATAGAGGTGGAAATGTCAGAGTGAGGGGTTGACGTAGGCAAATGCATTTAGATCCCCAACATTTTTCCTCTCTTGGTCGTATGTAGGTATGTGTTCGTGCAGAGCTTTCTAGAAAACTAGATTTCTCATGAGTTGTTCTTCATCACCCTAACTTTCATCATATCCTTTATCATCTTACTAGTCCCTTTGTTTATTTTTTTCATTATCATTCTAGTTAATATTTTAGACCTTAGCCGCTAAGTAGTTATGTTTTTCTCCTTTCACTATACTTTACACTTTTTGACCTTACAAAAACTAGCACCCTAGAGAGATGCCCACATGCCACACTAACATCCCTGACTTTTGTCCTTGTCCTCAATCAGAGAGTTGTTTGAGGTATATTTTAGGTTCTAGAAACCTGCTCACTTAGCCCCATCAATTCTCCCAAGTTAGTAGAGTGACATAAGCACTTGAGAGTGCTCTTCATTGTCTATCCTTGAATTAAAAACACTTTCTTAGCTTGAGGTAGATTGGGACAGCCCTCCACTCTTGACTCTCCATGGTCAAGAGCCTTGGTGTGGTTGGTCCCCCTCTTCTACAAGCCCTTTCCTAGTCAACAATACTCATGGTGAAGACTCATATTTCCTCCAAACTTATCGGGTGAATTTTTGAACTACCAATGCATGGACAACTCTTGAAAACATTTTTATCTTTTCCATGTACACTAAATTTTATGTAGGTTGGGTGTAATTTTATTTGTTCTAGTTTTTTTTGCCCTGTCTAGGCTTTCTTTCTAGTTTTTGGTTCGTTGTGCTAGTTTTCTTCACTAGGAGATATCTAGAATCTCACCATGTCTACAAGAGGCATGCATTCCCAATCAGAGCCACTTGTGGAACCCTTAAAAAAAAAAAAATCCCCTAATTTTAAGTCCACCCATGGTTGGTTTCTAGGTCTTTATGATTGTCTATTGGTTAAGGTTTATACTTCAAGGTTTAGGGTTTATCAACCTTTCATGTAAAACCTTAGTCTTTTTTCCTTTTTGGTCTAATCTTTTATTGAATTTCTAACATTGGTTTTTTGATCAACTGATTTATCATTTCAGTCATTGGATTCCTATATTAGCTATCCCCTTGATGCCTAAGGTTACCAATTTATCCCTTTGTATGAGTTAAAACCTTTTATTTTGATCTAGGGATTTTAAATTGTCCCATGGTCGAGGGTCTTGAAATATTTACTTCATTATCCTATGTTTGATCTAGACCTTAGTTTTTATTATGTCATGTTTATTCATTACCTAAGTGCCCCCCCTTTTAGATAAAATTATAGGCATGTGTGAACTTTCCTTCACTTAAGTTGTGTTCATTGTGTGCTCCATGTGCATCATGTTTTTCTTCAATTTCACTAGCCTTATATCTATGATGTATGATACATAATATTCCTTCACATTGCATGTTGCCCTCATATAACTAAATTTTTTGTTGATGCCTACTAAGTCCCTTCACATGATGATCAATTCATTCATTTATTATTTGCATGTTTCTATACTCTCATATTGTTGTTCAACGTGGCACTACCAGATTCATAAACATGATGCATGATGCCTTATATCTCCTTTCCATCATGGAGCCCCATTTTATCACCTATTTCCCCCTAACTACCAATCTCAAATTGGTGATGTGTGATGCTCTACTTCCAATGGATCAATTAAGCCCTTCACATCATAGTTAGCCCATCATTTATAGCCTTCCAAACACAATATGTGATGCACTCATTTGTCTCATAAAGTGGAAATGTGTCTTAATATTGTTCCATCACTTCTCCTTTTCACATCACTAATGTGCATTCTCCACTAAACACCATAGAGCAATGTGTGATGGATGTCTTTTTGAGGATACTTCATTGCTTCTCTTAAATACATCATAGTTATGAGTTTGAAGGGTGATTCCAAGGTGGATACATCATGAAAGGATACAGGATATGGTATAGAATATTCCTTCCATCGTGAATACTCTTCACATCATGGTTATGTCAAGATGATCTCAGAGTCGATGTGAAATGTGTTATGGCTTCACTAGTGGAGTTAGAGGAAATTTTTAAAGAAGATACGTCACGACATCAAAGAGCATCACACCAATTATTTACATCAAAAGTTCATGGAAAGGTACCAAAAATGAAGTGGAGATATGCAACGTACATGGATCAACATTTATCATGTTTTAAAAAAAATTGATCAACAATGAAAATTTAAACATGAACAACTAAGTGTTAGAGCACTCATGTTCAATCATACAATCCATCTCTCACCATTAATAGAATATTTACTTGTCTCTGAAGATCATAAAGATTTTAATTATGCATTTTTTCATTATATTTTTATTAATATGAGGGATAGCATGAAGAGGAGACAACAAATGAGAAAATTCATCTACTTCTTTGTTTGGATTTCCAGTAGGGGTAGAATTGGGAAAGAAAAAATGGTATTAGCAAAAGGAATTGTAACCGAGGGTTCATCACATTTTTTATGTTTTGAATTGTAAAAGGTAAACTATAGGCCCTAGTCTATTTTATACAACTAAGATTAGTTGCAAAGTTCATATTTGAACCATGTTAGGTAAAACCCTAATTTTAAGTTCAAATTTGTAAAACCCTAGCTTTGTTAGATTATTCGAGATGAGTCAAACTGGTGAACCATCTAAGGAAAAGGCTAAGTCTAAAAGGAAAAATATTAATGGTGAAACATAAAAGAAAAAAGACTAAGAGGAAAAATACAAGAAGAAGGTGGTCAAGAGAGACTTTACCTGTTTTATGGAAGATGAATTAAAAGAATTATTTCTTGGTGCAAGACCAGTAGGGAAAATAACTACATGAGAGGGTGTGTTGATATATCATTTAAAGGATTTGGAAAGAGGAATTGGAGAAGATGTACTACAAAAGAGTGGATGGGAACTCTTCTTGTATGCTTTCAATCGAAGGTTGGAAAATTTCCCAACATGCCATTTGTGGATGTTTGACCTTAGAAAGCTTATTATACATAATGATTTTGTTGAGGTCGATTTGATACAAGAGATAGCTAAGTGATATGATCCCAAGGACAGGGTTATTGAAAGAATAAATTGAACCCCACATAAGAAATTTCTAGAAGTTGGATAGTGGAGGTGTTCAAGCTAAATCCCTCTTCAACTATTATAACTAATTTTGGTGCACTGTATCAAGAATATGAAAGGGACAAATATGGATATAGGAGACACATTCTACCAAGGCATAGAAGAAGAGATCATAATAAAAGGTATTTGTGGTTTTCACCTAAGGAGGTGAAACCATTTGATTGTGATGAGTTTGAGGACTATTTCAAGAATACCAATTATGGTTTGTGTCAAGTCCTTGGAAGAAGATATGATGTGAAGATGAATTTTCCTATGATGGTCATGTCTATGGATATTCATGAAAAAAATTCAATCAAAGGCTTTGAATATGTAGCCTACATTATAGAAGAGACCCAAAAGTAGTTGGTAGGGTTGAAAGACACAAAACCCCCTTAATTTTCTCACATTATTAATTATTAATACATGTTTTATTATGGATTGGCAGCAAGTATTTGAAGAATTTCATGTGATTAAGAGAAAATGATGAATATGAAAATGAGCTACCTGCACAAATATGGAGTCACATTTGGGATAAAAATTATCTTGAGTCCAATTATGTTGCCTTCTACAATGGTTTTAAGTTTGGTTTTTTGGAGTATTTGGGATTGAAGACTATGCATATGATTTGTAGTGCAATTAAGGAAATTCTAAGACCACTGGAGTTTAAGGAGGATAGAAAGCATGATCATAACTAGGGTGATTTGTATTTTCATCCCAATTAAATTGTGATCATGGTTTATGGAACCTTAGTGCATTCCCATTGTTTACTAGTTTATATTTTTCTTAGGTTAGCATTCAAGAAAATAATGTGTTAGCTTGATGTCATGGATATGGATCACTTTAGGATTGCTAGAAAGGGGTCTCTTCTATCTCCCCAATGTATTTTTTCATATTTTTTGATCACATCAAAAGAGGGTATTGATAAATTTACCACTATGATAAGCAACTATAGAATTAAAATGGATAAAGTGAGAAGTTTTGATCAAGAAGGATTCATTGATAAGGAGAGAAAAACTAGAGGAAGATCTAGTTTCTATCACCACTTCCTCTATATTTAAGGTGTTATCAAATTTTTTCCCTCTGATGGTGCTATTAGTGAGAGAAAATAGTAGTGGATAACAATCTATGGTATTGACAAAAGAATATTGAAAGAAAATATATTTTATGTCAGTCCTTATACTGATACTAAAGATCCAAAAAATAAGGCTATTGAGATGTTGGATTCATATAGGGATGGTACTTTTGTTTACAAGGTTAAGGAGGTTGGGGAGAAAGCTGAAGTTTCCAAAAGGGAGCAATATGTAAGAATAAGGAGCTAACTAGCTCAATCATTAGCTCATGGCACCAAAATGGTGCCATTGGAAGGAGAAGTTGTTGATCCTTTCATTGATTATTCAATGGATACTAAGGGAGGTTGAGATGAGATGTAGGAACAGTCAGTAGTCTATGTTCCTATAGGGAAAGAAGTGGAGAAAAGGCTCCCCTCTCCTATGATGTATGATGCACTTGATCCTTTTATTATAGAGAATATAATTATGCCATTGACATATGATGAATATGATAATGATGATGTGAGGGTGAAAGCTTGTAAAGAGTTCATGGGTGATGATTCTTTTTTCCAAACTAAAGAATTTAGAGATTTTATAATTCAAGTTAAAAGAAATGATATAAAAAAAGGATTGAGAAAGAAAAGGTACAAGTAGATTCTTCAATGCAGGAAGAGGTTGAGAAAAAGGAAGAATAAAAAATAATACAAGAGATTTCTCTTATCACTCCATCAGATGGGAGAAGATTAGTAAAGGATAGTGGTATCTTGATATTTCTTGGCTGGGATATTAGCTTATAAATTTCCTTGCATTCTATAAGGAATGAACTAGAGGATTTTATTTAAGAAGAACATTATGATAATAAAGTGTTTGGCTCAAGTTTTAGCCCTAAATTATATACTATGGAAATTTAGTCAATGACACCAAATACAGGGAAACCTAGAGTTGCGAAATCAATTGGATAAATCACATGTGATTTCATTGTTAAAAGAGATACAAAGATAACACCTATACAAACTACAAAGATAATAGTACATGCAAAAATGTTGAGCATGGACAATATAGAGATATCTCAAAAGAAATGATAGATTATTGGACAAGCGGAAGAGGCTCTTGGATGAATATAATAAGATGAAAGCTACTATTGCCTAGGAAAATCTATTAAAAAGTACTTTACTACCTCCCACTTCTCCACTTAGATTTTATACATAATATAAAGAAACCTTATCTCTTAGAATTAAGAGTTTGAAGGATGAATTACAAATGGAAAAGGAGAATGTTAAAAAGGCTAAGGAAAAAACTTCAAGAGTTTCTACAAAGATAATTGATAATGTGGGGCATAGGATCTCTCAAATTTTGCATAATTCAGATCATGTATTGAATGTATATAAGAGAATTCATGAGGCTCATCAAAGGTACACTCAAGTACATGACGCCTTTCAAAATGTTTGGAGAAAATAGAGTACAAGGGTTAGTGATCTCAAGGAAATGATACCAAAAATGAAGGATGATCCTGATGCACCTACACATATTCCTGAATTGATCAAGGCAATTGATTTGTTGGGAGAGATACCATCTTTACATGGTAAGTTAGGTGTATAGCTCCAAAGCAAGATAAAATTATTAAGATAAATGGAAGGATAGGGAGTACTAAATATTTTGAATGTTTAAGGATAGCATAAATATTTTACTACATGGAATGAAGAATTGGGAGGCTTACTCACTTACTTCAAAGAAGTTATTCACCTCACTGATTATACAACTTGAGATAATGCTATAGATTATATGACTATAATTGAGGTTAGTTGGGATGTGTTTGTTAAATAGGTCAGAATATTCACTAGTGCCAAATATATAATCCATATAATTCTAAAGTGTAGATATTAATAGATATTGAATGGCCCACTAAGGAGGAATACAATGCATGGCTCAAAAAATTAATATATTAATCCTTATATAAAGTATTGATAAAATTGGCCTCTCTAGGATTGAAATCTGCTGACATACAATGTTGACATGGAAGTTGCTTTTCCTTCTTTTCTTGTTTTTATGCTTTATGTCCTACATTTTTGAGAGAACATGAAAGGATTGTTTTCTTGTGGAGCAAGTTTTCTTCTTTAACAAAAGTACCTTTTGGAAGGCATGAATATCTTCATCAACAAATGGAAATGGTTTTTGTCTCATATGGATATTCCCCCCCATAGAATGAAAATATAATGGTATTTTGGAGTGTAATTGTAATTTTCCAATGAATATATGACAAATTTTCAATTGGCCTACAGATTTTTTTTATCCCTTCTTTTTATAAAATTGAATTCACGGCCATTGACAAGGTTGTTTATTGATCTCCAAAATATTTTTCTGTAATAGACAACATACATAGAATAGAAGTCGAGTTTGTATCTAGTTTTTTGAGTCTTTGTTTTCTGCAAGTTTATTTTTGTATAATAGTACTAGCATTTGAATACAGGTATGGCATAATTCTCAAGCCAATTCTCTCCTTCTGTATTATTTAAATGAATTATCAATGAAAATGATTAGAGTTATTTTCAATGATCTTCATTATGTTCCAATGAATGTATGATTTTATCTTTGTTCTAATTCAAAGAATTAGATAAATCACTTTCATATAATCATATATTTATATGTTTTGAGTACAAGGATATGATAATGATTTTTTGTTTCAAATATGATACTAATGCACCTACACATCTTCCTGAACTAGTAAAGGAAATTGAATTTTTGGGAGAGATACTAGATTTCCATGGCAAGTTAGGTGTATAGCTCCAAAGGAAGATAAAAATGATAAGATAAATGGAAGGACAGGGAGTGCTAAATATTTTGAATGATTAAGGACACCATAAATATTTTACTACAATGAACGGAGAGTTGGGAGGCTTGCTCCCTTACTTCAAAGAAGTTATTCACCTCTCTATTTATATAACTTTAAATAATGTTATTGATTATATGACTATAATTGAGGTGAGTTAGGATGTGTTTGTTAAAGAGGTTAGAATATTGATTGATGCCAAATATAATATATATAATTCTAATTTATAGAGGTTAATAGATACCGAATGGCCTGCCGAGGAGGAATACAATGCTTGGCTTTGAAATTTATAGATTAATCCTTAGATAAATTATTGATAAAACTAGATCATCTAGGATTGAAAGTTGACATACAATGTTGACATGGAATTTTCTTTGTGCTCTATTCTTGTTTTTATGCTTTTATGTCCTACATTTTTGAAAGAACAAGAAAGGATTGTTTGCTTGTGGAACAAGTTTCTTCTTTAGAAAAATATCCTTTTCGAAGGCATGCATATCTTCATCAACAAATGGAAATGGTTTTTATCTCATATGGATATTCCCTTGCTAGAATGAAAATATAATGGTATTTTGGAATGTAATTGTGATTATCAAATGAATATATGAAAAGTTTCAATTGGCCTAAATATTTTTCTATCACTTGTTTTTATAAAATGGAATTCAAGGCCATTGACAAGATTGTTGATTGATCTCCAAAATATTTTTTTGTAATAGACAACTTATAGAGAATAGAAGTCAAGTTCGTATCTAGGTTTTGAGTCTTTATTTTTGCAACGTTAATGTTGTATAATAGTACTAGAATTTGAATACAATAATGGCATAATTTTCAAGCCAATTCTCTCCTTGTGTATTCTTTATATGAATTATCAATGAAAATGATCAAAGGTCTTTTCAAAGATCTCCATTGTGTTCTAATGAATGTAATATTTTATCTTTGTTCTAATTCAAAGAATTAGATAAATCACTGTGATATAATCATATATTTATATATTTTGAGTACAAGGATATGATAATGAGTAGTTTTGTGAAAGATATGTGATGCTAGGTTTTGAGATGCTATTATTCATTTTTAAATGTATTGCATAATATTTACATTCTCTGAATTTTCAAGTAATTATTTGTAGAGAATATCTATTTTCTATAATGTTCATAGGTAAAATGACACACGAGATCTTGAGAACATTGTTTGGGATCAACCTCCTAGGTTTGGGAGATCCCAAAGTGTAGATGCAAAGTCTTGTAGACTTAAACCTATTAATTTGGAAAATCCCTCATAATTGCTAATTATTGAATTAGGAAAATTCATAGATATTTGGTGAGATCATCTTGGCATTTAAAAAATACCAAAAGTGTGGTTAGGTTAGGCCATATTTTAGGTGTTTACATTTTGTCCCTCTTTGAGATGATTTTTTGACTAAGAGAAGTAGAATCATTTCAAAGAAGAATAAAACATAGTGGCTATGAAAAGGACAAGGATTAGTGGTATGATGCCCCAATCATAGTGAGGGTGACAAAATATGATGCTCGAGTACAATATGATGAAAGATGGAAGGATGAACTAAATATGGATGAATGAGCAAAGATAAGAATGATGAAAATATGGATGAAGAGAGAGGATGGATGATCATCATACTGAAATGATATGAGAAACATATATTTGATACTATAGTTGACATTATGGACAAAGGTATAAGGAATTAGGATGAAAATGTGCCAAGTACGTGATCACAAGGTCAAGTGCAAACATATGCTTTATAACGTCATGGTATGAAAGCCCATGATTCCCTTATGAAAATAGAATGCAAAGTACCATGATAAATTATGATAATGATAATACACTCAAGTAACAAGAAAGCATGCACAATCAACCAAAATAAAACAAGGACTATGCTCCAAGTAAAGATGAAAAATTATTTATGGATTGATTGATTGATGATGATAATGATAAGGATAGAAAAGTTAATAATATGAATAATGTATAACCCAAGGATTGTGTCATTAACAATAATAAAAATAATTTATTGGGAAGCATACATCCCTATGATGATAATAGAATAAAGTGGATCAATGGATTTTAACTTGATTTGGGCTAAGATCATGGATTTCTTTGGATGATGGGCTAGATTGCAGGATTCGATTGTGTAGATAAGGATTAATTGCATTGGATAGGATTGGAAGTATAGATGGATAGGATATGATATTATTGGATGGAGGATATGATGATTAGGATAGAGGAATAAATGGGATCCAATTGTTGAACACCTAGAATACATGGGTGAATCATTATTCTCTTCAACCATCAAAACATTAAACATTCAATATCTAGTACATATTCAACTTTAGTAAGGAAAGAATGCATGATAACATCTAGAACATCACATAGAACATGAACACTAGGATTTTTACGTGGAAAACCCAAAATGGGAAAAACCAAGGTGAGGGTTAGCTCACAATATATTATATCTGGTTATAGTATATTATAGAAAATATCAATATAGGTGGACACATTATCAAAAGTGTACTAAAAATATATTTTAAATGATTTGCATATGTACAAGTAGTTTAAGCATAGATAATGAAAATGCATAGAAAGGATAAGTCAACTAGAGGTGGTTAACACCTAAAACTTCTTCAATTGATATTCCTAGGATTGCTTTCCTTGTTTCCATTCTTTCTTAGCCTTTAGAAATAGCCTATCTACATTTCAAAATCCAACAAAATTTCTTCTCCTTCTTTTGGAGTAGTAGGTATTGGATTCATCTTCTTGGCCTTATCAAAACTAAGAAGAGCTCCTCAAATGAGTGTAATTCTAGGATTAACTAGATTCGTTACCTCTCCAAACTATAGAATAAAATGTTTTTTTTCTCCTACAACTGGAAGAATTTATTGTGAAGATCCTCTATTACATTCCTTGTCACACAAGTGAGGTCAATTTTTTGGTCATATGCACTATAGGCGGCATTGGTTTGAGACTCAATAGATTCCATCTCATTTCTTATGCTTTGTGTGGGTTTGGGCCACTTCATGTTGTACTGCAATAGTTCCTTAGCCTCATCCATGTACCCTTCATCATATTTTAGTAATTCTAAAAATTTCTTATGTGCAATAACACATTTCTCTATGATCTCCAAACTCCTTTTGTCAATGATCCTCTTCTCGACCTCTTTCTCTACTTCTATCTTTAGTCTAGATGGATATAGTTTGAAATAATTGAATCAATAGTTTGAGATTATCCATATTAGAGAGATACATGTCTATGTTTGATCTAGGTATGATCTTTTGCAATTCCTTAACTACTTCATCCATTGATTCTCTACTCCTTTGATGTGATTCAATGATTTCCTTCCTAGAAAATGCATGGAACATGTCTCCTAGTTGAAGATTTTGGATACGAGATATATTGCTCAAGTCAACATTTCCTTGATTCATTAGGAGTTGCAACAGTTGTGAGGAGACAAGCGGTTAAAATCTAGGCTATAGACTCAATAGATCTCTCAGAGAATCTCTAGAGGAGCCAAAAGATTCACCAAGAGTATTTTTTGTATCCATAGCCTTTCCCTTATCATTTGTAGTACAAGAGTCAACTAGTTTGTCTTTATCTACACCTTTGGATGAATCCTTATTTTTGTCTTCATCTTCCTCTTTATCCTCTTCTTCTTCTTCCTCATTTGTCTTTACTTCATCTTTATTTTCTTGCTCTCTTTCTACTTCTGCATCTACATTATCATCCTTATTAGTGTTCTATGTATTTACTAGAGGAGAAATTTCATCATTTTATTCTAGAGGAGGATTGGTAGAATTTTTCTTTGAAATGTATTCTCCAATCATTGCATCTTCATCATTCTCTTTTCCTATATCCTCCACTTCTAGAGGATTGTTATCTTGTGTAGATTCCACATTTTTATCCTTCTCATGTTCAGCATCATCTATCTACACTGATTCATTTGTATTCTATTATGGAGCATTGATTTCAAGATTCATTTCATCTTCAATCATAGGATTTAGTCCTAAATTCTCTACAATCTCCTCTTCTTTATTATTGATCTCTTTTATAAATCTCTCTAGATCACCTTTGTATTTTCCAATAAGGATTCTAACTCTTTGTTTGGTTTTCATCTCATTACTATATATGGTAGCCAATGTGGCTCTGTCATATTTAGAAAGTGGAGCATCCACTCTTTCCAAGGATTTATCTTTTAGCCTTTCATTCTCTTGTATTGCCTCTAGTCTCCCTTTTAACTAAATGTTTGATAACTCATCATCAGGAATATCCTTCTTGATATTTTACATTCCAACTTCAAGTGCAACAATATAATTGATTATGGCCTCAATGATGGTAGCCTTATCCAACCCATCCACATATTTATACAAGGAAACAATCTCCTTCAACATCTCATTTTATATAATGTCATTAATTGAATAGTGCCTCAAGTTTCATTATGGAGTGAGGCCTTATCTATTCAATGTTTTTCTTTTGCTTGATTCTATTTGGAATCTTCTTTTCTTCTACTATATTTTTCTTCTCCATTGAATCCTTCTTGGATTCCTTTTTCTTCTCCCTTATATGAATTTTAAGTGTTCATTTTTCCTTTTCGCTCTTGGTATCAATTATGTCAACCCTTCCCTTTTTGGTTCTTTCTTAACCTTGTAAATAATCACTTCTTCTTTTGAATAGTGGGGGTACATATTCCAACTAAACATCTTCATCAACAAAATTTGTCCCAATATCCTTCTCTCTTGTATCTTTTTGTTTTATTCTTCTCTTTGTTGGGGTATTAGGTGGTGCAACAGTGATAATATTCTTCTTCTCTACCCTGGTAGCATTAACAACCATGGTGGAACCCTCACTTTTGCATGTTCCACTAGTCTAAATGTCTTTACTTGGGTGGTTTCTTAATATGGAGTGAAACAAGGGTTTAGGGTTTTGTGATATTTGGTGGGTTTTACTTAACATATTCCCTTCTCTCCTTGGTCCTTGTCTTCTGATATAATCCTTCATTGAATCTTTATGGTGGGTCTCCATTCATTTTAAAAGAACTTAAGTCTTTTGTATCCATGTGGTCACCAACCCCTTATACCTATAGTTTCTCGTTTACCCGTTGTAGAGTATTTTCTTTTTATTTTGGTCTAGGGTTTAATTTTTTATGAGGTTGGAAATTTAAAATGTTTGGCCTTTACATCCTTTTTCAAGTTGGTCTTAAGTCTTTTTAAGTCTGCATCTCTCATCATACCTAGAAGGCCCCCTTTTAAAACAACTTATGAGAACATGTGTGATTCTTTCACTTAAGTTCTCTCTTAATGCACAACATATCTCTCATCTCTAATAGCCTTGTAATCATTAGTATTGAATTTGTGATGAGTGATGGACCTTAATTCTTATGCATTGTTTGCCTACTTTACATCATGCATAGGTCTTAAGCCTTCAGTTTCATATCAATGATGTGCGATATGAAGGATTTCTTTACTATCATTGGTAGCTTTCATATCACTGATCACCTAAATGCTTTGAGTTCCAAATCACTGATACATGATAAAAATATGGCCTTTTGCACTCACTAGCCTATCTCCCATCGAACATTGCTACCTTCTTTCCATTTCCATATCTGTGATGAGTGATGAGGTCTATGAGTGATGGTCTTAAAGTAAAATGAAATGAAAGCAAAAATAGTGACATGGCAACATCAAAAGGGCATAACTGAAAGAAAAAAGAGGAGTGAGGATAAAGGAGATCCATGGATGATGTTTTAAATCAAAATGATCAATGGCCAACATTTACACTTAAACAACAAAGTGTCAGTTCACTCATGTGAGCATTCTTTCAAGAATTAATGGTGAAGATGTTCAATTACTTGGTCGTAAAGAAGTTTGTTGGATCATTTGTCCTCACAATTGAAACTATTCAAAGTAGAAGAATTGGTCAAGTTTAAAAAATGGATGTGAGGATCTCAGGCAAAGAGTTGTAGAAGCATTGAAGATAATATCTCTTGGGTAAGAAAATATTCACACCTCTCTACAAAAATTGTAATTGAATTGAGCTAGTTAGGGAAAGTTACTAATTGAATCAAAAAGTTCTAGGTGCTTAGGATTTGGAATGGTTTGGTTAGTATGTGAATTCACATAAGTTGGTAGGAATTGAGTAAGATTTGGGAGGGTTTTTATTTGTGTTTTGCAAATTTGCTTCTTGAAAGCATAAAATCAATAATCCCTCATTCACAAGTTGAGATTTGTAAACCATAAGTATAAACCATGAGTTATCCCAATGAATCCTCAGGGGTTGGAGGAAAATCTAAATAGAAAAAGTCTAAGGTTGTGAAACCTAATATAGAAACTTCAAAAAAGGCTAGAAAATCTAAGGGAGAAAAGAGAGATTTTTCTAGGTTCATGGAAGGTGAATCCAAAGATATTATTCAAGGAGGAAAGAAGATTATAAAAAAACATATAGGGAAGGGTGTCATGACTAGCAGATTGATTGATAATGTTGTTGGAATTAGAGAGGTCCCTCTTCCTTAGAGTGGTTGGGAGTTATTCATGTACGCCTTCAATTGATAGTATGCTAAACTTCTGGCCTAGCACCTTTGGGGTTTTAACCTTGGAAGGTTAGTGGTGCCAAATGTATTTGTTCAAGTAGATTTAATGTTGGATCTAGCACAACATTATGATGTCAAGTATAGAAAAATAAATAGTGAGAATGGAACCCCACTCCTTGAAATAACTAGAGATAAGATTGTGGAAGTGTTCAAGTTAAACCCTAATTACATTGTCTGCATTAATTTTTCTTGTTTATGCAATGAATATGAGCATAATAAGTAAGGGTAGATAAAACATGTGCTTTCTAGGCATAGGAAAGAAGATAAGGTGGGTTTTGGTCCTAAGGAATTGGAACATTTTTATTGTGATGAGTTTGCAAACTAATTTAAGAACACATACTATTGAGTGGATTAGGTATTAGCTCACAGGTTTGATGAAAGGATGCCAAATTCCTTATTGGTGATGATAATTGATATTCAAAGGTAGAACTAAAATAGAGGATTTGATTATGCATCATAAATTATTGAGTAGATGCATAAAGGGAGAATTGCATTGAAGGATGGAAGAGCCTCACCATCTTTCCCCCTCTATTCTTTATTGATGCACATGATTCTTTGGATTTGAAAAGATAAGTGGAAGAAACAAATTAAGCTAATGTAGAAATAAATGACCTACCTATCCCAATGTGGATTCATATTTAGAACCAAAATTTCCCACATTCAAATTATCTTGCATTCTGCAATGTTTTGAGGTTTGGTATTTTGGAGAGTTTGGGTGTGGCACCTCTGTATAGAATTTTAAAATTAATTAGAGAGATTATGTGCTCCCAAGAACTTAAAGAAGGAGCAACATAAAATCACAATTGGGGTGATTGGTTTTGGCACTCACATTACACTTTGATCAAAGCTTATGGAGCTAAGGTTGCACCCAATTTCCTACCAATTTATGTTTTTGATAGGATGGTCTTCATGGAACTTATGTGGAAGATAGATTTTAAGGATAAGGAACATTTAAAAATTCCTAGAAAGGATTTATTGATAACCCCATAGTGCTCTTTTTCTTATTTCATGCCACTACAAAGGAGGGGTATGAAAATTTTGGAATAATGTTGAATAACCTTAGGTTTCTAGTAGATGAGGTCAAAAATTTATGAACCTAAAGGATTTGTCAATGATACAAAAATAAATAAGGGTTTGTCCAAGTTTTCCCATAACATTTTGTACACTGATGATGTAATTGTAAATTTGACAAATGATGATGGAGTGACTTCAAGAAAGAATGAATGGATTACTATATGTGATATTTATGAAGACATAATAAAAAGTAATGTTTTTTATATCAATCCATATGATGAAATTGAAAACCCTTATGAAAGGGCCATGAAAAAATTAAAAGATTACCAAAGTGGTGAATTCAATGCAAAGGTCAAGGAGGCTATAGAGAAGGCACATGCACTCAAGGAGTAGAAACAAGAAGCTATGGACATTCAAGAAGAACCTTTAGAGATTGGTGAAGGGGGAATCCCGTTGGTTGAATACTCTGCTACTGAACTAGTTGGAGAAGAGAAATTTGTGGATAATGTGCCTAATGATCAAGAGGTGGAAAATATATTCCCTTCCTGTCAAACAAAAGATTCTCTTGACCCATATGTTCCTCATGATAGAATTGTCAAGTGGCAATATGATGAGGAAGTTGATAATGACCCCAAGGTCAAATCTTGTGATGAATTCCTTGTTGATGATTCCTTTGTGTAAACTAAGGAATTCAAATATTTTATCATCCAACATAACGGGAAAGAAATAGAAAAGAGAATTGAACTGACTAAGGCTAATGTGCACTCTTCACAACAAGAGGAGGAAGAAAAGGAAAAAGAGGAAAAGATGGCTGAGATAGCAACAATTACTCATATCGAGGCCAAAAAACTTGTTAAAGAATGTGTTATGATTTTTCTTCAAGGATGGAACATTATTGCTACTATTTCACTTGATGCAATTCATAAGCACCCACGAGCATCTATGTCTGAGGAGAATTTAGACAACCTTGTCTTTGGTTTCGAATTTAGTCCCAAATTTTATACCATTACAATTTGGTCAATGAATTTAGTTGTGGTGAAGAGAGCCATTGATATCACTCCCATCCAGGTTTTAAAGTTATTGTACATCATTCCATTTTGAGTGTTTACACTGCATAAATATCATAAAAAAAATATGATACTTTGTTGAATAACTATAACACTCTCCTAGACAAGTGTAACAAGATGAGGGCCACTTCACAAGCAATTCAATCAATAATGGCATTTCCTTCTCCCTCTTAATATTCTTTAGAATTATGAGCTCAAGATAGGGAGACTCTATCATTGAGAATCTAGAGTTTAAAGAGGGAAGTGCAAGTGGAGAAATATAATGTTAAAAAGGCTAAGGAGGAAATTGTCAAGGTTTATGACAATATTTTTGATGATGTCTTGAAGCATAGAGTTTCCAAGTTGATACACAAATCTGATACTATCTAGGAAGCCTACAAGAGCATCCATGAGGCCCATGAGGGAATCTCCTAAGATTTCCTACAAAATTTTGTTCTCATTTTCAACTTTGTCAAGATGTTCATGAGAAGCTTTGGGTTCTTTGTCGAACATGCAATCATCTTCTTCATGTTCAATTACATAAATTTCCTCTAGAGGAATAGGATAGTTTTTTATCAACCATGTGTTCAACTTCTAAGATCTTCCTCGAGTTATTAAGCTTTTCAAAAGGAACTAAGCTCTAATACTAGTGGTTGAACATCGAAAATACTAAGAGGGGGGGTGAATCAATATTCTATTAAACCAATTAGTCATAATCCAACCAATTATTAAAACATATTTAACTCCAACTACGAGTGAGTATATGAAGAAAATAAAAATACCACATAACACAAGAACACCAAAATTTTTACGGGGAAAACCAAAGGAGAGAAAAACCATGGTGAGTATTAACTCACAATATATTATAACCAGTTATAAGATATTATAGGGTTCACTTCTAGGACTCATTATCTTTAAAACACTCACAACCTACAAATTAGATATAAGAAAAAAATGGCTACATAATCGAGGTGTGAACTAATACAAAATACATCTTCCTTGTGCTGAATTTAGTTCCAATTAATTTATTGATACAAGATACTACTTTGCATTGTAGTCGCTCAACATACACAATAATTCTTCCCTTACTATGAATTCACAAATTAACAAGTTCACACCATATAAGATTTCACACAAACCATCCTACACACACACTTATGCAACACAAGACTTTTCCACATATATACCCTATTAAATTCACATACATCAATTAGGTCAACCTAATTGGATGTGGCCCTATTTCAATTCAAAGCTCTTTGTCAACTTGATACATGGAAAAAAAATTCTTTGTGCTCAAAAAAATGTGTAAAATTATGAATTAAGGTCATGACAAATCTAAAATAGATCCCTTCAACATTTTCAATACATATTAATCTGTATAGAATAATTTCAAATATTAAGTCAGCTAGGGATTAGACCCAACCACAATACAAGCCACTCCAACCAACATCGATCATCCATGTAATCATATAAGAATGCACTCTTTGGAATATGTGTAGTGCTATGTAATGTCCCGCCCAGTAACCTTAAAAGAAGTTGTAATTAACGTCTTAAGCGAACCAATTTTTTTTTTATAAAGTACATTTAACATACACATTCACTTACTAGTTAACAACAACCTCTAAGGCTACAAGGTTAGGATTAATTAAACCCACACATACATATTACATATAACCATAGCCTTATGAACTTTATGAAATAAACATCATACATCATAAGAATACCACATAACATAATAAGATAATCAACCAAGATACAATCTCATAAACATTATCTTAAACCAATAGTTACATCATTCATTCCCAGAATGAGACAGCAGTACATAAGGTTACAATTACATAACTCCACCTCTTACAAAAGAGGGATAAAGTATCATATACAAACTGAAATATTACAATGCAAAAAATTACAACAAGAACCGCGAGTTGTCCATCTGGATGTCTTGCCACCAAGTACTGAAGATAGATGGGGACCCAACGGTTTTGGTGCATGTTCCACCCAACCAATGTGGTACCTGAAGGCCCACCCCCATGCTAGGAGATAGTAACAAAGTAACATGGACAAAGATCTACTACCTCTAACCAAAGGCAGACTCATACTGACTCAAACTGACATAACCAAATAAATGCCATCAATAAGTACAAATCCAGCTCAACTCAAGTACAACACAAGTACAAAATAAACATCACTGACATAGGTCACATTGCTTCCAGACATAAAGTAGATCAAGTATGTTCACAGAACCATACATATAAAACAATTAACAACAGTTGTCCTAGATAGAGTGTCATCACAAGGTTTGTCATGAGATCTCCTCTGGGCATTCTTCATAGGCTCCGACACAAGTAATCCTGGTGGCCTCAACCGAATCCCGACACTCATACTCACTCATGCGGAATCAACTACCTCTGGTAAGGACAAGATAGTTGATCTTGTCATTCCAGGTCTTCTCACTCATCCCAAGTCTAAACAAGCCCTTGTGTCTATGAGTGAGGATTAAATTATCTTGATTAGTGTGAACTGCATCCTAATCATCTAAGTACATTAATTTAATTATCACTTGATTAACTCACTTCTGAAGGTTACCCGATTTACCACTTTGGGCTCTGGCCCCTAACAAAAGCCCCTCTTCTATTTGACAACACACACCCAAACAATCCAACAAGGGAAACATAAGTGCATACCAACTAGGTATCATAATCCACTCCAACACAAGGAGGATACAAATAATAAAACTCACTCCAAACATCTTGGAGGCAAAAAATACATAGTCCACTCCTTTCATAGGAGGCAACAAGATGAAACCACATCACAAGGTCACTCCATACAAGGAGACATGGATCCCATAATCCGCTCCTAAACCAAGGAGGTGCAAACATCCCCGTTCATGAAAATCGGGTAAAATTAAAAAGACGCCATGCACTACCCAAGGGAAAACAACTAGATGGCATAAAGATTCAACAACCCTTATCCTCTAAGTTCTTTTGGAAGACTTATAATTTAGGACTAACACTAAATCCCAAAACCAACAATGCAACTTGATGACATTGCAACAAAAACATTCAAGTCATCAATCAAATCTAATATTTGGATTTCCTAAATCTATACTCATTCAATAGGTAGTGTTGACAAAGTCAAAGACATGATGACTAGATCATCTATAATCATAACCCCTATTTCCCCTTTCATTATTGGAAATTTAAAATAATTAAACTTACTTCCCTTTACTAAATACAGAGAATTAAATCCTTTAAGATAATCATGAGGAAGATACTACTTTTCGATATACTAAATCCATATCTCTTTCATAATCCAATCACAATGATTTAATTAATCTAAATAGAAATTAATTAAATAACATAATTGATTGCCTCATCAATAGAACAACTTCTTAATTTACTTTTAAATCGACACAAATCCATGCAAGTAAACTCTTTCCATTTCCCAAACAAATCTTACATCTCATTCAATTTTCTATTTAAAACATTCAATCACTTTAATAAATAACATATTGTTTCTCTGTCCATTTTCCATATACACTAATCAATCCATTTTTTAAATCTCTATTTAATAATATATTGCATGCATCTCATTAAAATAAAATACGATAATGAATTTTACACTTAATATATATATGCTCCATATTATATAGACACCAAATATATATATTAATAAATTTAATTACATATATTCTTTAATATTCCATTCACAATGACTAGATTACTCTATGGAACTAAATAAAACATAATAAATATTTACCTTTTTCAATATAGTTAGTTCCTAAATTTACTTCTAATGCAACCTAACACTATTGCAAACAATCTTTTCAATTTTCTATCCGGAGTCTATGTCTCATCAACTATCCATTTAAAAACATGCAATTTCATCAATGTATAAAAATATCTTTTGGTTTATCTATCTGGCCACGCATTCATATTGTTTCTAATTAAATCTCATTAATTAAAACAAACATTTAAATATAAATATTTCTATAATTCTTCAATATATTTAAATATCTTTTTTCTTATCAATTTTGACCATACATTCAAAACTTATGTTTTAAACTCTTCATGCAAAGCTAAATTACACACATTTAAATAAAACAAGGTAAATACTGATTGAAAATACTCATAGATATATATATACATCTCAATATATTTTCTTCAATCATATTAACAAAATAAACATTTCCTTTCAAATCAAATAATTACTTCTATTAAAAAAAATATCTTTCTCTATATATTTTCTACACATACTAATCATTTCTTTTAGAACACTAATAATACCCAATTTGCAAACAACAAAATAAAATAAGATAAAATATTAGTTATTCTCTCAAATGGATATATACCTTCAATATATATATACTAAATATAAATTAATATATTTAAATATATTTAATCATTAACATATCTTCTATTCTTTACAGAATATCAAATTGTTTAATTCAACATAAAATATCCCTTATCATCAATTTTCCAAAATATATATATATATATATTCTTCTAATTAAATCAAATTATTAATTGGACCTTTTACACATGAATTTAAATTCCACAATTAAATTTTAAATTATGCATTCTTTAAATCAAATATTTAACTCCTTCAATTAAACTTTAACATGTCATTTTAAAATAAACAATAATTTCCCCATACGTTTATAATTTTAATTCCACTAATCTAATATACAAATTTTATTTAAAATAATATAAATAAATATACTACTTTAATATTATATATTATAATATAAAATATTATTAAATACTATTTTAATATTATAATAACAATACATAAAATATTAATATTTATAAATATCAATTTATTATTATTTTATTTTCAGAGCAGTCATGGGAAAATAACTTAACAACAGTCTCATGTTTCAAACATAACTAAAAGACTACAATCTAGGTATTTGCGATTTTTTTTCAGGAATAAGAAAATTTCCAAATACAAAAACCCTTTAAATCTCCCGACAACCCAGTTTGTGAAACTGGAATTATAGGCGATGCAACTAGACCATTTTACCATGAAAAATATAACTATCCTGCAGATTTTAAAATCCGATTTTTAATAATAAACAGAAGGTTTCATTCTCTAAAAACGTTCTAAATGCATTGTTCAATCTCTATGTTTGATTTCAATAACAAAAAAATTGATTTCCCCAAATAATTTAAATTCAACTAAGGTTTTCACAATTTTCACTCAAGAATTTTCACAAGCAAAAGCTGTAAATTTGTTTAATTCTTTTCTTCTAATATCAAATTTATTTTCTAAAATAGATTTTACAAACAAATCTTTAATCATTACTATTTTAAAGAAAACAATCAAGAACAATAAAACACAAAGAGGAAAACCTGGTACAAGAAGCTACAGGAAGAGATGAATTTCTGATGCAAGCCTCTTCCAAGGATTTCCTGAATTTTCTTCAATCCTCTAATGAATCCAATCCAAAACCCAACAAATGCAAACAATATTTTCTTCAATCAATTCTACAATCAAAACTTTCTTCAAACCCTTGTGCAAATTTTCCAAAATTTCTTCCCTGCTGTAAAAATGTATTTTTTTCTAAATCTCTTTTTGCTGCTCTAAAAATTAAAACATGTATTCTTTATAAATCAAAAATACCTAATACAACCCTAATTCACATTACATGCAAATTAGATATTTCAATTTCAATTTCAATTTCAATTTTTACAACCCTAATTCACATTACATGCAAATTAGATATTAATTTCAATTTTAATTTAAAATGTAATTTCAAATGATAAATTAATTTCCAAAGTTGCAACCAATTTCCTAAATAAACATTTAATTACAATTTCTAATTTAATTCCCACACGTTGAAATTAAATTCCAAATTTAATTTTAATTCTTTTATTTCCTTTCATTCTCTTGCATCACGTTTAATTAATTATTTAATAACTAAATTCAACCCCTTGGATCAAATTTAATTAATTAAATAAACTAAATATAATTAATTAATTTAAATATAAACTTTTATCCACATTGCATTATTTAAATTAAATAACCATCAACATGATTTAAATGTAATTATTCTAAATATCTATTTCAAAATCAAGAATGCTTCAGAATTAAATAACATCAAAGCAAGACAGACAATGACTCGACACACATGACTGACGACACACTAAGGTTAGGGTGTAAACTTGATACATGTTACCTAGCTACTATCTCCCGTTCAACTTAACCGTTGGATCAACACACTCAAACCTGTGAAACCAGGTGGAGTCGATGTCATATACCTGCAATCCTGCAACCAAGTAAACAACATCATATAATATATCCAGCATATAATACACACCGTGAAGAAGAAATCACAGATTCGTAGGGCGCTTACAAGTGAGTGATGCGAACCCATCCTCTTTACCCATACACTCATCAAAACTGACACTTCCATCATAATCAAGTAATCTCATAATAACATCTCATGTTAACTCTACAACATCATTAATCCATAATACATGTGAAACAATAATTAGATAACTACATCCCATAATAATAGTTTTCACTCAATAGTAATGATCAAAACATCATAACAAAATGTATCCAATATCAAAGTAATTGCAACCAAACATAGCATAAAGCAACTTGAACAAGAATCAAAACGAAGGGGTATTACATTCTAACACCTATTAATCATCTCCCAAAATTGTGGAGTTTGAAACCAAACACAAAATGAATGCGAATAAGATAACACTTATCATTTTGCACTAAGCCGGAATATAGTTTGTCAAAATTTTGTCATATGTAACTTTCAACCAGATTGACCAAAATTGTTGAAACATAGATGAATTTAGTAGTCCCAAACAACATACTATAAACCACATAAGATGAACTTGAAGCATGAGTGAATCTAGACCAAATTACCAAATCAAGATGACACAAAAAATATTTTACCATTTCAATCAACACTGTCAAAATTTTTTTTTAGCATTAATGACAACACAACACAAAGTTGCTTCTTCATTCTTTCAACACATGGGTGATGATACTAAGGTCTGACGATTATGTGATTTCATGGAATTGTTTCTCTATGTACTTATATCGTAGGTTTATTCATGTTATATTGTGTGATATGATTTAAAGTGGATTTGATTATTCTACATTGAACATGGTGGTTGTACAAATCCAAAAGAATGATTTTTTTAATTTTATGTTCCATGCATGTAGATATAGATGTTATAGACATATAAAATCTATATATCGAGGAAGTCAACAATATTCCAATATAAATGTGTACTTCATTAATTTTACTAGGTACACCTTGATTGTGCACATTTGAATAAAATAGTTGGGTTTTTTTAATTTAATCATTATAGTTTTTTTTTATAGAGTAATATGTCTATAATAAAATATTAGTGGGATTGAATAAAATCCTAGAATTTAGTATACAACTAAACATGGTTTATGGTTCTAAGAAAATACATTTAAGAATGAAAATAATGTTTGGTTACTTTTGTAAACATCCAAATCTATTTCAAATTTCACCTACTTCTACATTAATATCATTTCTAATTAGACTATTTTTTGAAGCAATTATTATATAACATTATGAGCATTCATATTAGGACACATTCAAAGGATTCAATAGTAAATCAAGATCTAATCAATAATCACAAATCCAATGAATGAATAAACTTATTACTAATGAATGATAAATATATTAATTTGTATTAAAAAATATTTATGTTTCCACAAATTAGTAAAAGATTAGATTAGTAATTTTCATAGTATACAAGCTCAAAAATATAATGCTTTCTTAATTTATATGATCTCTTCAGTGAAATATATTCAAAATTATATTTTCACAGTTCAATATTGTATATATATATATGATATTAAGAAGATATATGAGTGGTTGTGCATAATTACCATATGTTTAACTCCATGTATATTCTTATTGCTATGTCATTAACATGCAGCCTTGGAAGGCTATATATGGTTATTATAGAGCATGGTTAGTGAGGGTAATTTTTTTTTCTATTATTTGTCTCTTGCTACTTTGGATGAATGAATGGACGGATGATTAAATATTGTGGATTCTTGTTATTAATGGTAAGTAGATGGGTGAGTAACTATTATGTTTTGGTAGAAGTGTACGGATTACAGTGTCTCAACCTTATTGTGTAATGCCCCACCAAGTAACCCTAAAGGAAGTTGTAATTGACGTCTTAAGTGAACCACTTTTTTTTTTTATAAAGTGTAAATAGCATACACATTCACTTACTAATTAACAACAACCTCCAAGGCTACAAGGTTGGGATTACTTAAACCCAAACATACATCTTACATATAACCATAGTATTAAATAACATAAAGCAATAATTATTAAATCACCATAAAATACATCATAACATAATAAGATACACATCCAAGAGACAATTTCATAATCATTTACTTAATGCAATAGTTACATCACTCATTCCTAGAATGAGACAATAATACATAAGTGTTACAATTATAGAGTTCCACCTCATAAACATAAGAGGGGTAAAATAACTTATACAAACTGAAATATTACAATGCAAGAATTAAGTATATATTTAATAATAAAGTGTATTTTATTTTGGGGTTAACAATTTTGTGTTTTGTAAATATTAGTAGATATATTGAATGTATATATACAAAATATATATAGTTAAATATATTATCATATATTTGCATGAGTATTTTCAATTGGGAGTATACTCATTATTTAATTTGTTTTATTAGGTGCATGTAAATTAGTTTTCTATGGAGTTTTTAAAAGATAAGATTGGAATGCATGGTTAAATAAATAAGCAAAAAGATATTTTTATACATTGATGGAATTGCATATTTTTAAATGGATAGTTGAAGAGACATAGACTCGGGATACAAAATTGAAAAGATTATTTGCAATAGTTTTATGTTGTATTAAAAGTAAATTAAGGAATTGTTTAGATTGGTGAGGCAATTAATTATTTTTATTTATTTATTGTCTATTAGAGCAATTTAATTATTGAGAATGAAATATGAAAGAGTATGGATTTAGAATATCCAAAAATAGTAATATTCTCGTGATTACCTTTTAGATTTACTTTCCACATATCTCACAAAGGGTTGTGAGATTAAATTATTTAAGGTTTTCTATTATGAAAATGGAAAAGGGTTATATGATTTTTTCAGATGATCTAGTTATCGTTCCTTTGTCTTGTCAATTTTACTTATTGAATGAATACGGATTTAGGAAATCCAAATATTAGACTTGAATTATGACTTGAATGCTTTTGTAGCTATGTCGTCAAGTTGTATTTTGGGATATGGGATTAGAGCTAGTCCTAAATTGTAAGTCTTCCAAAAGATCTTAGAGGATGAGGGTTTTCATTTCTTTATGTTAGCCAATTGTTTTCCCTTGGGTAGTGCATGGTGTCTTTCTAGTTCTTACCCGATTTTCATGAACGGGGATGTTTTGTACCTCCTTTGGAAGGAGTGGACTATGAGTTTTGGTTGCCTCCATTTGTTGGAGAGTGTTCTATTATTTGTTTCCTCCTTGAGATGGAGTGGTTCTGATACCTAGGTTGTTTGCACTTGTGATTCCCTTGGTGGATAGTTTGTTGTGTGTTGCCAAATAGAAGAGTGGCTTCCATTAGGGGCTAGAGCTTGGAAGAGGTAAGATTTGGGTAACCTATGGAAGTGGTTTAATCAAGTGATAACTAAAATTGTAATGAAAATTTGGGGAGTACTACACACTAAAAAGATAAGTTCTAGCTTCACTCATAGTCAAGTGCTAGTTAAGGCTTGGTGTAAGTGGGAAGGCCTAAAATGGAAAAGTCATCTATCTTGTCAGTACGAGAGGTAGTTGATTCTACATTAGTAAGTATGAGGGACGAGGGTTGGTAGAGGCCACCAGGATCACCGGAGCCTATGAAGATTCGTTGAGGGTAACTTATTATGAGATGTGCGATGACACTCTATCTAGGACAATTGTTGGTATTTGTTTATGTGTATGGTTCTCTGAACATACTTGATCTATTTTATGTCTAGAAGCAATGTGACATATGTCAGTGATGTTGAGTTGTACTTGTTTAGTTCTTTTGTGTGGTTATGTTAGTATGAGTCAGTATGAGTCTGCCTTTGGTTAGAGGTAGTAGATCTTTGTCCATGTTACTTTGTTACTATCTCCTAGCATGGGGGGTGGGCCTTCGGGTACCACTTGGTTGGGTGGAACATGCACCATACACCGTTGGGTCCCCATTTATCTTCATTACTTGGTGGCGAGACATTTAGATGGACAACTTGCGGTTCTTGTGGTTAATTCTTGCATTGTAATATTTAAGTTTGTATAAGTTATTTTACCCCTCTTATGTTTATGAGGTGGAACTCTGTAATTGTAACACTTATGTATTATTGTCTCATTCTGGGAATGAGTGATGTAACTATCGGATTAAGTAAATGATTATGAATTTGTATCTTGGATGTGTATCTTATTATGTTATGATGTATTTTATGGTGATTTAATAATTATTGCTTTATGTTATTTAATGCTATGGTTATATGTAAAATGAATGTTTGGGTTTAAGTAATCCCAACCTTGTAGCCTTGGAGGTTGTTATTAATTAGTAAGTGAATGTGTATGTTAATTAAACTTTATAAAAAAAAAAATTGGTTCGCTTAATACGTTAATTACTACTTCCTTTATGGTTACTTGGCGGGGCATTACATATTCAGTCCCATGATTATTTAATTAATTATTTTCCCCTCAATTTCCAATTTAATTTAATAGTAAATGCAATAATTTTTGTTTTCAAATTGCTAAGTTACTTTGTGGGACCCAACATGGAGTTGGCATCCTACATGGAATGTACGAAAAGGAAAATTGTGACACATGTCACATGGTTGCTTTATTGGGAAGGAAGAATGAACTAAACATTTTTTAATAGAGGCTATGTTGACATGTGGTAATGGATTTTGGAAAAGAGTATTGGCAGGGTCTACTTGCGTGCTAGTTTGTCTCTTTGGAAAAGAAAAATCAAGGAGAAGTGACACTTTTCACTTGAGAGCTCAATTTAGGATTAAGAATTTTAGAAACCTCTATTATGGGAGGCATGATGCAATGTGACATGTATTTCACTTTTTGACTAAAGCTTTAGAGGGAAAATTTCTAAAAAAAGCCGAGTTGTCACTCAAAGTGACTAGGAGTTGCGGGTGAGTTCTATTTTAGTAGGAAATTTGACTTTCTCTATGGGGCACCTAGCATGTGAAGTTTCTTGACTTTTGGAGCTACAATATTTACATGTGATTGGATTCTTTTTCATGTTGGTTCATGTATGTGCATGTTTGATAGGTTGCTAATTGGGTCAGTTGGGACTCGTGCATGTTATTTATTTTTAGTTTGCATGCATGTAGAGATTGGGAGATTGACACATGGTAAAAATTAATGCCCTTGTAAGAGAAATATATATATTGATTCCTTAGAGAAATTTTTATTGTAATTTTATTATAATATCTGTATGATGTTATGCTATCAAATTCACTCTAAAATTGTATCACAACGAAATTGCAGCTACAAGAGCATAGACTCTGAATATTGTATGTAATTTCCATATTAATGTAGTACAATTGATCTGTTCTTTGTTGTGGTTTGCTTCCTAATTGGATTTTCCCATATAAAATTAAATGTTATGTATTGAATGTTTTAAATCTAAAAATAATAATCAATTGCATGTTCATTCTTCAGTTAATTATAAATAAAAAAGTAAATCTTTGAAGCAAAGTTTTGAAACCTCTTCCCTCATTGATATTCATTATTGAAGCATTCCCTGCTTATCTTTCCATTCAGTTGGTTTCGAAGGTTGGCCACTTTCTCTATCCTTGGTTGGTAAGAATGTTTTTTTGTGCTTATCTAGATTTAGTGGGAGTTCTTGCAAAGAGAGCTTTGTAATATTATTCTAGGATTGAGATAGCAAACACATCTAGAAGAATAGAGGTGGAGAAATTCAATGGAAATAATTTTGAGTTGTGGAAACTCAAAATGGAGGATATGCTCATAGACCTAGATCTATTGGTTTCAATATCCAACACAAAACTAGCAAAAAACATCCCACGATGATTGGGATCTAAAGGATCAAAAAGTTGAGGGTTTAATAACACTTTGTCTAGCTAATTTTGTGGTTCTAGTTGAGGGTTTGGTGTGATTGCTCATGATATATATATATATATATATATATTTACAAAAAAATCTTTGATTGTAGGATTGTAGGTACAGGACATTGACTCCACCTAGATTGATAGGTTTGAGTGTGTTTATTTCCCAACAGAATAGTTGATTAGGAGATAGTAACCAGGTTTCCTTGTCAAGCCACAACCTTAGTCACAGTGTGTCGTCAGTCCTTGTTTCGGTATGCTTTCTTGTTATGTTGTCCACATTTTCCTTGTCATTATTTATTTTGCAAGGTTTTTTCACTGGGAAATTAATGCTTAGAATGGTTTTAAGGGATTATTTAATTAATCTTCATTAATGTTGTTAGAAGCTTTTAATTTGATTTAATTAATTAAATTTAATTTATTTTGTAAAGTGATTTAATCTTTGAGATTTAATTTATTTTATACAGCGATTAAATTAATTAGATTAATTTTTTTTAGAAATTAATATGTTATTTTGAATTATTAAATGCACGAATATCTTGTAAAAATATTAGAGGAAATATCTATGATTTGTTTGGGGAAAGATATTTTAATTGTGACATGTGTTAGAAAAATTAAACATTGTTGTTCAGAATTAATTATCAGAGAGAATAATTGCATTAAATGAAAGAGAAAAGAGGCTACTTCACAGAAGGAAGAAAGATATTTTGGGAGGTGGTTGAAAATTGGGGGAAGTTGTTGAAAACTTGGGGAAGAAGCTCTCAAGAAAAAAATGGCTCTAGATTTGTTTTTCATATTTCTAGAAAGAGGAATATTTGGAAGAAGCTTTTTTAATATTGAAATCTGAAGGTGAGGCTCTACTTCAATCTTCGTTTCTTCAAACATCTGAAAACAGGTTTTTTAATTGCTTTTATTTATATGCAAATTGGAAATATTGCCTATACAATGAAGAATATTGTTTAAAGCTTTGGTTTGTTTTGAAATTGCAATTTTTTTGTTAAAGCTTAGAGCTTCTGTAGAAATTATCTTAAGCTTTGATTTGTTTGGAATTTGAAATTTTCATGAAATATTTGGAGCTTCTATAGGAAATTGTTTTAAACAATAGAAATCCCATAGGGAAAAACAATAGAAGATTTGGAAAATCTTTGTGGGAATGGATTTAAAATCTTCTTGTCAAAATTTGTGGAAAATCTTGTTCGTATGGGAAAAGATCTTTCGGTAGAAGATTATTATTTTTTTTTGTTTTACCAATTAGATTTATTTGGCTGGGAAATTGAAAATCTCTCGTAAAAATTTGAAAAAATCCTTCTCTAGGGTTTTTTTGTAAAAATTGGCTTTTCGGGAAAATTTTGTTAAAATATCTTGCCCATTTGGAACAATTATTTTTTATATTTATATATATATATATATATATATATATATACATATAAAAATATATCTATACATTTATTTTCATAAAGATTGTGAAGAAACTTCTTGTGGAAAAGTCTAGATTTAAATTTATTTATTTTTATTAAAAAAACTAGAAATCCAGAATCCGTATGCGATTTTTTTATGAATCGCAAGCTTTAAGGAAAATGCATAGTGTTAATGTATGGGGGAGGTTGGGGCTTTCCCCACAACCACCGCCCCATAGGGAGGTAGACTGTGGAGGCAGTGCCAATGCTGCCTCCCATAGTTGCACCCCCTATGAAGGGGGCTGGTTGTGTAAGCCCACCCTAAGACTTTAATGGTGCCTGAATGGTTCATTCAACCTTTGGAATTTGTTTAATCTTTTTTTTAAAACATATTAAATATAATATATATTCATATATGCATAAGTATATTTATATGTAAATATATATTAATATATATATAAATATGTATATATATGTATATATTTATATTTATATATATTTATTTAATATGCTTTGGAAATTGTAATTAGTTTTAAATATTTAAATAATATATATATATATATACATATTTAAATATATATAATTATATATATACATATATACATATATAATTTAAAATGTATTTCTTTAATAGTTGCATGCAAAAGCACAAGTTAGATGATTTAAAATGAAATGATTTTAAAAGAGGAAATTGATTTTTATTTAGATGTAATTGGGAAATCAAAATAAACAAATGGATTTAATTACTCTATTGTCTGTAAATGAAATTTCCTTAAGTTAGGTTATTTTGAGCAATGTGTTATTGTCTTCTTGGAATGGAAATTTGGATTTAGGAAATCCTAATGGTAGTTTCATTTCCTGCCTGAATTGATTATTAAATTATGATTTCTTTTGTTCACTTGTTTGGGGAAATCGGTTAGTTGTGTATGTAAGTCTTCCAAATGATGTTATTTTTTTCAGGGGGTTGTTGTGATTTATGCTTCAGCCCTTTGATTTCCCTGGGGTAGTGCACTTGGTTGTTATTCAGGTTAAACACCCGGTTACTATGAACGAGATGTGTTACCTCTTATATTTTGGATTGGGATTTATTATCCATTTTGTGTACTTCTTTACCCTTGGATGTTGGATCAGATCCTTATGTTGTGAGTAGGGGAGTGGCTCTCAATGGGGGTTGGCGCACAAAGTGGTTCCAGGGTAACTCACATGAGAGTTAGTTAATTCAATGGAACTTAAATAAATGTATTAGGGGAAAGGGTAGATTAAGACATATAACATGTAATTTGTGCCTCACTCATGGGCTCAAGGGCTTGTTTAGAATTGGGATGAGATGAGAAGGCTTAGAATGGTAAGATCATTATCTTGTCCATTTGAAATATATTTGATTCCGCATTGGTTTGCATGTGGGGTCGGGGGCCATGAGAGGCTAGTAGGGTAACCCAAGATGGGGGCTGAGGCCTAGGAAGATCTGGCAGGGTAACCCATGCTAATTTGTGATGAAACTTCTCCTATGAGAACAATTAGTTTGTATTTTGTAGTGGTTGTACCGGATTCTTTTACTCTGGAAGGAATGTAACCTTTATGTTAAGTATTGTACTTGTATGGTTTAGTCTTGTGTTTTTCTTATGTCTAGAGGTTGTTGGTTTTTCCTAGGAAGCCCTTTAATTATCTCCTAGCATGGGGGTTGGGCCTTTAGGTACCACTTGGTTGGGTGGAACGTGCACCTTACACCATTGGGTTCCCACTTTATGTTTGTGATGGCAAGATCTTCTAGTTTGGAGATCTCACATGTTCTCGTTACTTGTACCATCTCTTGTATACTGTTGGATCAATTGGATGTTATTGTATATATACTACTCCTCATTTGTGTTCAAGGAGAATTCTTATATCATTGTAATTGTAAGATTATTGTATGATCTACCTCATTTTGGAAATCAACTTTCTAACTGCTATATCAAATGAATACAATCTATGAATGATTCTTTAATGTACTTTGTATCTTCTGGAATTTTTTTAATTATTTTGAATGTGTGATCTTTATTTCATGAGTATTAATTATATGCTATGGATTAGTTTACTTTTGTATGTTATGGGATTCAAATGTAATCAGTACCGCGTACCTTAAAGGATGTATGCATTAATTGTAGTTCACTTTACTTGTTATTAATTACACTTTAAAAAATAAAATTGTTACACTTTTGTTGTGTTTGCATCATCCTCTAGGGTTACGTGGTGGGGAATTACACATGGTATCAAAGCCCAAGTTTAAACACTAGGTGCTCTGGGATAATTTTGAAACCATTAAGTTGTTAGTTGCATAGGATTTGAGTTTGCGTACCTTGTCTTATACCTTGGTGTTTATGTGTAGGATCATGCCACCTAGGCAAGGTCGTGGTCATGGTCAAGGAGGAAGCTGTGAAGGTAGTTGGTAGGTTTCACCTCCCCATGTTCCCCATGATTCAGATCGTGAGGAACAACAGGCTTCCCAGAATGCTCGAGGAGGCGGTGACGAGAATTAGGATCCACCATGGATCGAGGGTGTTTAGTTGTGTTAGTTGTTAGAGGAGACTCTTGCATGCCTTAAGTTGAGGCTAGATAGAGATTAAATTAATACTGGTGAGAGAGAGGTTCCAACACAGTTGGAGGTAGTCACAACCGCTCACATGAGAGACCTACTTAGAGCTTGTCCACCCACTTTTGATGGTTCTAGACGTGAACTAGAGGGTGAGACATGGTTGATAGACTTGAACCGGTGTTTTTCTATACACCATTATTGTAGCAACACCAAGGCCAGATGTGTGATCATGCACTTGCGAGACTTTGTATCTACCTGGTGGAGATTGGAGGATAAGAAGCTTCATGTTGACATTAATTTCATTTCTTGGGATATGTTCATTAAGAGGTTTAGAGCTAGATTCCTTTCTGACCATTGGTGACAACATCGTGGAGATGATTTTCATGAAAGATGGCCATTTCAGTGGAACTATATGACTGTCGATTCTACAATCTCAAACAACTTGTTGATATTGGTGATGATGATGCCATGCTTGTTCAACACTTCATTAGGGACTTAAATGCCCGGATCAGTGGTGGTGTTCGATTTTTCAAATCCAACACCATGGAGATAGTAGTAGAGAAGGCTAGACTGGTGGAGGAGAACTTGGTGAGGGCATTGGGTGGACACACTAGAGTATAAATAGGAAGTGCTTCAGCTACAGGACCTAGTTCACGTAGTGGCCAGGCTCAGGTATTTGGACCACCTAGGACACAAGAGGTGCATACATAGAGTGTTCAACATTAGAATTCTCAAGGGAAATAGAAGAATTTCTAGCCTAGACAGGGGAGAGATATCAATCAAGGGGTGATAGGAACTGAAGGTGAAAAAAACACCCCAATTATGAGCAATCGGCATAGAATACATAGTCTATCTATAATAGGCTTAGTGTTATGCAGTCGAGCACACCTCTTGGAGGTAGAGGATATGGTAGGGGTACAAGATGCTTTTCTTGTGGCCAATAGGGTCGCATTGCATGACAATGTCCCAATAAGGGAACATCAAGTTATCCTAAGAGGCCAATAGTGTTAGAGCCAATTTTGGGAGAGGTGGGAAGAGGTCATCGGGTATTTGTTTCAGTTAAAAACCACCAGGCTGATCATCAAATCACATTTGTAGAGACTCCTAGTATGTTACAGAGTAACAAAGTTACCATCTTATTTGATTCAAGAGCATCAGATTCTTTTATTTCATTGTTTGTCATGGCGCATTGTAGACTGAGGGCAGTAAAGCAAGACATTAGGTGGTAGGTGAAATTGGCCTGTGGTGTTAAAGATGCAGTGCATTCCCTAGTACATTTTGTAGATTGGAGATTTAATCCTTTGACACTATAGTAGACCTCCACATTATACCATTGGGGTTGTATGACATTGTTTTAGGTTTGGATTGGCTAGAGGCTCATAGAGTTGATATTGATTGTCGACGTAAGTCAATTCGATGCATTGATGTATATGGTATATAGGTTGAGATAGTGGGAGTTCATAGACCCATATATTTGAGGATGATCTTAGCTATGGTCAGGGATGTTAGTTGTTTGTAGTTATAGTAGATGACTTGGAGTGCGGAGATGGCAAGGAGAAGGTTTCACTTGATAGCCACCTCATACTTTAGCAGTATGTGGATGTTTTTCCTGATGACATACCAAGGGGGCCACCTTAGCGTGACATTGATTTCAAGATTTATCTTATACCTGGATCTAAGCCTATTTCACGAGCTTTGTATCGTATGACTACACAAGAGCTTAAGGAGCTTTGTTTGCAGTTGGAGGAGTTGCTAGAGAAGGTTTTCATCTACCCTAGTGTTTCACCTTTGGGAGCACAATTAATTTTTGTGAAGAATAAGGATGGATTGCTCCATTTGTGCATAGACTATCATCAGCTAAATAAATTGACAATCAAGAACTGATATCCCTTACCTAGGATCGATGATTTGTTTGATCAGATCAAGGGTGCTACGATCTTTTCAAAAATAGATCTTAAGTCAGGGTACCATCAGATATGCATAATTGATTTTGACATTCATAATATGGTGTTTCACACTCGTTAAGACCATTATGAGTTCACAATGGTACCATTCGGGTTGACGAATGCACCATCTGTGTTCACGAGTTTGATGAATAGAGTCTTTCGCACATATCTGGATAGATTTGTTTTAGTATTCCTTGATGATATATTGAAATATTCTTGCAATGTTTGAGAGACAATCAGTTGTATGCTTACCTATCCAAATGTGAGTTCTTTAAGACTTATTTTAAGTACCTTGGACATGTGATATTAGGAGAGGGTATTGTAGTTGATCCTGGAAAGATCCAAGAGATCATTGATTGGCCTAGTCCCACTAATGTGGTAGAGATACGCAATTTCATGGGGTTAGCAAGTTATTACAGATTTTTTCCTCAAGGTTTCTTGAGGATAGGACATCCTATCACTTCTCTTTAGAGGAAAGGGAAGAGATTCGTTTGGTTAGAGCAGTGTGAGAAAAACATTTTAGACTCTAAAGGAGAGGTTGACTAGTGCACCGATTCTTGTGATACTTGATCCTACTAGAGATTTTTTGTCTATACAGACACATATTTTGAGGGATTTGGAGTAGTCTTGATATAGGATGGTTGAGTTATTATGTATGAATCTTCCAAACTCAAGGATCATAAGTTGAATTACCCCACACATGATCTGGAGTTAGCAGCGGTAGTATAGGCTTTGATGAGATGGAGAAATTTCCTTTTGGGGCACATATTTAAGTTGCATAGTGACCATAGAATCCTATAGTACATCTTCACACAACCTAATATTAATTCCAGGTAGAGGCGATGGATGGAGTTCCTTTGCGAGTATGAATTCAAGGTGAAGTTCATCCAAGGGAAGAAAAACGTAATTGTCGATGCTCTCAGTAGATGTAGACACGAGTTGTCAGAGTTGACTTTTGGTGTGTATTTGAGCAGTCAGATTGTTTCTACACTTTTCGTAAACAACTGGTATCAGGAGGTGAGATCAGAGATAGGGACGGGTAGGACTCTTAAGGGAAGATTCTCAGGTTATTTTCTACAGTCAAATGGTTTGTTGAGATGCATGTGATGCATTTATGTTCCATCTTCTAGAGATCTTCATACCTTGGTTATGATAGAGGAACATTGGGCACCCTATTTAGCTCATCCTAGAGTGAAGAATATGCATTCTAATTTGCGATAGCTATACTTTTGGGCTAGTATGAAGCGAGATATCACTGACTTTATGTTGAGGGGTTTAGAGTGTTAGTGAGTGAAGGCTAAACACCAACATCTGGAAGGAATTTTGCAGACACAATTGGTGCCATAGTGGAAATGGGATATAATCTCATTGGATTTCATTGTTGGGTTACCTAATTCTTTGCGATGATACGATGCCATTATGGTGATGGTGGATAGGTTGAGGAAGGTAGCACACTTCTTGCCTATTCATTCATCCTATAATGCTTAATCTATAGCTAGATTGTTCATGGGAGATATTGTTAGGTTTCACAGTATTCCTCATTGGATCATTTCTAACAGGGATCTTGTGCTCACCTCAGCTCTTTGGATGTCATTGCAGCATGATATGGGGACACAGATGAACTTTAGTTCAGCGTATCACCCTGAGATGGATGGAAATACCAAGAGGGTCAACCATATCCTCGAGGATATGTTACGCATGTATGTGATGGACTAGAAAACATGATGGGAGGACTATCTCCATTTAGTGGAATTTGCATATAATAACACTTTTTAGAGTTTGATTGGTATGCCTCCTTTCCAGGCATTGTATAGATCATTGTGTTGGACTCCTTTGAGTTGAGATTAGCTAGAGGACAAAGTTCTATTGGATCTTGAGATTCTTCAAGACATGGAGCAGTAGGTGATTCAGATCAGGGAACATTTGGTTGCTACATAGGATAGGTAGAAAAAGTATGCAAATTCACATTGGGTGGATTGTTAGTTAGCAGTAGGTGACCAAGTCCTTTTGTGAGTGCTTCTGCAAAAGAGTCCAATTTTATATGGAAAGGGTTCTAAGCTCACACCTCACTTTTTCAATCCATTCCATATTGTTGATAATATTGGACAAATAGCTTATCGTCTTGCTTTGCTGCCCAATCTATCGCACATACATGACATATTCCATGTTTCAGTACTCAGGCCTTACCACCCTGATATATCTCACATCCTTGATTGGAATTCCTTACACTTAGAGGATGGGCAATTAGATTTGGAGCCCGTGGTAATCATGCAACACATGAGACTCACCCTTAGGGGTCAATATATTGAGCAGGTTAGGGTTGAGTGGGATCTGAGAGATGATACATTGGCTACTTGGGAGGATACGACCAAGATGAGGGAGCTTTATCCCTATTTGTTTGTAGGCTTCCAGGAGTAAGCCTGATCTTAGGTGGGATGATGTAGCACCCCCCCAATTTTTTTGTGTTTTTATACACTACTTTTATTTTGATAGACTATGATACTAGATGTTGTTATTTGATTGTTGACATTAGAGCGATGATGGTTTTTATATTGAGATGTGATGGGACACTATACAGATGATTATTGATTATGACATGCTTTCTCGTTAGCATAGTTTTTTATTTGAGTTGATGTTGATATATGCTCATCTCTAGTTAATTAATGTTTTAGTTTCATCAGTTTTGATGTGACATTGTATTGGTGAAGGGAATGAGATTGCATCACTCGCTTGTGAGCGCCTTGCGATTCAATGATTTTCTCTTCATGGTGTGATTTCTCATGATATATATATATGACATATGCTTTGATTGCAGGATTGTAGGTATAGGACATCGACTCCACCTAGATTCATAGGTTTGTGTGTGTCCATTTCCCAACAGAATAGTTGATTGGGAAATAGTAACTAGGTTTCCTTGTCAAGCCACAATCCTTGTCACAATGTGTCGTCAGTCCTTGTTTTAGTATGATTTGTCATTATGGTGTCCATGTTTTCCTTGTCATTATTTATTTTGCAAGGTATGTTCAATGGTAAATTAATGCTTAGAATTTTTGTAAGGGATTATTCAATTGGATTTATTTAATTAAATTAAATTTATTTTGTAAATTGATTTAATCTTTGAGATTTAATTTATTTTATAAAGTGATTCAATTCATTAGATTAAATTTAATTAAAAATTAATATGTTATTTTGAATTATTAAATGCACAAATATCTTATAAATATTTTAGAGGAAATATCTGTGATTTCTTTGGGGAAAGATATTTTAATTGTGACATGTGTTAGAAAAATTAAACACTGTTATTGCGAATTAATTCTCAAAGAGAATAATTGCATTAACTAAAAGAGGAAAGAGGCTACTTCACAGAAGGAAGAAATATATTTTGGGGGGTGGTTGAAAATTGGGGGAAGTTGTTTAAAATTGGAAGAGGTTGCTGAAAATTGTTGTTCAAAACATGGGGAAGAAGCTCTCGGACAAAAATTGGTTGTGCATTTTGTTTTCATCTTTCTGGAAAGAGGAATATTTGGAAGAAGCTTTGCTAATATTGAAATCTGAAGGTGGGGCTCTACTTCAATATTTGTTTCTTCAAACATCTAGAAACATGGTTTTTAATTATATGCAAATTGGGAAGATTATCTCTACAATGAAGAATATTGTTTAAAGCCTTGGTTTGTTTTGAAATTGGAAAATTGTCATGAAAGCTTAGAGCTTCTCTAGAATTTGTTTTAAGCTTTGATTTGTTTGGAATTGGAAATTGTCGTGAAATCTTTGGAGCTTCTATAGGAAATTGTTTTAAACAATAGAAATATCAGATGGAAAAATAATAGAAGATTAGGAAAATATTTGTAGGAATGGATTTAAAATCTTCCTATCAAAATTTGTGGAAAATCTTGTTCGTATGGGAAAAGATCTTCCAATAGAAGATTATTGTTTCATTTTGTTTTCCCAATCGGATTTATTTGGCTATGAAATTGAAAACCTATAGTAAAATTTTGAAAACATCCTTCCGTAGAATTTTTTTTGTAAAATATTGGCTTTAATCTAGAAAATTTCGTAAATATTCTTGTACAAAATTTTGTGAAAATATCTTACCCATTTGGTACAATTATTTGTTATATTTATATATATTTAATATATATATACATATACAAATATATATATATACATGTATTTTTATAAATCTTATGAAGAAACTTGTTCTAGAAAAATCCAGATTAAAATTTATTTATTTTTATTAAAAAAACCAAAAATCAAGAATCTGTATGTGGATTTTTTATGAATCACAGGTTTTCAGGAAACTGCATAGTGTTAATGTATGTGCGAGGCTAGGGTTGTCCCCATAACCACTGCCCCATAGGGAGGCGGACTATGGAGGCAGTGTCAGCGCTACCTCCCATAGTCGCACCCCCTACGAAGGGGGTCGGCTGTGTAAGCCCAACCTGAGACTTTAATGGCGCTCAAATGGTTTCATCCATCCTTTTGAATTTGTTTAATGTTTTTTTTTATCATATGAAATATAATATATATTCATATATGCATAAGTATATTTATATGTAAATATATATTAATATATATTTATATATATATATATGTATATATTGTTGGATGTTGTGGTTGTCATTGATGTCAAAAATATTAGAATTGATGATATTGAAGGTTGTATATGTCGACGATATTGAGAAAATTATAATAAATATGTTGAAGGTTTTCTTTGAAGCTATGAAGTTTAGTGTGGTGGAAAATTAAGTATGTTTCTATTCAGGTGTTGTGCTTTAAAGGGTTTGGTATTGACCCTATCTATTTTATGTGTTCAGTAGTGCACATCAATATTTGTGCAAGTTGTGAGTTTTTGTGTTCCTACAATTATTCTATTACTGTAGCTGATGTTTTGGGAAGAAGAGAATGTAATTCTAGTAATTTCAGTTGTTGTGTATGCTCATGCGATGTTCGTTGATGTTTCTAGATTATGCTCTACCCTTGTTGCATGTCCATGATGATTGGTGTGATGATGATCAAAGATTTTTTCGTTGTGTGTTCGGGTTTTCATGTTCTTGGCTGACATGGTGGTTGTAGCATGTTGTAGATCCTTGTGGATTGATATTTTAATGTTTGGAATGTTCAAGGAAGTTCTTTTAGGTCTTCATTATGTTGTGATCGACTTTGGTTGGTGCACATTGAGATTTGTTCATGTATTGGGCCGACAATTTATAATTCATTTATTCTTTTATTCTAGGCCGATAGAGTTGTCAATGTAATTCTATGTAGCAGATATATAAGAGTGATTGTTTCTTCATTTTGGAGTGTGCTCGGTGTGTGTATGAGAAGTGTGAATTTGAAATGTGCGAAGAGATATCATATCATTCGATTGCAGAGCAGAGTATGAAGAAGATTGATGAAAGTGTGAAGAAGTATATTGTAATTAGGATTTTGTAGAAGCTAATTTCTTAGTTCAATCACTTCAAATGGATTTAATCTAAATGTTTTTGTAAGGAAGTGAGCTCTAATCAGTGTGCCTGAATGCATGTGTATTCCTTATTCATTTTCATTATATACTTTTAACAAGGTATAATCTTGTGGACTAACATCCACTGTGGTTTTTACCGTAACAGGGTTTCGACATATAAAATATTAGTGTTCTTATGTTTCTAATGTGTTGTTGATTCATTATTTCACTATTTATTATCAAATTTGAGATTAAAGGTCAGTAATGTAATCAAGAAAATCAGATTTAAGATTATTAAGCACAATAAATAAACTCGAAATTCCTAATTAATGATAAAGAACAAAGAAGTGCATGAAAGGAAATAATAAAGACAATTTCACCATAATCGTCAGGCCTCCATTGAATGACCTCCATCATCCTTCTCTATTTTATAGAAATTTCAATTTTAGATGGAAGGACAAGATTGAGTGTGACAATTAGCAAGTAGGGTTAGGGTTCAATTTAGAAAAGGTGAATGTTTGAGATTAAATTAAAAATAATTTAATCAGCGATGGAGGTTAGTTGATAAAAAGAGGAAATAGAAGATAAGATCAATACAAAAAAAAGAATTGAGTTCGAGAGAAAATAAAATCTTTTTCCATTTAAATGACCAATGGTTAATTAGATAATAAATATATTATCTAATTACGAAAGATTGTGATAATGAGGAAAAATAATCATTTTGAATTAAATACTAATTTTTTAATTCAAAAATCAAGATATGGAATCCATTTAAATAAATAAAGATTTATTTAAAAAGAGGAAAAAGTCGGAGAACCAAATAATTAATTTCAAATTACTTGATTTAAGAGTGAAAGTTATTATTTTGAATTTAAATTAATTTAATTCAAAACGGTGGGATTATGTGACGGTAAATAATTAAATTAAATTATTTACTTAGAGATAAATTAGAAAGTGGGACAATTTAAGTAAATGATTTTATTTAAATTTAGAGGAAAAGTCAAATAAGACAACTAAATAATTAAAGATAACTATTTAACTATGATCAAAAGATAAGGTGGTCAATAATTAGATAAATTAAAGAACTTATTTAATTATAAGAGGACATAAGATAAGGATGAGGAAGAATGATGAGGAGGTAGCAGTATGCCCCCTCGAGAGGACAGTCGGGTTCCAAGAACAAGAGTGTGCTCTCGAAAATAGATGAGAAGAATGGAAGATGAAAGAAAAAAGTATATAGGAAAGATAGGTAAGGATGATAATGATGCAGACTAGAAGAAGTGTTAGAGAGAAAAAGATGAATATTAGGATAGAAGACATGGAGGGAAGTATGAGAAAGAAACCTTCAATATTTTCCAAAGTACTAATAGGTGTTGCCTGAATCATCATTGGGCAGTAAAAATGATACTAATGGACAACAAACACCATGGTATGACATAGACTAAGGTGTCCAAGGTCATCCACTTGCAAAACAGAAAGTCACAGACAAGGAATGCCCTAACTCATACTAAGGGAAAATTTTCCCCAATATTTTTGTCAAGACAATCCACAAACAACAAACAAAGAAAAACAAAAATAGGTCATGAGACGTCATCACACCTCTAAATCCTTTTTGGGACATTCTTGAGGTAGCTAGTAACATGACCAAAAGACAACATGACAAAAGATAAGACAAAAACAAATAGATAAGAAAAGTTCAACATCCATTTAATTATGTTTGCCAATGTTTGTTTGCCAAAGATTAATCACATGACAGTCTGATAGTCTGATCGGTTGCCAATTCAATAGTGTTGACAGGTTTGACGGGGCCTATTGTCAAGAAGGAATCATCCTGAAAAAGGAAAATGACATTTTGACGAGGTCCAAGAAGGACACATCTTGAAGAGGGCCGAAGAGTGACGAGATTGACATTTTGACTAATGTTTTGGCAAGTTGATTGATGTTGATAGTATGACTAATTGGACTATGTTGTCTATTAGGTCATGATTCGAATGTTGACATTCAAATGAATCTCATGTGTCTAAGTTTGACTATGTTTGACTTATTTGACTGACATGACAAATCCTAAAAGGACTAACCTAATGCGGCCTTAGGGGTACATTAAATGATGACCTTGCCTACGTAGCAAATGCATAGAGGCAACGTAGTTCGACAATGACATGGATTGACTAACATGACAGACTCAAATGATATGAAAGACTTGACTTTGTTTTGGGATTTTTGAGAGTTATTTGGATGTTTTCATGTTTTCGACATGTTTTTCTTTTTTTGGGTTTTGGAAGTTTAATGATTTTTTTGGGATTTCAAGTCATTTTATGATTTTTATGACCTTTTTCAGAACTTTTTCTGATTTTTAGGTCTTTTTTAAAGATTTTTTATTATTTTTGTGACAAATGCATGTGAATGATGCCGACACACATGAATCCAAGGATAACCATGATTTTTCCGCTAGTCAAGCTAAATACTAATTGATAGGTGATGATGACAATGACAACGCTATTTGGCGTGGGAAGGACACATCCCAAAACAACGTGAGGATGAAAATGATATGATAAGAGGATAAAAGTTTGTAATAGGGCCAAGGACAAAGCCACAGATTTTTTTGGATGATGCACTAGGTTGCCATATTGTTACAGATGGAATGACTTTGTTAGGACTAGATGGGATGACAAAGGATCTTAGACCATTGACAAGGGAGACCAGGATGGGTGATAGGTATAAAAGGACAATAGATGGCTTTGGTAAAAGATAGGAGACATGGATGGATTGGACTAGGAGAATTATCAGATGGTTTCCAAGGACGATGCCACATAGTGAAAAGGAGGCTATAAAGGTAATGACATGATATTCAATGAATAAGGTATGACCAAAAGATAGGCATGTCAAGATTTTTCCCAAAGCATGACCTGTGTTTGTATTTTAGTCCTTATCAAGATCAAACTTAGTGGGAAAATGGATAGAAAGTGATAGGGTTTAGATGGATAGATGGAAATTTCATAAGAAATGTCATGTGAAGGGAATGGGAGATGAGACGACTTGCCACCAAGTGTAATGGTCCACATAGATGATTTATTCTACACATGATGCTTGTTTGCTAGGTTTTCATCATGGTACTTCTCCAAAGCACCATAAAAATGGTTTTCACTATTGGATGAAATTTTTCTCTTTAATATTTTTTCATTTTTGTTTTGGTGTTACCATGACACTTGTTTGCCATGTTTTCATCAAGGTGACAATTTTTTATTTTTTTTTTCAATTTTTTTGTATTTTTGAGTTTTGTCGGATAGCCTTGATGCTTTCAATGACCACTGACTATGTAGAAGTCTTTGACGGTGCTGATGTAGATACTGGTGCCATCATATGCTAATAATGACCTTTCTAAATTAGTTTCCTTATGAGGATGATAACACTTACATCTAACAATTGATTGATGTCATGGTGATCCTTGTTGATACTAGAGTTGGCCTTATCAAAATACACACATCGTGATAGAGTGCCATGAGAGTCCTTATGATAGAGATTTTCTACCAAGATGTGATGAATTTGTGACATAAGATGTTTTAACTTTAGGCAAGATGTAGGATTATGACGGGTGATGGTAGATGCCGAAGGATTGTTTGGATGTAGCCGTTTTTATTCTCCAAACATTAGGTGTCGGGTTAGGATGGTGTTTGGAACCAGCACTTTTATATGTCTTTCTTGGTGACCATTTTGACTGAGGTGGACATGTATTGTATGTGGGAGTCCTCTTGTGTTGTGGCTCCACATTTTGATTTGTATTTGACATATTTTCTTTGCTTGATTCATTCTTTTCTTGACTTGATCCATTTTTCTTTGGGATCCACTTTAGCTTCATTTGTCCACTTGTATTTTTGATTGATTCGATGGCCTTTTACATTTGATTTTGGAATTTGGATTTGTAAGACTTTTTTTGGTTCCAAATGGAAGGTTTATTCATGATGGAATAATGGTTTGGGGTGTGGAGGGAAGGGGTATTGGCAACGATCTTATGACAAGGACTACTCATGACACCCATTTTGACATTTGTATTAGATAAAGTTTTCCCCAGTTTTGAGGAGGGATCACTAACATCATCTGATGTGCCGAATGAGGAGTAGCCAAGACCTCTCTAATTTTCCTGAGCTTGTACCGGTTCAAGAATTCCTTGTTCTTGTAGGCCTAGTCCTTTTCCTTGATAGTGCATGTTCTGAAAGATTTTGTTTGCGATGAGTTACTTGATATTGTGGAAGAAAGATGCTAGCCCATCATTATTTAGTCATTTTTTTTTACTTGGAATTGTCTCATATGTAAGAAAGCCTGCTCTACCAAATGTAGATGACCCTAGCTGATAAGATGTCTTAGCTTTATTGTCATGTTGAATAGATTTCTAATGAACATTTTTGGTCTGATTTTCTGTCATATCAAATTCTGATGATTCTATTGGTGCTTCCTAGTTGATGTCGAAACTATCTTCATGGTCATTGTCATAGAGCCCACTGAACTTATTTATAGCTTGATCATTTGCAAATATGTCTAGAATAGTAGCCTCTTGTTCTATAGGAAGAACATCTATGTGTCCCATGGTGGAAAGTGTCTCATTGCTGGAAGTGTCAATACTTGAAGTTTGGATGGAGTTGTCTTCAAGTGTTTCATCATGAATGGCATAGAGGTCAAGGAGTGGATTATTTTGGACTTGTTCCAAAGTAGTGTCTTGATCAAAGATGGGTTCATTCTAAATGACATGATCGGAAATAGGTTCTTGACCAAGGATAGGTTCATCTTGAATGACATGGTTGTGGATGGACTCTTTACCAAGGATAGGTGTCTTTGGTATGTCATGATTGTCTAGGAGGACTTCTTGAATGGAATTAAAGATGGGGTCAGATGGACTACTTTGATTTGGATAGGACAGTGATGTTATTACATCATGCTTTGGATTTTCCATTTGATATGTATCATCAATTTTATTAAATGTATGTAGAGATGAAGTGTCTTGGAAGTGATTGGTGTATGATGGACTAGGAAATGACATGGAGGGTTGGAAGTGGATAAATGACTAGGATATGACATGGATACCAGACTAGGATATGACGTGGATGAAGGACTAGGATATGACATGGAAAAAGGACTAGGATATGACATGGACGAAGGAGTAGGATATGACGTGGATGAAGGATTAGAATATGACATGGATGAAGGACTAGGATATGACGTGGATGAAGGATTAGGATATGAAATGGATGAAGGACTAGGATATGACATGGACAAAGGACTTGGGTTGATGGATGGTTGATTTCCCTTGTCAAGGTTAGGGTGGGTATGACCAATGGTGTTAAGAGACTCTTGATAGGGAGGGTAGTTGTATGAAGGACTGGGACTTATGAATTGTTGGTAGGAAGGGTATGTGGGGGTTGACTATGGGTTGTGGAAAAATTGTATTTGGATTGGAGGTATATTTTTTTGAAGTCCATGGCTAGTTGTGCTTAACCATTATTGATAATTTGGCATTCAATTCGACTAGCAAGCATGTCAAAGTGACTTGAAGACATGATGGTGGATGGTAACAATGCAAAGTGACAATGACGACTAAAAGGAATGGCAAATTCAAAGCGACTATGAAGACTAAAATGAGTGTCCTATGTAAAATGATTCTAGGAAAGGTTTACAAACCATTGAAAGTTTTGCCAATGTCTCAATTTGGATTTTCAAAAGACGTGTTTGAAGGAAAAAGTGACAAAGTGAGATTTCCACACTAGACTTATGAGTTGGAAATATCTCACAAGAGGACAATGACTAAGAATTGATTTGTTTGACTTGGTCCAATGATAATTTACTTTTTGAGATAATGGTTTGAAAAAGTAAGGAAAGTTTTCCTATCCCAAGGTGTGCAAAAATTGAGGACTTAAGACTTTGTCTATGCTGAAAATGATGGTGAATTGTAAGCTAAATACTAACTAAAATGCCAAGATGGATGACTTGAAAAAGTGTTTTCTGGTTTTAGACAGAGACTGCTTGAAAAAGATGTCAAGAAATTTGTTTACAAATGTTTTTGTCTCAGGTTTTAGACTCCAAAATTTGGAATTGTTGCAAGTTGAATGTTTGTTTCCAAGTTTGTGAAAGGTATTTATTTGTCTCAATGTATAGAAAAACACTTGGTAAACACAATATCTTTTTCTTTGAAATTTTGAAAACATGCACAATGAAGACAAGCACAACCCTAGGTTAAGTAAGGACAATATTTGCTAGATTCCATACAGATTTTACTCCAACCGCATATTCTTAGTGGATGAATTTATAAACTTGGCCCCATGGGCTCCCCCTTACAGTGCACTCAGTTCTTATGGAAACCAAGCTTCAAACCCACATAATTCTCCCATGGGAGGCTGATCATCTCTACTAAAAAATGTGAAGATGTGGGTGCCTTCACAACGACTATTGTTGCACCAAAGAATAGAAAAGGATTTTGGTCACTGTAGAACAAGGGTTTTAATTCGGGCATTCCATTCATGGGGCACCATCCATGTGGAAAGAGACCATTTTTTCCCTTCTTGTCGAAATGATGCTCGTGATTGTTGAACTTTCCTCGAGAACCCACACTTATATACCACCTCAAAGTTGCTTGGCTTTAGTGTGTTACTGGTTGGGTCATTCCTTGGGGAGATTACTTTTTCCCACCAGGAAGGTCATCTAAGATAAAAAAAATCAATCTAGTACACTTGTAGTTCGATCAATCTTTTTTTTCATAAACAAAGAGAGAACACACACCATGTACTAATCTCACACTAGCCAGATGATTCATTTTATCGTAAATTGAAATATGAAAAGGTGATTTAGTAACCAACTCTTTAGTGTTTTTGGTTCTCCAAATCACACAAGGCACAAGAGAGTTTCATACACACTATGGAAGTTGTTTACTAAATAAAAAAACACATCATGCACACGTTCATTTTAACCATTTGTAGTGTTATCAAACAGGGGTTCATTTTAACCGTTTGTAGTATGAGATAATCAAAAGTTCATTTAAAACCAATGAAACTATATGATTGTTCATTTTAAACCAATGAATGATAATGCATGTTGTGTTATTTTTATCCCAATGAGAATGTGTGAATGTTCATTTTAACCCATGAGTGAAATGCATGATTGTTTGTTTGTTTGATTAAATTGTAGAAAAAAAAAACAATTAAAAAATGGGTTAGATTCCAGCTTGGCACATGCTGTCACACACAGATTAGTAGTTCAAAAAAAAAAAAAAATCTAGAACCATAAAAATAGTTCAAATCTAGAAAAATAGAAAATATTTTTTATGAATCGCTTGCATTGTAACAGAGTGAATGCGGCGCGATATGGAAAATGCATCGTTTCATCTAGAAGATGTAGCACGATATGTTGATTGTGGCTCGATTTCTATCAAATGTGGCTCAGGAAGGTAGTTGCTTCGCTTAGACAGTCAAATGTGTCACAATAGAGAAATTGTGTCTCTTGCGCAAGTAGATGTGGTGCAACAGAGCACTTGCATTGCAGGAACTGTCAAATGTGTCATTTTGTACACCTGTACCTACAAAAAAATGACAAAAAAGGTCATACGGTAACCTACAAAAATGTTTTTTAAAGGAGCCCTATTCACCAATGTAACTGAGGGTAACTTTTTTGTTAGATAAGTTAGCTAATCACATGCAAACATATAAAACCCACAATAAGTAATGAAGTGCAAAGGAAACTAAATAAAGAACAAATGAAGTGATCTCACCCAAGCTCTTCATCCTCCATGACTAATCTCCATTGCCCCTTCTAGCTTGCTGAAATATGAAAGGTTGCCCTCAGATTTTGATGAAAAATCTACTACTGTGTCTAGTCCTAAGCAACTATTGAAGGATTCAAGCTACTATGCAATAGAACATAAAATCCTAGATGCAAAGTTAAATGACTAAATGACAAGAAAAGGCTAAGGTCAATGGAATGCAAGAAGATTTCAAAATATTAAGACATATAAGAGGTATATTAGATATAAGAGAGATCCTATAATGAGGAGAAAATTGGGATTTTATAGAAAATGCAATTTTGGATGGACAGATGAGATTAAAGATTGAGAAGTGCCCTATAATCTATGGTCAAGATTCAAAATAGCAACCACTTAATTAGGGTTAGGGCAACCTTAGGGTGAAATTCAAATTGAGTGGACAAGATTTAATTTAAAAAATTAAATCAAGGAGTGAGAATAGTTGTGATAGTGAGATGAGAATTAGCAAGTAGAAAAAGAATGAGTTAGAAAAATCAAGTCATTTTAGAAATTACGTAATTTGTGGAGGGAAATGTTATTTTGAATTTAATATTTTAATTTAATTCAAAATAGTGAAGTCATGTGATAGTATATAATAATTAAATTATTTACTTGAAGAGAGAGAAATTTAAATAAATGATTTTTATTTAAATTTAGAAATGAATTGTGAGAGACAATTAAATAATTAATTTTAAATTATTTATAGAAGAAGTGGGTTAATAATTTAATAAATTGTGGGGAATTTATTTAATTATGAGAGGACTTTAATATTAGAAACATATTTAAATAAAATTTATTTATTTAAATAATCAGGGGGGAATAGTGGATTAAATAAATTTAATAATTTATTTAATTTAAAGAGGATTTTAAACATTAGTGGCATATTTAAATAGTCAAGAAGAATAAGAGAGATGAATTAATTAAATAATTAGTCATTATTTAATTAATAGTTGAATTTAGTCAGAGTGACATAATTAAGTTATGTATACAGGAATTGATGAGAAAATTGAGTTGGCAGGCCTAGGTCAATTTTATGTGTCTACATTTTGCCCCTCTTTGTCATAATGCAGTTTATCGCATTATGGAAAAGAAAAAAAGTCAAGAATATGCCCCAGTGAAGGTACGAAGTGCCTATGCTCCCTCGGGAAATTTTTTGAATTTTGACTCGAGGTCAGAAAAATTTGGAGTGTATCCCGATAAGCTAAATCGATGCCTAGAAAAACAACGATGCGATCGATTTTGCAAACGGAGGATGTTAAGCCAATGAAAAGGCCAATCAAAGGAGGTCAAATGAGCCTCCAGTACAAACCCTAATTTTCAACCTATAAATAGGTTTGAAAAGGCAAACCAAGTGTCATTTTTGCAATTGCCAATTAGAAATTTTGGAGAGTAGAGTGCTAGGAGAAGATGGTGATTCTAGTTATAGACCACAGTGGCTACTGCATGAGGACATTTCGACAGCCCGAGGGTGTAGATGCACTGATACATACCCCTTCCCAAATTTAATTCTCTTGATTTTCATGCATTTATTAGGGTTTAGGGTTCAACAATGAATGAGTTGCGATGCAAATGTTGTCGCATAAGCCGCAATCACCTTCGCATTCGCCGCATTTGTTGCGTTCTAATGCAAGTGCAGGGGATGGGTTGGTTTTAGGTTTAGAATGACACAAAGTCTAGGTCAAATGTCGCAAGTGCCAAACTGCAACACAAGTGCGGTGCTGCACAATGCAAGTGTAATCTTGCAACGCAACTACGATGTAAAACGATGCAACTAGGATGTAAAGTGATGCAATTGTGATGTACAGGGACACAAATGTTATGAAATAACGCATTTTCTATATAGAATGATGAACTTGGAAAAAAACTTTGCAATTGCGAGCTAAAATGTTGCAATTGCTTAAATGCGACACAATTGCAAAATGTAGAGCTGCATATGACTTAACGCAACGCAATTGACATTGACCAGGGTTGACTAGAGTTGACTTAGTGAAGACTCTTTTTTTAGATGCATTTTTTTTTTCCAGATAGTAATAATGCCTTGTAATGCTAATTCAGTTGTGCTAACCCTTGTTTCTATGTGTGCAAAGATGACTAGTGCCTATTTATACACGTGAGTCCAGACATGTCACCTATGCATTCAAAGATCAATTGGGAGACCAGAAGCGACAATGGTTGATGAGGCTAGGCTTATATTACATCACCTACATGTGCATTATTTGGGAAAATAGGGGGTTACTGATAGCCTTGTGTGAAAGGTGGAATTTTGAGACAGGTTCTTTCCATTTACCCACAGGAGAGGCCACCATGACCCTAGAGGATGTGTACCAGATTCTATGCATCTCGATTACTAGGGAGAGAGTGGTTTATGATCCTCACAGAGGGCGACGGGACCTAGGAGAGATGTATGATGACGTGGATGGTATTAGTCTAGGAATTCATGGGTATGAGATCGAATGGGAGTTTGTGGCTGACCGCTATCCTCGGTGGGATGCCATGTTGATGACATAGATTGTTGGGGTCCTTATTCTAGATCACTGCAAGCATGGATTTCCTATAGGATGGGGAGATGTATTGGTGTGCATGCATAGTCAGAGGACAATGTTTGCTTGGGGACCATGTTTACTAGGGATGTTGTACCATCAACTACATGAGGTTGTATACTAGGAGGGGCAAAGTATCAACTGTAGCACTACCTTATTGATGATCTGGGCATGGGAGCATATTCCCATTTTTTGACCACTAGCATAGATTTAGTAGCTGGGTGAGGATATGCCATATGTTTACTTATACGTTGGTTTAGTTACCCAGACCTGAGTAGGCGATATCGGGTTCTAGCGACACAAGATTGACACACTGATGAGCCTTTTTTTAAGGCCCGTCAGAGATTGTGCCCTGTGGTTGGATGAGGATGGTCACCTTTCTTTGTGCAGAAAGTTCAGATACCTGATTGGTTGTATAGTTTAGAGTCAGTGGATTATAGAGATGTATCTGGCCCAACAAGTATTACGACAGTTTGGTGAGTAGCAGGGTGTACCTGTGGGGAAAACAGAGTATGCACGGTCATCAAGAGAGACAATATAGGGGACACCGATATAGTGGCACTAGCAGAGCAACAGATTGACAACTTGGTTACACAACAATGGGGATAGAGTGGAGGGAAAATAGATGTAGGGACATCAGATGAGTATGACACTTGGTGGTTGACCAAAAGACCCATTCCATTGACAGATCCAGATGGTCACGCACTGATTGATCATAGATCAATCATTCCATAGGTGCAAAGGAGAGGTTAGGGAGGGAGAGATGGTGGACGAGGGAGATATGGAAGCAGAGATGGTGGTCAGGGTGATGGAGGGAGAGGTGGGGGAGATGAAGGAGGAGGCAGGGGCGGAGATGATGGTGGTGATAGTAGGGGTTGGAGAAGGAGGGGTGATGGATGGTGGAGGCAGCCCAGGAGAGTCAGATGGTGGGTGGGTGGTGCACCATTGTCACCCATTAGGGAGGAGGGTGAGGAGAGAGAGCAGCTAGGCAAACAAGAGGCAAAGGTTAGAGCTAAGGGGGAGGTTGAGGTTAGGGGAGAGGAGGAGGTGGAGGTTAGAGGGGATGAGGTAGATGCGAGAGGAGAGGGGCTAGGAGAGGAGGATATCTTTGTGAAGCACCATCCTTTAGATATCTATGTGGAGGATATCGACGGAGAGGAGGAGAGGGATGAGGAGGATAAGGAGGGAGAGGGTGATAGAGGGTGAGGAGGAGGGGGATAGACCACCTACTTTGCTGATGGATGCTACCATGGATTAGAGGGTAGTTGACTTACATAGCAGATTAGATGTAGCCTTGTCTCATAAAAAGGCCCTAGCAACTAAGTTGGAGGTGGCAAGGGTGGAGAGAGATCAAGATGTTATTCAACAATAGGAGGCTAATAGTTGGGTGATAGAGTTTGCACAATTGTGCTTAGGACCATCAGGGGATATGGCAAGGGAGCTAGCTAGGATGGTTGAGAGCAAAGGCTAGTACAAAGTATTATATGAGCAGCTTGTGCCACCTGAGAGATAGGACCTAGGTTTTTCTCGATCATACAATAGGATAGGCAATGGTACCTAGACCCATAGTAGCAGAAATCGTAGAGCAGTAGCCACACTAGTGCTGATAGGTCCACCTTATTTGTTCACTCATCAGGGCATAGGTTTCACAGTTCACATAGGCATTCATCAAGCCACAACCATAGGTCAGGGCACATTCATAGATCAATGTCTTTAGGACATCAACCAGAGCAAAGACAACCACCCACTGCTAACCCCTTAAGATCAAAGAGTCAGGATCTGGTCACCTCGCCCATCTAGGTTATAGTTCAGATGATGGGCTAGCATCAATTGCCCCATGGGTCACATCCACAAGACAGAGAGGACACGGCTTAGGTTTTGTACTTGTTTACTGCTATGAGACTTTGTATATGTTGACATTCAAGCCTAGGAGCTCTATTTTTGGGATTCCTCCATATTTTATCCTGTGACATTTATTTTTTGATATATATATGACATGATCTTGATGCATACTACATGTTTTGATTTATGATGCTATGTGTTATGATGTTGTATATTTTATGTGATGTGATGTCATGTTATGCATTGATGATTATTTTTTTATCTTTATATGCCATGATGGTCCTACTTTATATGATGATGATACTGATTTTCTATGTGATGAGATGGATGCATTTATGACTTATGAGATGTATGGATATTGTGTTTTTATGATTATGGATGCCATTAAGGATATGCTCATGTATGTATGCATTATGCAATGTATGATGATATGATTCCTATATGTTAATACAAAATAATGATTATGATGTCTATATGTTAATGAAAATGATGATTTTATGTATTCAAGATGGATGGATGTAAATGATAAACTCGTGCATCATGAAATGTGAATGTTGACATTATTATGAATTTGATGTATGCTAATGGGAAACATGATAATTAAATTCTCTTATGATTATATATGCAACTATGTTTTGTATGTCATAGGATATCATCAAAGGATGGGAGAAGAGAAGACGAAGATGAATGTTAGTGTAGAGAAAGATGTGCTTGTTAGTGCAGAAACAAGAATCCTTCAACAATTTCCATAGTACTATAATAGTTGTTGCTCTTATGATACTTCTTCATGACATTACATCATTTAGACATCTTGTAGCATATTTTTCCCTAGGTACCCATGTCATCATCTAATTAGTTAAATGTCCTCTTACGATACTTTGTCATGACATTACATCATTTAGACATCTTGTAGCATGTTTTTCCCTAGGTACCCATGTCATCATCTAATTAGTTAAATAAATCTTATTTATTTGACCAATTTCATTCATAATCCCTCCATTCTTCTAATGTTAGTTAAATAATTTATATTATTTAATTAATTAAATCATTTATATTCTTAATCTCTCATTTTTCTAATGTTAATTAAATAGCTTATATTATTTAATTAATGAAGTCATAAATCTAGCCTTAATTAAACAAATCAAATATTTATTTAATTAGTAAAATCTTAAAATATCTTCTCACTTTCTTTCTAAAATTGAAACTTGTGTGTATCTAATTAATTTATTTAATTCGATAATTCATGAATTATCCTTCTCGTCTTTTTAAGGTTTTATTTCCTTTAAAATGAAAAATGAAAATATTTCTATCTTATCTCATGTTCTTTTATTTCCTCCTTGATCAAATAAAACAAAAATCAAATCTGATCAAATCTTCTTCTCCATCCACATTGAAATTCTATGAATATGGCCTCTCATAAGATATTTGGGATTCAATTTTGGAAGTACCATCACTCTGTCAAATTTATTCCGCAACCTTTCATCATCTTCCATCCATCATCTTTGATCTATCTAGTTTCTCCCATCATCCCCGTCTATCGTTATGTTGCAATAGTGAGAAATCAACATTCCTTTAATAGTGAAATCCTTTGAAGCTTGCATTCTCATGCGAGATTGAGAAGAGCAATGGAGATAAGTCGAGCGTAATCTGGAGATCGGTTTGCATTTTTTTTTTTTTTCATATTGTCTCATACTCTATTGTGCTAGTTAGGACTTGATATATTACTATTTTAGTTTTATATTTTATTTTTACCTATCTACATTGGTGAACCCGCTAGGACATACTCTAAGGATCTAATCATTACTTAATGCAAGTTTTGTTTGTTACAAAATTTTACATTTTTTAAGCCTTGTGTTCGTGAGATTTTGTGAGTTTGATTTTGTAGGTCAAGGGTTTTTCTAAAGAGAGCTTGGAAATCAACTTTTTATAGGAGCCCCAAATCAAAAAAATAGCTTCACCATTGTGATCAAAAGGGCTAAGAGACGAATTTTGACATATAATTTGACATATTTTGCTTGTAGAGAAACAAATTGATTTTTTTTTTAAAACCCATTTATTTGCAGATATATACACAATGAATATATTTCTAAAGATTTACTGCAAATATATGCACATAGATTTGAGGTATTTTTGTTTTTATTCATACAAATATATACACACAGGCATATTCTCTACCTTCTTCTACTCCATTCATTTACCTATTTGATAGACACAGTGTGAATCTAGTCAAAGCGTATATACAGAAATCACAGAGATATTTGCATTATTTGCAAGTAATATACACACAAATATCCACCTTCATAAATATATACACAAAAAAATAAATCTATTATTTCAAGTGTATATATATAATGCACCTCTGATTTTTACTGATAAACAATGCATATATATCATATTGCTAAATATCGTACCGTGTATATTTTATGGGTATATCACGAGGGTTTTGAGTTTCATATGTATATATCGCTTTCCATGTGTATACAACGATCTCCATTTGTTTAATGGCATGGTATATATCTACATATGGCGGTTGAATGTCCATCTTTATGCATACATTCGATTTCTTTATTTACTAATTAAAGCTTTCTTGGAATCATTCCTCTCTTAAATCATGGGGTTTAAAATTTTGTACATGCCATTTAAATTCACTCTAATATTTGTGGACCTTTCCTTCTCTTAAAAGTCTTATGGTTGGCTTTAGATCTTTATTTATTATTATCTGAAAAATCTAAATTATTATTTTATTTTATTTTGAAATTTTGGCAGGCTTTAGCCCCTGGTCATATGGGAGACCATGGGATCCACTAATAAGCACCCAACACCTTCCAGCTAGCATCTGGTCACGTGGAGGGATGATATTTGGTGTCTAGGGGCCTAAACATTAGCCCCCCTCTTTCTTTGCACACCCTTAAAGAGGCAGCTGCACTAAAATGGACATAACGTTTGAGTAACAACTCAGATTTTCAAAATTCAAAAAGCATTAGAAAGATGACTCAGAAAAATACGTAGTGGAAAAAACCATTTCAGGTGACTATATCATTTTGATAATTTTTGTATCATTCAAATTCAAGCATACATTTAAAATTTAAAAGAGGATATCTTGAGCAAAATTGATCCAATTGTGATGACTTTTTTTAAAAAAGTGCATGAAATCTTCTGAATTTTCTATTTATGCAATCCATCCATTCAACTGTATCAATTCATCATAATCAGATTTTTATCAAACTTCATCTTTTTCATGTCACACTTTTCTAGGAAAGTTTACTTGTGTTTTTCTGATTTTGTGACTTGTAGGTGAATCATACAAAGCTGGAAAAGAATTCAGATCAGTCACAACAACAATTTGGAAAGAGAAAATAATTTGGTGCACACATTCCATCTTTCATCTCTTAATCATTGCTTGTCAACACATTTCAATTTGGGGCATAAAATTAATTTTGTTTGATCACATCATTGAAATTGGGTTAAAATGAACAAGTGTCTTCCATCACACATTTTGGCTTTAGGTTAAAAAGAGCAAGTGTTTGAACTATTTTACACACATTTCATTTCTAAGGGAAATTAATAACTACGAGTGTGGATCAAGTGCATGTGTGATCAAAACCACCTCACATGGTTTGCTTTTTTCAAACCCTTCATGGGAGGCCTACTAGGGGATTTCATCACCCCTAGGGATGACCTCAATCAAAGTGTGAATCAAAAGACACTTTTTTGGGAGTTAAAATCTTGTCACTCTTGGCTAAGCCCCAAAGAATTTTATACCTTTGGGAAGTGAAGGTGAAGAGTGAGTTGCCCCTTTCTCTTGGCTATGTGGCAGGATTTTTCTTTTAAATCATCCCTAGTCAACCTCGCGCACCCAAGCTTAAGACCTAATTGGCCATACCCACTTGACAAACATTAGGCTTGTTGTTGTGTATGCGAATGTTTATTTAATAATAACATTTAATTTTGAAAGACAAATTTATCATTATGTTTGGTGTGTGTGTTCATGCATTTACATGTGAGATCTTTTGTTTGATATTGCCCAATTCAAAATTCCAACAAACACTCTCCACATCATCCAAATCATCGAATCTTGTCATCCCACATCATATCATAATCATCCTCATCTCTTTAATCCAATCAACATCATATTACACCATGCCAATATTAGAAGGCCTAGTACCTCAATTCCAAGACCTCCTCCAATCACTTTATCAGGCACCACAACCCTTAGACCAACAAATTATACATAGGCTCCAAGGCCTCATCCAACAATCTGAACTTCAAACAAACCAATCATTTCAAATACATCATCTCATAGAACAAGCACAATACCTCATGGCCACTTGTCAAATCAAACAAGCACAACATCAAGTCCAATCACCACATCAACACATTCAACCACAATCCTATGTGTCACCCTCATCATCATGCCAACCTAACCCATCTACCTATCATGTCAATTCTACAACAACATATCCACCCATATCACAACAATAACATAGAAGCCCAATTCCACCTCAGCAAAAAAATCAAGAGCCTTTGAATTCTCCATCAAATCCTCACTCTAAATTCAAACATTTTAAAAGTAAACCTATGGCATTACCTAAATCCATCCATCCAAATACCAAAAAGTCTTCAAACACCATGCCCATTCTTACAACCCCATCATGTAGTCTCCCCTTTAAGCCTATTCGAAAATCTCCCCCATTGAGCCTAAGTCAACCTTCATCATGTCTCCATGTTGTTGACCATCTAGATCATGTCGAGCCTACTCGAGAGTCATCCCCTTCCACCTCATCCAATGAGTCCATACCATCTCATAATATTACCATATCCAACCCATTTGATGATCCAAACATATCCACCTCATATCATGATCCTATTATACCACCTCCATGGCATGACCCTAGTCCATCACAAGAACAAAATATTCCATTCATTATCCCATCTAATGATACCCCTCCCAATGAAGATCAAGATGTCACACCCAATCCATCTCATGATACCCCTCCTAATCAAGATCAAGATGTAGCACCCACTCCATCAAATGATACCCTTCCATCTCATGATCGCTCTCTAAATCAAGATCAAAGTCTAACTTCTATTCCATGCAATGATCCCCTTCCTCTAATTCAAGATCAAAGCATGCCTTCATCTCCATGTCATGAGCCCCTTCCATCTTATAACCAAGATCAAATGATACCACCCATCCCATCTCATGATCCTACCTTAAGTCAAGATCAATGCACCCCTTTATCTTCATGTCATGATCACAATCCTCCACAAGAGTCTCTCACCCCTACTCAAGCTATCCATGAACCCCACACATTTAAAATGGGTTCCTCTACCTTTATCCACTCCAGTTTACTTCCAACACCTATACATTCATCTATATCATATCCTCCACAACATGGACTCACATCTTTTTTCATAAAATTTACATATCCATCGAACCTTCCATCTATCCTAGTTTCTTATCCTAGTTCATGAAACCTTCCATCTGTCCTTGGTCCTTATCATCCAAACCCTAGTTCATCAACCCTTCCATCCATATTGGGGCCCTACATCCCTCATATCCCTAGTCAATATCAACAAAGGTACACACCCTTGAACCTTTTCCAAGATACCTACACCAACCCATCCATAATACCTTCATATCATTCATCTTTATCCACCCATCCCATTGCTCTTGGAAGCAATTTGGGTGCCAAATGTAAAAATATTCAATATCAAAATCCACATACATCAAAGGATCAACATGTCTCCTCGAAGATACGTGCAAAAATAAAAGAAAATCTGATTCAAATTCAAAACAAAAAAAATCAAAGGCCACAAAGGCCCACAAATCAAAAAGAAAAATTTCAAAGGCCACAAAGGCCACAAAGTCCCATGAATCAAAAATCAAAGTCAAAAGCTATGTGGATTCCTAAAAGTCTCATAGAAGCAATAAAATCAAAATCAGCATCCAAACTTGCTTATCCAAAACCTCCATCCAATTCTAAATATCCTTTATCACCACCATCCATTTTGGGTCCTTATATCCAAAAATCCCCATCCACTCCATCTAAATCTCTAAATTCAAAAGCCACTTCTCTTCCATCACTCCACCACCCTTCAAGGTGCGTGTCACTATTGATCTTTCCATCCTTTCCATCTATCCATCAACGGGCCTTCAAACCTCCTATCCATGAGCCAACATCCATCCCCCAATATCCTCCTTTAATAGAAACCTTTGCTTAACTCCTTATCTTCTTCCATCATGCCAAAATTTATGAGTCTATTGCCATGGTTTATTAGGGCACACATTCAAGGGATATTAGCCATCAAACTTGATGCTTGAGTCCTTCCTCTATATCCCTATCCACATCCTATCTTCCATATTCCTCTTGCACTTTAAACTTGGGGGCATGTTTCGTCCATCCTATCATTTATATCCATTATCCTCTTTACATTCATCCTTTACCTTTCCACCTTTGATCTTGACAAGGTTAAGGATCTTCTTGAACATCATACATCTTATCCTATACACTTTATCCATATCTTTCATAACATATCCTTCACCTTATCCATATTCCATCATTCTATCTAAATACATCCTTTCTTCCCTTCCTTGGTCTTGATGAAGAATAGGGGAAAAATAATTAGGCATTTGTGTCCATATCTTATCTAGTTGATCTTGATCATCCTATTCATTAGCCTTATCCTGTCATTCTTCCATTAAAATGTCCTAAAAAAAATACAAAAAAATAAAACTAAAAAAACCAAAATTCAAAAAAATCAAAACATTTCAAAAAAATACAAAAAAATCAAAATGTTTCAAAAATACAAAAAATCAAAACATTTCAAAATACAAAAAATCAAATATTCTGAAAATACAAAAAAATCAAAATATCCCCAAAAATACAAAAAAAATGGAAAAAGGTCCTTAAAAAAGATAAAAAATCAAATAGCCAACAAAAATCCAAGCAATAAAATCAATCCATATAATCACTTCTTCCAATTTCATCTAGTCAATCTAATACCTCAATCCTATCATCCAACCATTCAACCAATCAATCATCTTTATTAAATTCATTCATACATACATCAAATCTAAATGCAAGTCATCATCAATCCATACCAATAAATTCGATCAATCTTGTCAAATTATCCAATTGCATCAATGGTCTTGGTCCTAATCTTGTTGTAAACCAAATCAACCAATCAATCAATCAGTCAATCAATCATCCTTGTGTTGATCTAGGGATATATCATTCCCCACAATGACAACACTATCATCATCATTAATCAATCAATTAATCAACGGTTTACAACTTGACAAGGGCAATACCTTTTTTTTTCTTGAATCATTTGTGCATGCTTGCTTGCTTTCTTGTGTGTGTTATCATTTTATCTTGCATTTGTATCATTCCATCTAATATTCATATCTTGTGTATGTTGGAATGGCTTTTTTAACTATCCTTGGCATCTAAGGTCATATCATACCTTTTGTGCATTAGGAATTTAGTGCTCTAAGTGTACTTCCTCATATGTTTAGACAAGGTTATATTACACTGGGGCATGAGACACATCGTCACGTTGGTCCTTATACCTTGGTGCATAACATCTAGTGCTATAGCAAACACCATGATTGCTCACTTTCTTGCAGCATAATGTATTATCCATCTCTTTATCCATATTTTATCATTTCATCCTTTTCAAGAGCATACCCATGTCCCTCCAACCCACCTCATCATCATCTCATCATCATCTTATCTTTCTATCATCATCCATTTTCCTCTATACATAACTTAGGTTCTTTGAAATGATGTTACTTGACGCAAATCTCATCATCTCGAACATCATCTCAAAGAGGGGAAAAATGTAGACACCCAAAAATGTCCTCTTACGATACTTTGTCATGACATTACATCATTTTGACATCTTGTAGCATGTTTTGCCCTAGGTACCCATGCCATCATCTAATTAGTTAGATAAATCTTATTTATTTGACCAATTTCATTCATAATCTCTCCATTCTTCTAATGTTAGTTAACTAATTTATACTATTTAATTAATTAAATCATTTCTATTCGTAATATCTTCGTTCTTCTAATGTTAATTAAATAATTTATGAAGTCATAAATCCAACATTAATTAAATAGATCAAATATTTATTTAATTAATAAAATCTTAAAATATCTTCTTGCTTTCTTTCTAAAATTGAAACTTGTGTGTATCTAATTAATTTATTTAATTAGATAATTCATCAATTATCCTTCTCATCTTTTTAAGGATTTATTTCCTTTAAAACAAAAAATCAAAATATTTCTATCTTATCTCATCTTGTTTTATTTCCTCCTTGATCAAATAAAGAAAAAATCAAATCTGATCAAATCTTCTTCTCCATCCACGTCGGAATTCAATAAATACGGCCTCTCACAAGCCATTTGGGATTCAATTTTGCAAGTACCATCACTCTGTAAAATTTATTCTGTAACCTTTCATCATCTTCCATCCATCATCTTTGATCTATCTAGTTTCTCCCATCATCCTTGTCCTATCATTATGTTGCAATAGTGATCAATTAGCATTCCTTTAACAATCAAATCCTTCGAAGCTTGCATTCTCATGCGAGATTGAGAAGAGAAATGGAGATAAGTTGAGCGTAATCTGGAGGTCGGTTTGCATTTTTTTATTATTTTGGTTTTCATATTGTCTCGTACAATATTGTGCTAGTTAGGATTTGATATATTGCTATTTTAGTTTTATATCTATTTTTTCCCTATCTACAAGTAAGGATAGAATAGTGTTAAATTTTGTGAAAAATGATTCACCCCCCTCTCAATTGTATATTCTTGTTTTTCCAACAATTGGTATTAGAGCAGGTTTCTCTGAAGATGTTTAATAACTTAAGGTGATCTGAGATGGAATAATACAAGAAACATAGTCCTAGATTCGATGGAACAAACTACTCTCTATGGAAACATAGAATGGAGTGTCATTTGAAGTGCATTGGTGATCCCTTCTAGAATATTACAAAGAACAGATATATTATTCCTTAGAATGATCCCTCTACTCCTAATGAGATCAAAGAAGCTGAAATAAATATTAGGGCTATAAAAGCATTATTGAGTGCTTTGAAAGATTCAAAGATGACAAATTTAATGGGTTTAAAAACATCATATGAGATTTGGAAGAAGCTGGAGACATTGTATGAAGGAGATACACAAGTGAAAGTTGCTAAGCTACAAAGTCTAAAAGGCAAGTGGGAAAAATTGAAAATGAGTGCAGATGAAAACATTATTTCTTTCGTGAAAAAAGTGAATGAACTAGTGATGGGTAATAGATGTGCTGGTGGAATCTTGGATGAAGAATACATTGTGGCTAAAGTGTTCAGATCATGCTATTGAAGAACTCAGGACAATAAAAAATGTGACAAGAGATATGCTAATTGGTAAAATTGTTGCTTTTGAATATCTGCATTCAAGGCTACTATATCTAGAAGAAACCAACAAAGATATGATCTGGGAGAAAGTTCAAGAAAGATCTTCAAGTATGAAGATGAAGAAAGAGAGCTAGAAGAGCTAGAAGCATTGATTGTGAAGAGAGAATCCAGAGGAAAAGGTAAATATAAGGGAAAGTTACCTATTTAATGTTTCTCTTGCAATAAGATAGGTCATTTTGCATCAAGATGTCCTAAAAGAGCTCCTAGGTTCAAACCTGACAAGCCTAGATTTAAAAAGAAATGTTATTATGCTAAAGAAGGTGTTATTGATGATGAATCTGATAAAGAAAATGGAAATGAAGATGGATTGGTATTCATTGCTATCAACGAAAATGGTACAGTGTCCACTAAATCTGCTAATGATAAGAATATTGAGAAAGCTCTTTCAACCAAAATTGAAGAAAATGATGATTGGGTAGTTGACAGCGGATGCTCACATCATATGACTGGTGACAAAAGAAAGTTCATAAGCTTGGAGAAATATGACGGTGGTGTTGGAAGATTTGGAGATAATAATGCTGGTGTGATTTGTGGCAGAGGCACTATTTCTCTTGGTTGTAAATATAATACTGATGATTTCCTTTAGGTTGAAGGATTGAAACATAACCTATTGAGTGTTGGACATATGGTAGATAAGGGATACAATCTTCAGTTCAAAGATGGTAAGTGCAAGATACTGGGAAGTTCTTGAAATGTAATTGTTTTAGGTACAAATACAAGAGGTACTATTTTTCACCTGAGTGTTGCTAATGAAAGTTGTTTAATTGCTCAAGTTGATGTAATTTGGTTATGGCATAGAAGGTTGTGTCATGTGAATTTTGATAAAATTGTCAAAATAAGCCCCACTCAAGCAGTTAGAGATCTTCCTAAGTTAGTGAAGCGTACTAACACCATATGCAAGGAATGTCAAATAGGAAAGAAAACAAGAATTTATTTTCAGAGCAAACAACATCATTCTAATGGAGTATTGGAGCTGGTGCATACTGATCTATGTGTTCCCTCTAGAATCAGAAGTCTACAAGGAGAAAGGTACTTTATGTTTCTTATTGATGATTACTCTAGGATGATATGGGTTGCTTTCTTGAGAGAAAAACATGAAGCATTGGAAAATTTCAAAAATTTCAAAGCTATGGCCAAGAATGAGACAAGTCTATTGATTAAATTCTTAAGGTCAGATAGAGGTGGTGAATTCACTTCCTGGGAGTTCAATTCTTTCTGTGAAGAACATGGAATCAAAAGAGAATTATCTGCTCCCTGGAACCCTCAACAGAATAGAGTTGTTGAGAGAAATATCAAAACAATTCTAGATGCTACTAGAACTATGATGTTAGAAGGTAATGTTCCTCATATCTATTGGAGAGAAGTTGTAAGTACTGTTGTATATACTATTAACCAGGTAAATGTCAATGGTAATTCTGGTAAGACTCCTTTTGAGTCGTGGTTTGGTTATAAGCCTACTATTAAATATTTCAGAATATTTGGAAGTACATGTTATATCAAGAGAGATGAAGATATTGGCAAGTTTGATGCTAGGAGTGATGAAGGAATCCTTTTGGGTTACTCTACTAAGAACAAGGCCTACCAGTGCTATAATAGAAGATTAAGGAAAATGGTTGAAAGTGAAAATGTTAGAGTTGATGAAGACACTACTAGATCATCCAAATATAATGGATATGATTTAGATGAACAACATGATAGTACTAATAATCGAAAGAATGCATATACACATAATCAGGTTCAAATTGTTCTGGTGAATAAAGATAATCAAGAAGGAGAAGCAAGTGGAAGTGTAGAAGAAAAAATAGAAGAACCAGAAGTTTGAGAAAATCCTAAAGTTCTGAGGTATGTAAAGCTAAATCATTCTAAAAATAAGATTATAGGAGATAAGAACAAAGGTGTGCAGACTAGAAGAAGAATTGCAGAAGAGTATTGTCTGATTTCCAAGACTGGGCCCAACAATGTCAATGAAGCATGTAAATATGAATATTAGATGGAAGCAATGAAGGAAGAACTGATGCAGATAGAGAAAAATGATACATGGATTGTTGTTCCCAGACCTCAAGATAAAAATGTGATTGGAACCAAATGGGTCTTTCAAAATAAGTTGAATGAACAAGTTGAAGTGTTCAGGAATAAAGCAATACTGGTATGTAAAGGGTGCTCACATATGGAAGGTATTGATCTTGAAGAAACCTTTGCCCCTATTGCTAGAATTGAAGCTGTAAGATTATTTCTTTCTTATGTTGCTTTTAGGAACTAAAATTTTTATCAAATGGATGTAAAGTTAGCATTTCTAAATGGCGAGCTAGAAGAAGTATATGTTGAGAAACCAGATGGATTTCAACTGACTGATAAAGAAGATATGGTTTGTTGATTGAAGAAAGCACAGTATGGAATCAAACAAGCCCCTAGAAACCGGTATACTAGACTGGATAAATACTTGTTGAAGCTTGGATTCAATAAAGGTACTGCTGACAGTAATCTATATTTCAAGATGGATTAGGATAAAGAGTTGATTATTGAATTCTTTGCTGATGACATCATTTTTGAAGGTGATAATGACTTATGTATGAAGTTTGCTGATCAAATGAAAAGTGAGTTTGAAATGTTAATTATTGGAGAGCTGAAATTATTTTTGCGATTGAAAATTACTTAGTTAGATGATGAAATCTTTATATCTCAATCCAAATGGTGTGGTGGTTGCTACTCAGGGGGAGTAGTCAGATGATCTAGATATGTGGTTTAGAGCTAGTGCACCTTTTCCATTGATGTCAAAGGGGGAGAAGAGAAATGCGATTTTTTTTTTTAAAACCTTGGGGGAGAAGAGTAATGTAAGGAGAGAAGAATAGAATGAGAAGAAGAGTTAGTTGTGTTGATGGTATTTTTCACATCATGTGTTGCCATCAATGCCAAAGGGGGAGACTGTTGGATGTTTTGGTTGTGTTTCTGATATGTGGTTGTCATTGATGTCAACACTATTAGCATTAATGATCTTGAAGGTTGTATATGTCAAGGATATTGAGAAAATTATAATAAATATGTTGAAGGATGTCTATGGAGCTGTGAAGTTCAGTGCCGTGGAAAATTCAATATGTTTCTATTCAGGTGTTACACTTTAAATGGTTTGTTGTTGAGCCTATCTAGTTTATACTCTGAAATTTTTAGAGGTCCGCATCAAGATTTGTGTAAGTCGAGACTTTTTGTGTTCCTACAAATATTTTGTTACTGTAGTTGATGTTTCTATAAGAAGAGAATGTAATTCTTTTAATTTTAGTTGTTGTGTATGCTCATGCAATGTTTTTTGATGTTTCTAGATTGTGATCTATCGTTGTTGCACATCCATGATGATTGGTGTGATCATGATGTGATATTTTTCCGTTGTGTGTTCGGTTTTTCGTGTTCTTGGGCGACATGGTGGTTGTAGCATGTTGCAAATCCTTATGAATTAATATTTTAATGTTTGGAATGTTTGAGGAAGTTATTTTAGGTCTTCATTATGTTGTGCATGACTTTGGTTGGTGTGCATTAATATTTGTTCATGTATTGGGCCGACAGTTTGTAATTCATTTATTCTTTTATTTTAGGCCAACAAAGTTGTTGATGTAATTCCATGTAGCGGATATAGATAAGAGCGATTGTTTCTTCATTTTGGAGTGTGCTCAGTGTGTGTATGAGAAGTGTGAATGTCAAATGTGCAAATAGAGATTAGATAATTCGATTATAGAGAAGAGTGTGAAAAAGTATGTTTGTGCCTAACCAGAACTGTAATCAAGATTTTGCAGGAGCTAATTTCTTAGTTCAACCACTTCAGATGGATTTAATTTGAATGTTTATGTAAGGAATTGAGCCTTCCCATTTCAGCAATGAGATCTAGGCAGTGTGCCTGAATGCATGTGCAATTCTTATTCATTTTCATTATACTTTTAATAGGGTATAATCTTGTGGACTAACATCCACCGTGGTTTTTCCCCTAACAGGGTTTCCACGTATAAAATATTGGCGTTCTTGTGTTTTTTATGTGTTGTTGATTCATGCTTTCACTGTTAATTATCAGATCTGAGATTAAAGGCTAATAATGATAAATAAGTGTTAAATTTTGTGACAATTGATTCACCCCCCTCTCTTAGTTGTCTATTCTTGTTTTTCCAACATATATGTATATATTTATATTTATATATATTTATTTAATATGCTTTGGAAATTGTAATTAGTTTTAAATATTTAAATTATATATATATATATATATATATATTTAAAATGTATGTATTTAATAGGTGCATGCAAAAGCATGAGTTAGATGATTTAAAATGAAATGATTTTAAACGAGGAATTTTTTATTTATTTATATGTAATTGGGAAATTGAAATAAACAAATGGATTTAATTTCTCTATTGTTTGTAAATGAAATTGCCTTAAGTTATGTTATTTAGAGCAATGTATTATTATCTTCTCTTAGAATGGAAACTTGGATTTAGGAAATCCTAATGGTAGTTTTATTTCCTGCCCGAATTTCTTATTAAATAATGATTTCTTCTATTCAAGTGTTTGAGGAAATCGGTTAGTTGTGTATGTAAGTCTTCCAAATGATGTTATTTTTTGAGGGAATTGTTGTGATTTATGGTTCAACCCTTTGATTTCCCATGGGTAGTGCACTTGGTTGTTATTCAGTTTAAACACCCGGTTACTACAAACGAGATGTGTTTCCTCTTATATTTTTGATTGGGATTTATTATCCATTTTGTGTACTTGTTTATCCTTGGATGTTGGATTAAATCCTTGTGTTTTCAGTAGGGGAGTGGCTCTCAATGGGAGCTAGTGCACAAAGTGATGTTAGGGTAACTCATGTGATATTTAGTTAATTCAATGGAAATTAAATAAATGTATTAGGGGAAAGAGTAGCTTAAAATATATAACTTGTAAATTGTGCCTCGCTCATGGGCTCATGGGCTTGTTTAGACATGGGATGAGACGAGAAGGCCTAGAATGGAAAGATCATTATCTTGTCCCTTTGAAAGATATTTTATTTTGCATCAGTTTGCATGTGGGGCCAAGGTTCGTGAGAGGCTTCCAAGATAACCCAAGATGGGGTTCAGGGCCAAGGAAGATCTAGAAGGGTAACCCATGCTACTTTGTGATGAAAATTGTCCTATGAAAAAAATCAAGTTGTATTGTGTAGTGGTTGTACCTGATTATTTTATTCTCGAAGAAATATAACCTTTATGTTAAGTATTGTACTTGTATGGTTTAGTGTTGTGTTTTTCCTATGTCTAGAGGTTGTTGGTTTTTCCTAGGAAGCCATTTTACTCTCTCCTAGCATGTAGGTGGGTCTTCAAGTACCACTTGTTTGGGTGGAACATTCACCTTACACTGTTGTGTTCCCACTTTATATTCGTGATGGCAGGATCTTCCAGTCTGGAGAGCTCGCATGTTATAGTCACTTGTACCATGTCTTGTATACTGTTCGATCATTTGGATGTTATTGTATATGTAATACTCCTCATTTGTGTTTGAGGAGAATTCTTGTATCATTGTGATTGTAACATTATTGTATGATCTGCATTATTTTGTAAATGAGCTTTGTAACTGCTATATTGAATGAATGCAATCTATGAATGATTCTATAATGTACTTTTTATCTTATGGAATATGTTTAATTATTTTGAATGTATGATCTCTATTTCATGAGTATTAATTATATGCTATGGATTAGTTTACTTTTGTATGTTATGAAATTCAAATGTAAGCATTGTCGCGTACCTTATATGATGTATGGGTTAAGTGTAGTTAACTTTACTTGTTATTAATTGCACTTTAAAAAAAAAAATTGTTATGCTTCCATTGTGTTTGCATGATCCTCTAGGGTTATGCAATGGGGCGTTACATTGATAGTATTTTGCACATCCTTGGTTTGGCACAAAACCTACTGTCAATGAGTAAGTTAGGTGATGTGGGAGTACATGTTTTTTTCTAGAGTAGTGGGTACAGGATGACTAGATGTGCTATGGTGCTTGTTAAGGGTGTTCAAATTGGCACTCTATATAATGGATGCATGTACGATTTAGTGCAATAGTTCTTTGAATTCCAAGAAAAGGGATTTCAATTCTTCATCCTTACCATTAAATCAAGTTGATAAGAATTCTATGGTGTTTTCATTTGATCATCATGCTTTGGAGATGAAGCTCCTAGAAAAGAAAAAAATGTTTTGTCACCAAAGGATTGGCCATATTGGTGAAAATGATCTTAGAGCTCCCTAAAAAGTAATAGCCTTGTTGAAGGCCTTGATGATTGTAATCTAGAGTTTAATTGTTATGAACATTATTTATATGGAAAACAACAATGTGTTTCATTTTATTAAAGTTTTCATAAATATTGTATTGTTCTAGATTATGTGCATTCTAATGTGTTTGGTCTAGTTAATGTTCCTTCATTAAAAAGATTTATGTACTTTGTCTCATTCATATATGACTATTTTAGGACATTTGTGTATTTTATTTGAAGTAAATCTAAATTTTTAAATCAATTTAAGGAGATTGATTCTTTGGTTGAAAAATAGACTGGTAGGAAAATCAAATGTTGGAGGATGGATAATGGTGGTGAGTTTTGTTCCATAGAATTTGACAAGTTTTGTAAATATTGTGGGATTAAGAGACACAAGAAAACTCCATACACCCCACAAAAATGTTTTGAAGAGAATAAATAGAATGTTGATAAAGAGGGCTAGGAGTATGATGATTCGTGCTAGTCTTGAAACAAATTTTTGGGCCTAAGGTGTAGCTACTACATGTTACCTAATTAATAGTTCTCCTACTTTGGCACTTGTTGAAAAGACACCCATTAAATCATGAACTAGCATAAATCCCTCAATGAGACACCTTAGAGTCTTTGGTTGTGAGGTATATGCTCATGTGCCTGATATGAAGATATCTAAGTTGAAGAAAATGTATTAAAGTATATCTTGATTGGCTATGGAGTTGGTGTGAAAGGTTACAAGCTTTGGGGTCCATTTTCATAAAATGTTCTCTATATTAGAAATGTGATCTTTCATGAGATAAAACCTTCCATAGTTGATCTATAGCCAGAGAAGGAAGAAAAAAAAAAGGAGGTACTTTAAATTCCACCTACTCTTGAATATTATATACTACACACTCCTGGTGGGCTTGATGATGAGGAGAGCTCTTAATAGATTTGATAACTCTAAAGAAGATAAAACCTCAAACTTATCTATTGAGGAGGTATACAAAAGAAAGGTGACAACTATATTGATTTGGGTATTCTATGTTAGAATCCAATTGCATCTTTAATTTGATTTTTGAAACTAAAGAGCCTAATATATTTAGAGAGGCTATGTGTATGCATGATGCAAATTCCAAGATGGAATCCATAAATGAAGAGATTGTATAATTTAAAAATAAAGCCACATGGGATCTAGTACCCTTTCACAAGGTTGTAATCCTATTGGATGGAATTGGGTGTTCAAAAAGGGTGATCCCACAATGCTGATTTACAATTTCTAGGAGATTCTGAATTTTTGGTGAAATCACATATTTTTAAAAAATATAATGATTTAAGCATTAAAAAGTTCCCTTTTAAGGGTTCCAATTGAAGATGGTTTGATTAAACCACCTTAAATCAAACCCTCTTGGATATAACCCTGCTAGTATTAAACCATACCTATAACAAAGTCTCCTTTACACCTATCAAAATGTTGATTAAAACCACTTTTGATTTACCTTTTAGGGGATTATATGAATTCATTTAAAATTTATTTTTTGTAAGTATGTATTCCTTATTATAAGATTCCCATAAAGTATAATTTTAAATAAATTTAATTTAATTATTATATTTATTTTTTATTTCTTTTGAATGTAGGATTTTAAAAAAAAATCAAGCTCTCTATTTTGCACATGTGGAAAAATAGTAGATTATCAATTTTTTTTTTGAAAAATATCACTACACTAGATATTGAAATCCTTGATCCAACAAAAAATATAAAATTTAATTTTGATACATTCAAAAAAAATTATGTTGTATATAGTCAGCCTATGTCTGAGTTATAATTGGTTTGAGTTCAAAACTTGATTAAAGAAAAAATACTCAATAAAAAACTATGAAACCAAATGAAAGCACTAGATATCATAGTTACAAATGTAAATTAAAAAAAAATAGAATTTTATCATTCATGGAATTTTTTTTATGTTGTATATAGTGATAATCACTCCTTAAAAATGGTGTTTACTTAAAAAAAACCAGTTTTTGAAGGAGGTGGAAAAATAAATTCAATTTGAGTCCAATTTTTTTTTTAAAATATATTTAGAATCTATAGACAAAATTTCGCAAGTCACTAGTTTGCATCATCTTCAAATTCCTGACGGTTTAGCCGCTATATGTGCCCGAAAGTGAAGATTTAGTTAGAAAAAACTAGTTCAGTGTCTAGTTTGACCAAAAATTGTAAACTAGTATTGTGTGATCACCCAAAAGAGAACGAGTCTTGATGGTAGTGTTGAGAGGCATAAGACACAGTTGGTTGTGAAGGGATATGCCCAAGTGGAGGGAATAGCTCAAGGGGAGATTTTCTCTCTAGCTTCTAAGCTAGCATTCATTAAGTTCTTATTATCACTTACAATAGCTCATGACTTTGAGGTTAGGCAAATAGATGTGAAGAAAATTTTTCTTCATGGTGATTTGTATGAGGAAATTTATATGTTAGAACCTAAACATTTCATTGTGAAAGGGAAATAGAATATGGTATGCAAGTTTATAAAATATTTGTCTGGTCTAAAACAATATCAAAGGATATGGTACTAGAAGTTTGACACCTTTGTGTTATCCTTGAGATTTTTGAGATCCAAATATGACCATTGTGTCTATTAAAATACTAATAATGGTCACATTCTCATTATTGTCTTGTATGTAGATGATATGTTGTTTATTGGGAATGAAAAAAAAATGACTTTAGATTTGATGTATCAGTTATTAGCATAGTTTGAGATGAAATATCAGAATCTAGTGAGGTATATTCTAGGGATTGATATCACAATAAATAGAGAAAACAAAAATCTTTGGTTAATCCAAAGCAAGCATGTGGACTCTTTGTTGGAGAGATTCAACATGACTAATTGCAAACATTTAATTATTCTTTTTATGCAGGTGACAAAGCTGTGTATCAAGGATTGCCTAAAATTTCCTACCAAGATGAGGGACATGAACAAAGCTCCTAATGCATGTGTTGTTGGAAAATTGATATATTATATGGTCTACACTATGCTATACATTACCTAAGTAGTGGGAGTCCTTAGTCGGTTTATGGTTGATCATAGACAGGTGCACTGTGATGTGGTAAAGAAAGTGTTTTAAGTACTTATGAGGTACTTATAAGTATGCCCTATGTTTTCATCATAGACATAATAGACCTCAAAATTTAATGAGCATTCATGAATATGTGGATTTTGATTGGGTGGGTAATAGTGATAGTAGGATTTCGATCGATGGATATGTTTTCACTATATTTGGTGGTACTATTAGTTGGATAAGTGGGAAGCTATAGTAACTTATTCCACTACTAAAGAAAAGTATATGGAATCTATTCATGCCTATAAATAATTCATTTTTCTTAAGATACTATGTTCGAATATTAGTTTTGATGCAAGATAGATTACTATTTACTATGTTATATATTTAGTGAATAATCCTTCTTTCTATACTATAACAAAGCACATTGCTGTGTAGTTTCATTTTATTTTTGATATAGTGGAAGGCAAAAAGGTAAACTTGGAAAAGGTGGAAACTTTGCTAAATTTTGTGGATGCACTGACAAAGATGATGAGCACAAAGAAGTTCAAATGGGGTGTCAATTTAAAGGGACTTACTATTGGAATCTAGGAACACTAAGAGGGGGAGTGAATCAGTGTTCTGTAATGATCAACTTTATTATTCAAATATTTAATCCATTTCAACATTAACCCAAAGGAAAAATGCAAACACACAAATAAATCATCCACAACACCATAAAACAAGGATTTTTATGTGGAACCCCTGTTAAGGGAAAAACCATGATGAAGGTCAATCCATAATTTGAGTACTCAAATATAAGATTTACAAAAAAGGGAACACACTTTCATTTGCGCTCACTACCTACAACTCACTGCTCAAAATAGGAAGGCTCGCTACCTTACAAAATGTCTATATTAAATCCATCTGAAGTGTTGAATTGAAGGAATAGAATCTTATAATGCCAAGTAATAGTTCTGGTTAGGCACATTAGTTGATTTAAAACCTTCTATCTGATTATGCTCTTCTACTCTACTCTGCTACAACTCACATAACAAATATTCTATGTGTAGATGAAATCGTCCAACTTCCATTCTGAATTTCACATAACACAATAATATAATTCGCATCATACCATTCATCGATACCAAAAATATATAAACAATTGATCTTATATATCTGCATCAAAGGATAATATTATCTTCATGTCAGCTTTAACAAAACATATAATATTTTCCAATCCATTGGCTAAATCCTCAAATGATTCTTAATTTGTACCATCCAAAGTTAGACATAGCATAGTGAGGACCTAAATAAACATGTTCAAACATAATTTTTTTTGAGTAATTACTCCTTAAACATCTGCAATCGCTATATTCACCAAGTCGGCTTTCTAGCCCTCATAATCAAAAAATCAATACACCGGATCCTCTAACTCATACACTAATTGATGCAACAACACAAAACTCTAGAATTAAGGTATTCCAGATACCTAATGACCTTCCTTGAGATGCTCAACATGAACTGATAAACTGATAATGCAGATTGATCGACAAACTCAACCTTAACCAAATAACCTATTCTTCACTCTGACTTCTACTATGAGTAGATACTGAAGTGCGTATTGGATCCATGACTTAGGTTGCCATTAATTACAACACAAGAAGCCATATTCCAACAATCTCCCCCTTTGGAATTGATGGAAACAATTATTGAAAAATGACTAAGTGTCAAAACCAATGTAACTACGCTGACAAACTTCAAAACTGCAAAACTTCAAAACATAGCTCCCCCTAAAATTGATAAGGCATTTTTCATTGCTCTCTCTCCCCCTTTGACATCAATAAAAAATAGGTATTCAATCTCCCCCTTTGTAAAATGACCAAAAAACTTGTTGATTCAAAAATGATTCAAAATTTGAATAAGAATAGTTGTAACTTAAGTCAAAATATTATCTTGTGTTTTTATTTCATCTCCGAAAGAAACTTCTTCCAAGCTTCTACTACAATCCCAAATATTATGATCATATTGTTATTTTCAGATGTCCGATTGATAATATTGATCAGAGATTCTGGAATAGTGATGGTTTCTTCTAGTTTTTTTCGTTTCCTCAGTATCTCAATTAATTGCTTCATTCTGCATTCGGTTAAGTCCTTTACTTTCCAAAAATTATCCACAAGCTTGTTTCTAGTGAATTGAATTTTTGAATGCTCAAACTGTAACTCTTGAATCCTTTTCTTGATTGCACCATCCTGATCTTGAAACATATCAAAAATTTGTCCAATCCTATTTAGTTTTGTTTCAATTTGTTCCAACTTTCCTTTGTATTTCCCAACTACATGAGGCCAATGGATGCAATAGTTATAGATGTTATTTACAATACTTATGCATTACCTCATCTCATTCATTTTCCTTTTCAACTTGGTAAGTGATAGTTTGAACTGCTCCTTCAAGTATAAAATTCTTTCTTCTTCTTTCCTATTCTAAGACTTAGAGTCCATGATTTCCTTGATGCATTCAATCATCTCTTCAAGTAGAAAATTCTGAAAACTCTCCATTTTAATCTATTTGTGCACAATATGAGCACTTAGTACACTTAAAATCATATCCTTTTCATATGAAGGTCTGATAGACCACAATCTTGCATTTTTTTGTATTCCATCTTCCTCATGAATAACTTGTAGTAGATTTTATTTGGTTAAATATTCTTCTTCACTTCCTTTTGCCTTTGCTTGATCTGGTTCAGTTGATTCAAATTCTTCCCTTAGGGTGTCCTTAGTTTCCTTATCTGATTCCTCATCTATAATATTTACAACCACTTGTTATTTTCCTTTGCCTTCAAATCTTGGAGTCTTGCATACCAGAGGAGTACAGACAAAAAATTATTTTTCTCTTTTCTTCTTTCTCTCCACCTTACCAAAAGAGGAACCAACTTCAAGTGCCCTTATCATATGGGAAATGAAAATTGATCCAAACTTTTCTAGAAAACCTCTAAAGAAACTCGCATATTCTTGATCATAGTTTCCCAGATTATTAGTGTTCATAAATCTGCTTGCAAACTAGTCCATTCTCTTTCCATAGAACATTGTTCTTCAGTGGAAAAAAATTTAGAAAATACATAACAAGACATTTAATCAAAGTGAAAAACTTGAAAGGATAACTTATCTCCTTTTTTAATTTCACGTTCTCCATTAGTTGGTCCTTTAGCAATCTACATAGGTCAAAGTATTGATCTTCCATTATCATTCTGTGAGAGATGTTAACTACACCAGCCAAGGTTGCTCCTTCTCTATTTCTGAAAAATATTTTATAGGATACCCCATGCACAATGTACATTGTTATGAAATCTCTAATTGTCAAAATTATCAATGCCCGTTGGTCTCCAGTTACTCTGGTTAGGGTTTTAAATTCTTTATTTCGAAATCAACTTATTTCTCGGTATATCCCCAATTTTGCATAATCTAGTTAGGACTCCAATTACATCTTTTGAAATATGATAGGGTTTGTCATCATCATTCAATATAATCAGAATAAACTAGACAATTTCTGCATTTTTGAAATAGGGGAATTTACTCCAAATGTCCAGACTTTTTTGTTTCACATTTTCCAACCATTTCAATTCATCAGGCGATAACAAGTTTCTTACAACTCTAATCTTCTCACTGCTAAACTCATCTAAATTCACAATTCCTTTGATTTGTTCCATTTTGTGTACTGATCAAGTTCTTCTACCAAGCACCAAATTGAATGAAAATTCCACAAACAACTGAAATACCTAATTCACGGCCGAGTTATCTTCACTCCAAAATTATGTTGTAGAGCGCTTCTCCTTCTTCTCTTCTTTGATACAAAGTGAAAAATGATGGTTTCAAAATTTCCTTTTATACCTTCGCACACCTAACTTTTGTAATAAGTTATTTTTCCCTAGGCATTCAAGATACCCTACTTTCTTAGATAGAGAGAGAAATATTCTTCTACATACCTTAAAATTCTCACTTTTTTGTACAAGTGATCTCCAATGTAGCTCTAAACGCTTAGCACAACCATTGAAAATATCCTACATTTCGATGCTAACTACTGATAGGGGAACAAAGGATCTTCTTGAAAAACTCCCCCTAAGCCAATGGTCTGAAATCAATTTTTGGAGGGATTACCACAAGTAGGTTCCAGTGCAGAGCCATTTCCAGCATCAGACTCATTCTTCCTTACCCATTTCTTCTTCATCCAATCTCTTATTTCATCTACAATCAGTTTCTCTTTTACTTTATCATTTTTTTGTGAGTTTCTGCCTTTGTATACCAAACCTCTTCTATCCACATTTTTGTTTCTACAAAATCTCGCAATATGGCCATATCTGTTGCAATTGTAGAAAACAATATTTCCTTGTCCAAACCAATCATTTCATTGATTTCTTCTTGATCTACATTTGTTAGCAATATTCCCAAATCTTCCATGGGTATAACATTTAACATTCCTTCTACTGACAAAGTTGTTTGACATAGTTCTACATTCGATTGATTTATGACCAAACTTTTTGCAATTGAAAAACTAATCAAAGAATGATGGATCACTCAATTTTATTTCACTTCTACATTGATCTGCCATATGACCAAATTTATTGCAAGAGTATCCATTAAACTTTTTAGAATTAGGTTTTCTTATCGGATACCTTCTAGCTTTGTTTATCTCATTTTCTTGTCTGAAATTTCTTTGTCCAGATTTGAAACATTCTCCTTTCTCAAATACAATACCTCGTTTATCTTTAGCATTCTTTTGTCCTTGAGTCAACTCATCAAGATTAACTGAGCTAATCTTAGAATTCTCCTTGTATTCATTTGTAGTGGTAAGTTCATCTTTGAGAATAACAATCTATTTTTCAAGTTCTTCTTCATTGTTTCTAGATTGTTGTAGTTCATTTTCTAACTAAATGAATTCTCCATTTATTCTTCTACATTCATCAGATCTTTATTTTAAGGAATGAGCATGATTCTCCTCATTCTTCTTTCTTTCTTCAATTTCCTTAGTCAGCGTTATCACCATAGATTCCATTTCATGCTTAAGGGTAGCATTTTCTCTGGAAAGCTTTTCATATTCTTGAGTTATTTCCTTCAGGGTTTGATTCAGGTGAGAATCATGCATGTTTTTTCACTCTTTCTACTTAATTTGATCACAAATATCCTTCCTATTTTCCTTGGATTTAACAATTTGATAGTTTAATGATTGAATGAATTTCTTAGCATCCCTAACATTTTCTTTCAATTCCTAGACTTCTGCTTTAGATTGATCAATGTCATCAAGTGCCACCACAATCTTCTACAAAAGACTACCAGAGTCCATTACATTCCAAGATCCACCTCATGTTGTCAAACTTCTTCTGAGGAACATAACTCCGATACCAATTGTTGGAATCTGGGAACACTAAGAGGGGGGGGGTGAATCAATGTTCTGTAATCTTCAACTTTATTATCATGATATTTAAACCATTTCAGCATTAACCCAGAGGAAAAATGCAAACACACAAAGAATTCATCCACAACACCATAAGACAAGGATTTTAACGTGGAAAACCTGTTAGGGAAAAATCCACGGTGGAGGTCAATCCACAATTTGAGTACTAAAATATAAGATTTACAAAAATGGGAATGCACTTGCATTCAGGCTCACTGCCTAGAGTTCACTCCTCAAAATAGGAAGGCTCACTACCTTACAAAATTTTTAGATTAAGTCCATCTGAAGGGTTGAACTGAAGGAATAGCAACTTCTAATTCCAAGTAACAATTTTGGCTAGGCACATTAGTCGATTTTATACCTTTTGTCTAATTCTACTCTTCTTCTCTGCTTTACTATAACTCGCATCACAAATCTTCTATGCACAGATGAAATCGCACAACTTCCCTTCTAAATTTTGCATCACACAATAATATACTTCGCATCATACCATGCATCAATACCAAAAATATATAAACAATTGATCTTATATATCTGCATCAAAGCATAATATTATCTTCATGTCAGCTTTAACAAAACATATAATATTTTCCAATACATCGGCTAAATCCTCAAATGATTCTTAATGTGTACCATTCAAAGTCGGCCATAGCATAGTGAGGACCCAAATAAACATGTTTGAACACAAAAAAAATTGAGCAATTACTCCTTAAACATCCACAATGACCATATTCACCAAGTCGGCCTTCTAGCCCTGACAATTAGAAAATCAATACACTGGATCCTCTAACTCGTACATTGATTGATGCACCAAAACAAAAGTTGAGAAGTAAGGTATTTCAAATACCCAACAAACTTCCCTAAGATGCACAACATGAACTGATAAACTGATAATTCATATTGATCGACAAAATCAACTTTAACTAGATACCTTGTTCTTCACTTTGACTTCTGGTATGAGTAGATACTGAAGTGTGTACCAGATCCATGACTTAGGTTTCCATAAATGACAACAATAGAAGCCATATGCCAACACTTACATCTTGAGCAGTGATATAGAGACTCTTGAAGGTCTTCACCAAGAGGGAGAATGTTGAGATTAAGGTGTCTCAACCTTAGTGCTCGTCCCTTGATTATTTAATTAATTTTCTTCCCCCAAGATATTGATAGGTATGTGTAGGATCATGGTGGGCCAATAAGTGGTGATATGTAAATGATATGATGGCCCATGTGGCTGACAACTTTTTTTTACCCAAAATTGATGAAAGAAAAAGGGTTTTTAAAGGAGATTCTCATCTTTCCACCAATATAAATTATGCTTTACTTTCAATATAATAAATTATTATTATTATTTTTCTATTTGAATTACAACTAAAGTCCCGATTGATAGGTTGATTCAAAAAAATCTATAGCTTTCAAACAATATCACATTTTATGCTTCACATACTATATGACTAAAAAAAAATTGAATTTCATGAATTTTTTACCAAGTTAAGGTGGTAAGACATACGACTTTTTTATATATTTAAAATTTGTAATTAAAAATTCATAATTATTTATTTACTAGGAAAAAAATTACCAAATATATGCATCACATTGGGACATGAGTCCTCTACTTATATCTGAAATATTATAAATAAATATCATCATTTTATTATGGTTAGGGTAGTTAGACAGACACCTACTTCTTATTTTTTCCTTGAAATTTAAGTACTACTACATTGAAATTTCAAATTTTCACCAAATAGATTAAAAAAAAAAAAACCGAGTAGTTTAGAAACTACATTCAATTTGCTACATATTCTATTCTTACATATTTTTGAAATAATATAGATAACTTATTCAATTTTTTACATCAAGTTGCCTAACACTGATTTTATGATTTTTTATCGCCACTTAAGGGCCTATTTTTTCCATGATGATCTTGTACATATCCTGTCAATATAGTTTATTGAATGCAATAATATTTGTTTCCAAATTACTAAGTTACTTTGAGGGTCTCAATAGAGAGTTGGCATCCTATATGGAAGGCACCAAAAGGAAAATTGTGGCACATGTCACAAGGGTGCTTCACTGGGAAGCAATCAAGCATTAAACCATCTAGAATGGGTGCTATGTTGACATATGGTGATGTATTTTGGAAACAAGTTTTGGCGGGGTCCACCTATGTGCATTTTTGTCTCTTTGGAAAAGTGAAAGCAAGGAGAAGTGACACTTGTCAGTTGGGCACTCAATTTGACATTGAGAATTGTAAAAACCTCTAGGATGGGTTCCATTATGCCATGTATCATGTATTTTTGTTTTTTACTAAATATTTGGATGGAAAATTTCTCAATGGAGTTTTATTCATTACTTGGAGTAATTAGGGGTTGTCGGTGAGTTTCATTTTAGCAGAAAATTTGATATTTTCTATGGGGTGCCTTACATATGAAGTTTCTTAATTTTTGGAGCTGCAAGTTTTGCATTTGCTTGCATGTTGTTGCATGTTGGTGCATGTATCCACATTTTTTACATGTTGTTAATCAGATTAGTTGGGACTTGTGCATGTTGTTTATTTTCATTTTGCATGCATAAAAGACTAGGAGATTGATAGATGGTAAAAATCAATGCCCATGTATGAGAAGGATATATATTAAGTCCTTACTCTATTTGTTCTTGTAATGTGATTATAATATATGTAGTTCATTATATTGTTGGATTAACTCTATAATTATATCATAATGAATCTACACATGCAAGAGCATAGACTCTGAATATTGTATGTAATTTCCATATTACTATAATACAATTTATATGTGCTTTGGTGTGGTTTTTTCTTGAAACGGTTTTCACATGTAAAATTATATGTTATGTGTTGAATGATTTAAATCTAAAATAATAATTAATTCTATGTGCATTATTTTAAGTTTATTTTTGAACCATCAAAAATGTGATATGCTAAAAGGGAAAGAGGATTCCCCAAATAGGCTCCTTAGGGTTTCTCACCTAGGAGCTCTTGATTAGGAAATGACTCCCTTTCACGTAATGATATGAATTTTGGGTGATTTAATTCAAATATATGGGTTGCGTTATGTTTGAATGTGCCTAAATGAAATGAATTGATAAAAGAAGCTAACTATGAAAGTAGGACCTAGAAAATGCAACTGGAAAACAGATTATGATATGCAAATGACCTAAGAAAAGTAAAAAAAATGTAACACAAATGAAGGGAAAAAAATATGTGCACCTGGAGGCTAAAAGGAGATGGAATTAAGGCCTAGAATCTTAGAAAAACTAATGTAGAAGTCGAGAAGGACACTTACACCATTCTGTGTGACCTAGTCCTCTTTCTGTGAAAATCTACCAGAACCCATTTTTGACAAAAGGGTACTCAAATCCACATAAAAAAAAAAAATAATTGTATGGTGGGACTAGGTCACCACTAATGGCAACCTAGTCCCTTTCATCCTTTCAAGAAGTCTGAAAGTGGAATTTGGAGGTCTCGGCCAACACTTTCTGCTTTTCCAAGTGTCCAGATCTGAAACTTTGATTATCAGCCTATAAGATACTTTGAATGGATGTTTTTCCCTAGCCAACAAGGAGGTGTGTTCTACAATATTTCAATCCACTCTTGAATGATCTACAAGCTTCCAAGATACCTAAATCTTCAAACACACAAAGAGAGAGAAGGAAATGTTTACTATTAGAGTATATGTGTTTTCCTTGGTCAAACCCCTTTTAGATAATCAAATAAAATGAAGAGACAATGAAATGAAGCATGAAACAATGGAGTTAGTTATCTTTCCATGATGTTTGATCTTGAGTTGTAACAATGGAGGATTCAACGCTTAAGTTCTTCAATAAGATGTTTTGATGACTTAGAATGTACAAACTCTAGCTTGCTTGAGAAGAGTGGTGGGTGAATGGTGAGTGAATGAACTAGTTAGGGTTTAGAATGAATGGAATTAGATCAAAATGAGGGGAAAAACCTCTATTTATAGAATCTATGCCCTAATTATCCTAAAATAACACTATACAGGCCAACCTTAGGGTTTAGGAGACAAAATCCTCAAAGAATTTTAAGTTTATTTAAATTTTTATGCCACATGGGACTAGGTCGCCCAAGGTGGCGACCTAGTCCACCTGGGCATTTCTCATTTCTTGTTGGGGATTAAAGTGTGATTGTTGTTTCTTGTCAGGATTGTCTCACAAAACACACTAAAGAAAAGCATGTATGCATATTAACAGGTCATTATATCTTAAGAAAGGGTTGATTTGGTGATGAAAATCCTAGGAATGTGTGAAAATGTTTTACAACAAATTACAACACTTTGTCACAAGGCTTGAAAAATGGGTAAAAAGAGGTTGAAAAAGGTCCAAAATTTATAGGCCAAGGCCCAAATGAGTGAAAATTGTCAAAGGCTACACTTTTTGGCGACACAATTAGCCCCCACTTTAGTGAGAGGATGAACTTGCTTCAAACTCACACTAAAGTAGCCCAATGGAGATGGTGAAGAATGGAAAAGACAAAGAAGGAGGTGGTCAAGCCCCCAAGATTCGAGATTCTAAGTCAAAATGACATCAATGCAAGAGAAAAAATTCAAGGGTGAATGATATGCAACAAGACAATATGCATGATCATGTGATGACAAGAACTGGAATAATGAGAAGAGAGAAAGGTGAAAAGTTCGATCAAGCTTCGACTATTTTTCTAGCTAGTTGTGGATCAGATCTAGGTTGTTTTTCCAAAGAGATGATGTGTACCTACTCTAGGGTGATGATAATTTTGGGTGCCTCCCAGGTGTGAAGGCCCAAAAGGGTGAGAAACATACACTCGGTTGGTATGCACTCACACACACAAAGGTGGCTATGGGGAAAGTCATATCGCTGGTTGGGATTCCCACTCAAACCGTACCAAAGTTATACCTCTTGATAACTTTGATAAGGTGCCACAAAAGGAAATGATTTTGTAAGTGATGTAAGATTTATTTTTTCAAAGGGATTTTCTTAGTTCGTGTGAGGTCTCAACCTAGGGAACATCATGTGTAATGTCGCTAAGAGAGGAAAAGTGAAAATGGACTCATCTTGTATCCAAGAGAGGAAGAATGCAAATGTCTCATCCTGAGAAGCATTGTTCCTAATGTTTCCAAGAGAGGGAATCACAAGAAAAATAAAATCGCACAATGAAATGTGAGTGGTGATGTATGCCCCCACTTTAAAGGAATTGTGAAACACCATACTATGAGAAATTGATTTAAAGTAGAGAAGAAGAGGAAGAAGAAGACATGAGAGCTTGTTCAAAAATCCCTATGCCAAGTCATATGTTTTTGAGAAGTTACATCATGAAAAAGAGTGTATGTCACATGTGAGTCAACTTAAGACATGTCGTCCACATCCCAAGCTTGCTCTTACATGTTCATGAAAGGTTAATGAGTAGTCGAAAGAGACAATGACAAGTGACCTACAAGGGAAGAGGCTACCTAACCTCTTGACCCCACTTAGTGTAGGACAAGAGTGAGATGAAAGTATTAATGGAATGTAAGGTTGAGCGAAAATTGGTATCAATTAGAGGAATTATGTGTCCCCACGTAAGAAAGAACACGAAAATACTTAAGATGTTGGATTTCGCTACTCAAAGCCTTACACTCATTAGTGTGATGACCATGAACTTGGTTTTTAGGCACAAAAGGAACATTTTTTGAAACATTTATTATGATTTCTTGGAGGAAGAGAGATCAAGTGATCTTGTAGGAGTCTCAACAAGATACCCTCTTGATCAAGGGTAGAAGGTGTCCCTTTGGTTTGTGACAAAGAAGTGTCTTTCTTAGTACAACATGTCATACCTACACAAGGTGCTATAGATTCTGAGATTTTGTATACTCCTTTGGAGGAGTGTGTAAAATCCAAATAAGTAGTGGGTTGCAAGATGACATTGGTGTTAAGCAAAGAGTCTATGTGCAGTTTCAAAGGATCACTTTATAAGGTTGGTTTAGAGGGATGGTTTGGGATGGTGTTGATGTTGGAGAAAGGTTTGATGATTTCGATGAAAGAACAAAATCCAAGACCATGATTTGTTGTTTGTGTGAGAGGCTTGATAGGGTTGTGGATACCTTGTTCATTAGCACCACATTGTTTTCCACTATAGCCAAGTTGTTTCATGAGCTCATAGAATTTTCCATAGAGTTTTTTCAACTTTTTTGGATCGGGTGATTGTTCATTGTTGGCTTCATTGGTTAAGGTAGTTAAGGTGGATGCTTGTGAAGGATTGGGCAAGTCTTGTTATGACAAGACTGTGTTTCCCTTTGGAGAAGCTTTGCGTGTAATCTTGGAGTCTCCTAGTAAAGGAGGTGTGAAGTTTAAGGAAACTCAATCATTGTCTAAGGACTTTGTTTGTATGGGTTCCACTTGAGTGGTTGGTGTAGAATTGGTGAAGGGTTTGGATTTATATTTCTCAAGTTCTAAGAAACTGTAAGGCTCGGGATCAACGTTAAGGTTGCACACTTTGTTTTTTTAGATGTACTTCATCTTGTGACGAAGAGTTGAAGGTACCCCATTCATTGTATGAATCCATGGCCTACCTAAAATGAGGTTGGATGAAACATAATTGGGCATAACATGGATTAGTGTGTCTAATGTGGCCACTCCAATTGTAAGAGGTAGAGTGATCACACCAAGCGGATTTTTTCCTTTACTATCAAATCCACTGATAGATGAGGAAGTAGGTTGGATGGTTAATTTATCAATATGGAGCCTATCCAAGAGATTGACACTACACACATTAACTGCAGAGCCATTGTCAACAAAGGTTGTCTTTATCCCTATGTGTTTGTATTGAGATATGATCATGAATGCTTCAGCTTGTCCTTGAATCATAGCTATGATGTCATTTTTTTGCGCATTAGAATGGATAGGAATTTTTTGTAAGGTTTCCTGCATCATGTTGTGATAGTGAGGGGAGGCTTGGATAAGGTCCCATAAAGATATTTTAGTGGGAGTATTCCTTAGTTGGTCAAAAAAGTCATACTCCCTAATGAGTGAATTTAAGCAAGGGGTAGAAGGTAAGATGGGAGGGGATGAAGGTAAGGATGTTGAGGGTGGTGGTTGCGGTCACAGATTGTTGCAGGTGTAATGTGTATGAGCAATGGTATTATGAATCGGTTGCTGCAACACATTATGGGTAGGTGGGTAAAGGATGAATTGAAGTTTGGGTTTGGTGGAAGGAGGGTAATAGATGAGCTGAGGTTGAATAATATTAACATCACCTTGGGAAGGAGAGTCAATGTTATCCTTGGCTTGCATCATGATATCCACCCTACGAGGAGATATTTTAGGAGAACCACAAGCCTCATGTTCGTGACATTCGAGGGTTGGTTCTTCTAAAATGACTTCATCACTAGTAGGGGAATGATAAATGATGGGATGAGGAGGAGAGGGGTCTATTTGATTGGAAAATGTCTCATTATCTTGTTCCATACTATCTACCCTAGTAGGAGAGATCACTTCAACATAGGTAGGGGATCCATCAAGAGAAGTACTATGATAGTTTTCAAAGAGATTATCCTAAATGGTAGGAGAATGAGGGAAGGGAGGGTCAAAAGGCGCATGACTTGTAATGGGTGTATCTTCTAACAACAACCTATCCTCTTTGAATCGAGGAGGGGTATTAGGAGAAGGACAAGTTTGATGGTTATGGTAAGAGAGACTAGGTAAGGTAATGTTTAGAAATGTGTTTATGATGTCATGTTGTTTTTTAGTGTCTTTGGAAGGGGGATGAGGAGAGGGACAATCAAGACCCTCAATGCTTGAATCTTCTATCACCAAAATATCTTTGTCACTAAAAGGAGAGGTATAGGGAGAAGAAAAAGTATGATTGTTATGATTGTCAACACTAATATCCTCATCAAGGGTTAATGCAATGTTAAGAATTGTGTCAATGGTTTGATTATTAATGTGTTATTTAATGAATTCATTATTGTAATCGACATCAAACTCATAAGAAGTGATGTTGAATGTATGAAATCCATTTGAAACCAAATCAAAGCCACATCTTTTAAAAGAAAACATGGTATGAAGAGAAAGGGATGAGAATGCAATGTAATGATTTAAAGTGAAATGTTGAAATGCAAATTTCCAGATGTAAAACAAGGTAATTTTATGATTACACTATGTAACAATCTGGAAAAGAGATGTAGTATATATAAAATTAAAATTCAGCAATGCATGAAATGAACTAATTTAATCTAGTTCTAATTAAATACATGTAATAGAAACACAACCAGTTGATATAGATAGGTAATGGCACAAAACAAAAGCTTTAAAATTGGGTTTCCAATTTTGTAAATGCCAGTTTCAGAAGCCTGAAGGGACTAGGTCGCCCAGAGTGACGACTTAGTCCTCTTGGTGATTTTTTTGAGAATTTTGATAATTGTTTGATTGATTAAGGTGGTTTCTATATTGTACAATGAAAATTTAAGAAGAAAATGCAGAATTTAAGAAATTTTTAATGTTTTAAGATGCAAAAATGAAACCTATATACGCTTTCACTAATGCAAATTTTGAAACCCTAGGATGCAACTTCACTAATGCAACATGCAATGCAAGTTAAGCCTAGCACAATGAAGGACTCTAAATTAGATAAGAGGGTGTAGGAAATTCTGGTTCACCAAAATGAACCACCAAAAATTTGATATGCTAAAAGGGAAAGAGGATTCCCCAAATAGGCTCACTAGGGTTTCTCACCTAGGAGCTCTTGATTAGGAAATGACTCTCTTTCACCTAATGATATGGTTTTTGGGTGAGTTCATTAAAAGAGAGGGTTTTTGTTGTGTGTGTCAATGTTCCTAAAGGAAATGAACTAATAAAAGAAGCTAACTATGAATGTAAAACCTAGAAAATGCAACTATGTTGGAAAACACATTATGATATGCAAATGACATAAGAAATGTAAAGAAAATGTAACATAAATGAAGGGAAAGGAATATTTGCATATTTAGGCTAAAATAAGATGGAATGATGGTCGGGAATCCTGGAAAAAGTAATGCAGAAGCTGAGAAGGACACTTATGCCATACTAGGTGACCTAGTCCTCTTTTTCGTGAAAATCTATCAGAACTTGTTTCTACCAAAAGGGTACTTAGATCCACAGGAAACCCAAAAATTCTTGTATTGTGGGACTAGGTCACCACTAATGGAAACTTAGTCCCTTTTAGCCTTTCAGGAAGTCTGAAAGTGGAATCTGGAGGTCTTGGTCTGCACTTTCTTCTTTTTCAAGTGTCTGAATCCGAAACTTTAATTCTCAACATATAAGAGACTTTTAATGGATGTTTTTCGCCAGCCAATAAGGAGGTATATTCAACAATATTTCAATCCACTATTGAATGATCTCCAAGATTCCAAGATACCTAAATTTTTAAACACACAAAGAGAGAAGGAAATGTTGATTGTTAGAGTATAGGGGTTTGTCTTGGTCAAACCCCTTTTAGATAATCAAATCAAATGAAGAGAAAATTAAATGAAGAGATAATGAAATGAAGCATGAAACAATTGATTTAGTTACCTTCCCATTATGTTTGATCTTGAGTTGCAGCAATGGAGGACTCAACCCTTAAGTGCTTCAGCAAGATGTCTTGATGACTTAGAATGTAGAAACCCTAGCTTGCTTGAGAAGAGTGGTGGGTGAGTGGTGAGTGAATGAACAAGTTAGGGTTTAGAATGAATGGAATTAGATAAAAATGAGGGGAAAAGCCCTTATTTATATAATCTATGCCCTAATTCTCTCGAATCAACACCATACAGGCCGACCTTAGGGTTTAGGAGAGAAAATCCTAAAAGAATTTTAAGTTTATTTTAATTTTTATGTCAAATGGGACTAGCTCACCCAAGGTGGCGACCTAGTCCACTTGGGCATTTTTCCTTGGTTGTTGGGGATTAAAGTGTGATTATTGTTTCTTTTTGGTATTCTCTCACAAAACATAATAAATTAAAGCATGTATGTGTATGAAGGGGTTATTATAGCTTAAGAAAGGGTTGATTTGGTGATGAAAAGCCTAGAAAAGTGTGAAAATGTTTTACAACACCATACAACACTTTGGCACAAGGCTTGGAAAAGGGGTAAAAAGGGGCTGAAAAAGGTCCTAAACTCATAGGTCATGGCCCAAATGAGTTAAAAGTGTTAAAGGCTACACTTTTGGTGACACAATTGTAAAAAAATTTAAAGATTTCAAATAAAGTTTTTCAACCCCTTCTCTGATCGATTTACATTAGTGAACTATTTTTATACATGGATTTTCTTTCATGAAGGGTTCTTGGTGTTGTTGGAAAAGTGGTTTATGATAAGTAGGTTGGAATGTTTGGAATTTCTATTGGATAGGTTTTTGGTGGATATGTAATTGTTCATTTGTGGGTTGATATATTTTTTATTCTTACTATTGAGTATTAAGGGATGGATGATCAACAATTATGGTAACCTAAGTTCCTAAAAAAATATACTCTAAGGTTTTATCATCATGGGATTCATACTCTAGTTGAATCATAAGACTCTTATCACTATCATAGAGGTCATTTTTAAATTTATCAACAAGGATAATACAAACTCATCATCAAAGTAGGGGTTTTGAATTTGACTAAGAAGATTATCAAGGTAAGATATAGGCATGGTTATGAATTTAGATTAGGATGAATAGTGGGATTATTTGAATCGATAATTTGGTGGTTTTAGGGTTTACATGAAAATGATGGTTTTAGATTAAGTGGATAATGGTTGAATTACAAACCATAGTGAGAGGGACAAACACACAATCAAAATAATTTTTGGGGTTTTATTTTTTGGTTTATCAAATTTATTTATTGTTTAGTCTTAAAAAAAATTACACTTAAAATAAGATAGAATATTAAAAAATATAAGGATTGTTGACGCAAGATTCTATAGGTAGCAGTAGTCTCATGGGAAACTTAGCTATTGGGGTAGATTATGTGCACAACTAAGTGACCTCTGGGTTTTACCAAAGTCAGCTCTTCATTTTAGTGGGGGGGAGGTAAAAGGTTAGGAAGATAACTGAGAATGTAAATCTAAGATAAAGGTGATGCACCGAATCATAAACGATATTACCTGAGCATAGTGTTGGATGCAAAGGCTCGAACCATCAAATGTTTTTTATTTAGATAAATTTTCTCAAAAGCACTTAAAAACATAAGAACACCTCCTAATTGCATAAAATAATAAAGTACAACTTCAACCAACACAGAGGAGTCAAAAAAATGATATGTATCTATTAATCTATAAAATATTATAAAAGTTGAAGAACAGGCATTCATATATTGTAGGAAAATAATAGCACAGTTTAACAATCTTATCAAATACATGAAAAAAAGAAAGGCCAAATTTATTGGCACAGTCTACGAACTTCAAGTTCAATAAAAAAATTAGAGATGCTATTCCCAATGCTCGAGAAGCTTAGCTACCTATCTATTCAACAACCTAATAAAAGAGGAGGAAGGCAGTTTATATAGGCCAACCCACCGCCTGATAACCATGGAGAAAGATGATTTGATCAAACATCGACACCCCAGATCTTCTCAAGTCGGCACCAAACAAAAGGAATGCTTAGAAATGTGCCAACACAATTGCCTCAGAGAAAAGAAGGCCATGCAGCAGAAGAAATGAACATGCGGAATCGAAGAAGAAAATGTGGTGACAAGAGAGAACAAACGATGCATCAATAGCTCCTAGAAAACTATCGCACAAGAAAATGCCACGCATCGAACAGATGGAGCATGACAAAAAGAATAAGGAATGCCCAACGAAAAGCTCTGAGAGGAAGCCACGTGGGTGATGCCAAGTGATAGTAACTGCATGGTAGGTCTAGTTTAGAAAGCGAATAGAGAAAGCCACGTTTCACACACTCGGAACTCGACGAAAGCGAAGCGATATGGAACAACCAAAAGCTCCATTAGGAGGCCACATGGCAAATGTCGAAGGCTACGAGCAATAAAAGATAAGGTGTAGTTGCGAAGGAAAAATAATAACCGCGAAGGTCAACGATTTTCTATGAAACAAGGATCAAAAGGATGAGGTCCCTATCTAAGTTCAAACAGGGATTTTCTAATGTAATAATAATAAACATATAATATACATCTGTTGGATGTTGTTGTTATGTAACTGATATTTGGTTTTCATTGATTTTAAAACTATTAGCATTAATGTCTTTAAGACAGTATATGTCGAGGATATTGAGAAAATTGTAATAAAATAAGTTTCAGGTTATCTATGTAGCAGTGAGGATTAGTATGATGGAAATTTTAGTATGTTGATGGTGAGAAGTTAAGGATTAAAGGGTTTGTTTTCAAGCCTATCTAGTTTTTCCTCTGAAATGTTTAGAGGTATGCATGAATATTTGAGCAAGTTATGAGTTTTTGTATTTCGATAGTTATTTTGTTACTCTAGCTGGTGTTCCTGGAACAAGATAATGTGATTATAGTAATCTAAGTTTCTCTGTATGTTCTCTAGTGTTTGTGGATGTTTCTAGATCATTTTCTATCTATTTTTCACATTCGCATTGATCATTGTGGGCACGATTCATGATTTTCTCTTGCGTGTTCATGTTTTTCATGTTCATGGCTGATAGAGTACTTATAGCATGTTGTGGATCTTCGAGGAAAAATATTTGAAGGTGTTTTGTGTTCAAGGACATTGTTTTGGGTCTCTACTATGTTGTGGCCAACCTTGGTAGATTCACATTAATAATCCTTATTGTTTTGGGCCTATAGTTTGCATTCATTCTATTGTTTTGTTCAAGCCAAAATGAAGCAATGTAATTACTTGTTGTGGATATATATGAGTGATTTTTAATCTCATTTGATGAATGTATGATGCGAATAAAGATCAGATCATTCGAAGGAAGATCAGAGTTTGAAGAAGAGTGAAGAAAAGTGAAGAAGTGTTCATGTGCTTAACCGAAACTGTAATCAGGCATTAGCAGATGCTACTCTCTCAGTTCAAATTCTTTAGATGGATTTAATCTTAATGTTTTTGTAAGAAATTGGGTCTTCCCTTGTATCTAAGCAGTGAGCTCTAGGTAGTGTGTTTGAATGCATGTGCATTGCCATTTATTCTTCTTATACTTTAAACAAAGTATAAACTTGCGGATTAACCTCCACTATGGTTTTTCCCCTAAAAGGGTTTCCATGTAAAAATCTTGTTGTTATGTGTATTTCTAATGTGTTTTTGATATATGCTTTAATGGTTATTAATCAAATATGAGAATAAGGGTCAGCAAAGTTAATAAGTATGAAATTATGTGACAATTGATTCAGCCCCCCCTCCCAGTTGTCTTCCCTTGTGTTTCCAACAATTGGTATTAGAGAAAGTTCCTTGGAAGAAGTTTAATAGCTTGAGGTGATCTAGGATGGTGACATATAAGAAGGATAGTCTGAGATTCGATGGAAAAAACTATTCTCTATGGAAGACTCAAATGGAGTGTCATCTGAGATGCATTGGTGAATCTTACTGGAACATTACAAGTAATAGGTATGTTATTCCTCAAAATGGTCCTACTACTAATACTACTACTAAGATTAGGGATGTTGAATACAATATCAGGGCTAAGGAAGCATTGTTGAGTGCTTTGACTGATTCTAAGATGATAAATGTTACGGATCTGAAGATTGCTTATGAGATATGGAAAAAGTTGGAAACATTTTATGAAGGTGATGTTAATGTGAAGATTGTTAAGCCACATAGTCTAAAAGGGAAATATGAATTGTTGAAAATGGGTAATGATGAGAATATTACTACTTTCATGCGAAGAGTGAATGAACTTATGTAGGGTATTAGATGTGTTGGTGGATAGTTGGATGAATCAAATATTGTTGCCAAAGTGCTTAGATCCTTGCATGATGCATACAAAGTCAAAGATACATCTATTGATGAGCTCCAGACTATGACAAATGTAATGAGAGATATGTTGATTGGTAAACTTACTGCTTTTGAGTTGAGTGGATTCGGTGATGCCCTTCCTAAGATAGAATCTACAATCAAAGCTACTACCTCTGGAAGAGACAAGCAAAGATATGATCCAGGTGAAAGTTATACTAGAAAGGTATTCAAGTATGAAGAAAAAATGAGATAGATTGAAGAAGAAGAGAGTTAAATGAGATTGAAGCACTTATTGTCAAAAAAGAAGCCAAAGGAGAAGGTAAGTATAAAGGAAATTTTCCTATTAAATGTTTTTCCTACAATAAGATAGGTCATTTTGCATCAAGGTGTTTGGAAAGAGTCCCTAAGCCAAGATATAACAAGCCTAGATTTCAAAAGAAGTGTTATTATGTTGTTGATGAAGGTGCGATAAACGATGAATCTAATAAAGGAAATGTAAGTGAAGATGAGTTTGTGTTTATTTCTATCAAGGAAAATAAACTTGTGTCTACTAAATCTGCTAGTTGTACAAATGTAGAGAAAGCCCTAGTTTCTCAAGTTGAAGAAAAGGATGAATGGGTAATTGAAAGTGGATGTTCACATCACATGACAAGTGATAAAAGAAAATTTGCGAGCCTATAAAAGTATGATGGTGGTGTTGTAAGATTTGGTGATAATAGTGGTGGTATAATCCATGGCAAAGGATGTATTTCTTTCGATGGTAAGCATAATATTGATGATGCTCTTTATCTTGAAGGTTTGAAGCATAATATTTTGAGTGTTAGACAGATGGTTGATAAGGGATACAATCTTCAATTCAAGGATGGAAAGTGTAGAACATTGGGAAGTTATAGAAATGTGATTGCTTTAGGTACAAAAACAAAATCTAACATTTTCCCCTTGAATGTTGCTAGTAAAATTTGTCTGATTGCTTAAGTTGATGAAAGTTGGTTGTGGAATAGATGAATGTGTCATGTAAACTTTGATAGTATTATCAAGATAATATCTACTCGGGCAGTGAGAGATATTCCTAAGTTGGTAAAGCCTACTAATGCCATATGCAAGTAATGTCAGTTAGGAAAGCAAACTAGAATTTCATTTCAGAGCAAACAACATTGTTCAAATGAATTATAGGAGCTTGTGCATACTGACTTGTGTGGTCTTGCTAGAATCATAAGTTTGCAAGGTTACATGTATTTCATGTTGCTTGTTGATGATTATTCTAGGATGATGTGGGTCACTTTCTTAAGGGAGAAATCTAAACCTCTAGAGAAGTTCAAGATCTTTAAGGTTATGGTTGAGATAGAGATAGGTCTAAATATTTAGTGTCTAAGATCAGATAGAGGTGATGAATTTACTTTTGGTGAGTTTAATTCTTTCTGTGAAGAACATGGGATAAAGAGACAATTATTTGCATCGTGGACCCCTCAGTAAAATGGAGTTATGGAAAGGAAGAACATGATAGTTCAAGATGCTGCTAGAACTATGATGTTGGAAGGAAATGTTCCTCATATCTATTGGAGAGTAGTTGTGAGTATTGTTGTTTATATCCTTTGTCAGGTACAAATCAAAGGTGATACTGGTAAGACCCCTACTGAGCTATGGTTTGGTCATATGCCTACTATTAGATATTTCAAAATCTTTGGGAGTAAATGCTACATTAGAAGAGACAAAGATATAGAAAATTTTGATGCTAGAAGTGATGAAGGAATATTTATTGGTTATTCTACTAAGAGCAAGGCCTATCGGTGCTACAACAAGAGATTGAATAAAATGGTTGAAAGTGCAAATGTTAAGGTTGATGAAGAAATTCCTAGACCATCTAGAAAATGTGGACATGATTCTGATAATCAGAATGACAGTACAAACAAAGGCTAGACCTCAAATCAAGTTCAGATCGTTCCAGTGAATCAAGAAGATCAAGAGGAAGGAGAAACTAGTGAAAGTACAAAAGAGAGATCACAAGAGCCTAAAATTTAAGGACAACCTAAGACTCCAAGGTATGTGAGATTAAATCATTTAAAAAATTAGATTATAGGTGATAAGAACAAAGGTTTCCAAACTAGGCGAATAATTCTAGAAGAGTATTGTTTGATATCAAAGACTGAGCCAAGTAATGTAAATTAAGCATGCAAAGATGAACATTGGATTGAAGAAATGAAAGAAGAACTACAACAAACTAAGAAGAATAATACATGGACTCTTGTTCCTAGACCTAAGGATAAAAATGTAATTGGAACTAAATGGGTCTTTAGAAATAAACTGAATGGGGAAGGTGAAGTTATCAGAAACAAAGCAAGACTAGTATGTAAAGGATATTCTTAGATGGAAGGAATTGAATTGGAAGAGACTTTTTCCCCTGTTGATAGAATTGAAGATGTGAGACTATTTCTTGCTAATGCTACTTTCAAAAACTACAAGGTTTATCAGAGGCATATCAAGTCAACATTTCTAAATGGCTAATTGGAAGAAGTGTACATTGAGCAACCTAATGTATTCCAATTGACTGATCAGGGAGATATGGTGTGTTAGCTAAAGAAAGCATTGTATGGACTCAAGCAAGCCCCCAAAGCTTGGTATGCCAGATTGGACGAGTATTTGTTGAAGCTTGGATTTAACAAAGGTATTGCTGATAGTAATCTATATTTCAAGATTGATAATTATAAAGATTAGTTTGTGGAATTATTTTGGTATGTGTAGGATCATAATGGAAAAAATAGGCCCTTAAGTGGCAATAAAATTCAGAATAATCAGAGTTAGGCAACTTGAAGTAAATTTTTTAATAAGTTATCTATATTATTTCAAAAATATGTAACAACAGAATCTGTAGAAAATTGAATGTAGTTTCTAAACTACTTGTTTTTTTATAAAAAAAAAATCTATTTGGTGAAAATTTGAAATTTCAATGCAGTAAGTTACTTAAATTTCAGGGAAAAAATAAGAAGTAGGTGTCTGTCTGACCACCCTAAACACAATAAAATGATAATATTCTTTTATAATATTTTATATATAAGTAGATGAATCATGTCCCTATGTGATGCATATTTTTTTGTATTTTTTTCCAAGTAAATAATTAATTATGAATTTTTTATTACAAATTTTAAAAAATATAAAAATGTGTATGTATAACCACCTTACTTGGTCAAAACTTCATGAAATTCAAGTTTATTTTTTTAATCCTATAGTATGCGAAGCATAGAATTTGATGCATGTTTTGGATTCAGAAAATATGATACTGCTTGAAAGCTATAGATGTTTTTTAGTTAGCCTATCAATCAAGAATTTAGTCATAATTCAAATAGAAAATGAATAATAATAATTTATTAAATTCAAAGTAAAGAATAATTTATATGGGTGGAAAGCTGAGAATATTATTTAAAAACCCTTTTTGTTTCATCAATTTTGCATAAAAAAAAAGTCTTCAGCCACATGGGCCATCATATCACTTACATATCGCCACTTTTTGGCCCATCATAATCCTGCACATACCCCTTTGTCGATGATATCATTTTTGGAGGAGATGATGGTTTGTGCATGAATTTTTCCAATGAGATGTAGAATGAGTTTGAGATGTCAATGATTGGAGAGATGAAATTCTTTTTGGGATTGCAAATTACTCAGTTAGATAAAGGGATCTTTATATCTCAGTCCAGATATGTGAAAGAATTGCTAAAGAAGTTTGGTAAGGAAGATTCAAAGCCATTCGGTACACCCATGGTGACTAGATGTAAGTTGACAACAGATGATAATTCTTTGAAGGAAAATTAGACTAGATATAGATCAATGATTGGTGGATTGCTTTATTTGACTCAAACTAGACTTGATATCATGAATGCTTTTTATATTGTTTCAATATTTCAAGTCAATCCTAAGGAATCTCATGTGACTGCTATAAAAATATTTTTCAAATACTTGAAGGGAACAATTGATTTTGGCCTATGGTATCCTAAAGATGATGATCTTACTTTAACTACCTTTACTAATGCTGATTGCGAAGGACATGTGAATGACATAAAAAGTACTAGTGGTGGCACATTTTTCTTGGGAAAGAAGTTGATTTCATGATTAAGTAAAAGGAAGAATTCCATTTCTTTGTCTAGTGCAGAGACATAATACATTGCTACTGCTAAAAATTGTACTCAAGTATTATGGTTGAAGCAAATGTTGAAATATATCAGAGTTGTGTATGATGAACATATTTCTATATTATGTGATAATTCAAGTTCAATTAACATCTCTAAGAATCTGGTGCTACATTCAAAGACCAAGCATATATCTATCAAATACCACATTTTGAGAGATAAGGTTATTGATAAGGAAGTCAGAATGGAGTATGTGCCTACTAAGGAATAGATTGCAGACATATTTACTAAGCCATTACCTAAGGATACTTTCGAGTATCTCAGAGGGAAGTTAGGGGTGATTACCCCTCCTAATTAGAACTAAGATGCAATACACTATATCAGTTCGAGCATTTCACATTCATATCTTGATTCAAATTGATGTTGTGGTGGCTGCTACTCAAGGGGAGTAGTCAGAAGATTCAGATATGTGGTTTAGAGCTTGTGTATCTTTGTCATTGATGTAAAAGGGGGATAAGAATAATGTGAACAAATATTGAAGAATTAATGAGGAGAATAGCAATATAAAAAACTAGAAATTATCTGAGAGAAGAAGTCAAAACCTAAGAGGGAGTAAGTGTTGAAGTTAGTTGCGTTGATGGTGTTTTTCACATCATGTGTTTCCATCAATTCCAATGGGAGAGATTGTTGGATGTTGTGGTTATTTTGTTGATATTGGTTTTCATTGATGTCAACACTATTAGCATTAATTTCTTTAAGATAGTATATGTCGATGATATTGAGAAAATTATAATAAAATAAGTTGCAAGTTGTCTATGTAGCAATGAAGATCAGTATGATGGAAATTTTAGTATTTTGACAGTGAGAAGTTTCAGATTAAAGGGTTTTTTTTCAAGCCTATATAGTTTTTCCACTAAAATTTTTAGAGGTGTGCATGAAGATTTGAGCAAGTTATGATTTTTTGTGTCCTGACAGTTATTCTGTTACTCTAGTTGGTGTTCCTGGAAGAAGATAATGAGATTCTTGTAATCTAAGTTGTTGTGTATGTTCTTGTGGTGTTTTTGGATGTTTCTAGATCATGTTTTATCTATGTTTCACATCCGCATTGATCATTTTTCTCATGATCCATGATTTTCTCTTGTGTTCTCATGTTTTTCATGTTCATAGCTGATAGGGTGTTTAAAGCGCGTTGTGGATCTTCAAGGAAAAATATTTGTAGGTGTTTTTTGTTCGAGGACATTATTTTGGGTCTCTACTATGTTTTGGCTGACCTTGGCAGATTCAAACTAATAATCCTTATTGTTTTGGGACTACAGTTTGTATTCATTCTATTATTTTGTTCAAGCCGACATGAAGCAATGCAATTTCTTGTTGCAGATATATAGGAGCGATTTTTTTATCTAATTTGATGAATGTATGATACGAAGTGTGTGAGTTCTATGTGAAAATACCAATTAGATGATTCGCAGGCAAAGCAGAGTGTGAAGAAGAGTGAAGAAAAGTGAAGAATTGTTCATGTGCTTAACCGAAACTGTAATCATGCATTAGCAGATGGTACTCTCTTAGCTCAAATTATTTGGATGGATTTAATTTGAATGTTTTTGTAAGACAGTGAGTCTTCCCTTGTTTCTGAATGCATGTGCATTCCCATTTAGTCTTCTTAAAATTTTAGTAGAGTATAAACTTGTGGATTAACCTCCACTGTGGTTTTTCCCCTAACAGGGTTTCCACACAAAAATCTTGGTGTTATGTGTATTTTTGATGTGTTGTTGATTTATGATTTCATGGTTATTAATTAGATCTGATAATAAGGGTTAACAAATCTAATAAGTTTGAGATTATGTGACAATTGATTCACCCCCCCTCTGAGTTGGTTGCCCTTGTGTTTCCAACAACATGAACAATCTTACATTTATTTAGGTATGATCGAGTCCTAGTGTGGGTCCACAAATATTGTCAGTGATCGAGTGATATATGGATAGTGAAGGAAAGATAATATACCACCTATACACCCCTTACTTTGGTAGCCAAATGCTTACCTAAGGTCATCTTTATCTCTCAAGTATGAAATCACTTTTTTATTAACTTCACTGGGAAATATGCATCTCTTGCACCCCATTAAAATATAGCTAGATAGTCTTATTTAGGTTATATAGTTATTTTTAGTGGCATGCTTGATATGTCACAAGGACACATGGTGCCTAATCTATGAATTTGAAACTGCAAAAAATTGAAATAGCTAAGAGATGAGGGTAATCAACAATTCTCCTCCACTTCCCCAAGGTAAAAGTTCTGGTGGGCTTAGGCCAAAAAAAATGTCATAATTTTGAAGAGGATTTTTTTCTCAATTCACCCCTATCTTTTTATACTCTATTACAACAATAGATTTTTACAATATCCTCTAGGGTGATAAAATTCATTAACAAGCCTCCTACAAATTAAAAATAAATGTTGTTTTCTATTCCTAAGATCATCCAAGAATGTGAGAGGACAACACATGTAATGTAGTGTATAAAATTGTATACCTTTAAAATTTCACATTATATTTGGCTCTCTTAATTTACTGGACTTAATTAAGATTTTGTTTTTCCAAATTATGCATTCAAAATCCTTAATCTTACCATTTTCTAGAAGGATAACCAACATAGAATAAATTCATTTAATATTTTAATTTCCATGTAATATGTGTTTCCTAGAAATATAGGCTAGGGCCCATTCACCCATGGGAAAATGGGTCCCCTTTATGTGTTATAACCTAATTTAAAATAAGTTTTTGAAAACCTTTTAATGATCCAAATTTAAATTATAATTTTTGGCTTTTTGAATCTACTTTTTGGGGAATTAGATAAACACCTATAAAGATAGTCATTTTATCATTTGAAATCTAATGAACCTTTTGAGAGAAATCATATTGAGAAAATATTATTTTCAAGAGCATTGGGGAGAAGCATTATCAATTATTTGTAGAAGCAATCAATATTGTACCATCATGTCCAAGTTTAAATTTGTTCAAGTTGCCTTGTGAAGGTGAATAAGCATTGTAGGTCTTCATACATTCAAGCATACAAGCATTCAAGAAAATCAAGCAAGAAAGATCTAATTCCTTTGAAGAGATGTGTATGACTTCAGTCCTTTAAGGAAGCAACTAAAGGGTTGTGAGTTGCATAAAATGTCGATTCATTATTTATTTCCTTTCCATTCAAGGATTTCTATCACTGACATTCCCATTGTGAAAGTGGGAAAAATATTCATGGGGTTTGACTAAGGAAAACCCCTATCTGGCACCAACAAAAACATTTCCCTCTTTTACTATGTGTAAAATAAAGGTTGAAGAAGATTGAAGAGATCTTGAAGATAAATTTTGCATTGTTGCATTTGTTGTCATCATTCTTGCTAAGACACATAAACTAAGTTGCTAAATTTATTTTTGTCATTCTGAAAAATTTTCAAGTGAAAATCATCAACTTAGATCTATCACTAGAGGATAGTAAAAATAATTTTTAGAAGCCTTATCAAGAACCCATTGACATAGGGGTGAATCAATCTTGCACATTCTAGAATCCACTTTTGGTGATAGGTACATGCACTCATATATCTCACAAATTTTCCTACAAATTGTTTTTATAGCCTATGTACTTTCACTAATTTTCATTTTACATGTTAGGTCATATACTTCATTTATTTTCATTATTTCAAATCGTTCCTAAGCATAATCAGACCCTATCCTTAAAAGAATCCCAAACCTAGGTCTAATTGACTCACTATTTAGGTTGAAAGTCTCTTGGATTTGTGGTTTGGGAAGATTATTAATGAAATTTTGGAAGAGGGCCCTTATATCATATATTCCTTCATATTAAAGGAAACTAGAGTAAATTCCCCCTTTTTACAACATTTCATTTTGGCTAACTCAACATTCTTACATCACAAACCTTATGAAAAATGGAAGTCTTTCAAACTATATATCTAGGTTTTACATAATTATTTTTCATTCATCATTTAAGGTTAGATCTTGCATTTTTGCATCATTACATCTCATAAAGACCCAAAAATACTCCATAAATTTTGCATCATAGTTCTCATTAGTTTATATTTCAATCATTTAGATCAAAATTTTATTCAAAATTGCAGTCAAAATCTCATATTTGTTTACACATTTTCATACTCTTGTAATTACATATCATCAAAAAATTATAAAAAAATGTCACTATAAAATCACTTTCCAACTATAAATAATAATCATAAACATTAACTAAAACACTCAAATATTGATTTTTCAGACCATTGTACAAAGACTTCTTCGGCTTTTGGAAACCTTGTTCTTGTACAAGTGCTTCTACAAAATTTTCCACACATTTTGTATGTATTTTCTCAATTTTTTGTACTTTTAGATCTCTATTTTTGTTTCAAAAATTGAATATTATGAAGAATTTTACTTTTAGTTCACAAAGGAAAAAGAAAGTTTCTTATTTAGATTCAAATTTTGCATTCAAAAATTATCATTTTTTAGGTCTCCACATTTTAAGTCAGTCAATTATCATATTTCAAATCTAATGATTTCATCAAAACTTGTTCAATCATCTTTTACATTCTTGCATACTTGCATTTCACAATCAAATTGGAATACATTAAGAAAATTATATAAATTTAGTTATTGTTTCAACTATATGTAAGTAGATTCATGATCTTTAATCATCTAGTTCATAACTAAACTTTAATTTATCAAACACCGTAAATAGGACTCGTTCATCCCTCAGCAACCCTGTCCTACCTATCTTGGCTAAACATACATTTTTTAAGACCTTATTATTTTTGATGTTTTTTCCTACTTTCTATTTCATGTTTTCGGATGTTGGTTATCTTTATTTAGTATATCAATGTTCATATTGGGTGCACTTTTGGTGTGGTAAAACTTGCATGATTTTTACAAATTGGTGTCCTATTGTCAATACTCCAATCAAATGTAGTTTGAGAGTCATGATATCCTACGCAGTTACATCCACTATGGATCTTTGGTTTTCCAAATCTTTCACACAAAGTGTTGACAATGCTCAACCCATATTGGAATCCATTGGTAATGTAACATTTCCCATGACCACCTTGACATCAACCACTATCATCGATGTTGAAACCATAGTTGATCATGTTCCTCAAGAGAAACTCAAACAATTGGACAAAGCTTTAGAAAAAAATCAAGATTATGTGACTATAGAATACATTACTAGTATTGCAGTTCCTAGAATAGATAAAATGAGGAAAATTCTTGATAATGACCAAGGGTTGGATGTTTTGTTCAACCTATCCCACATTATTGATGATCATGTTTCAACAATGTCTAGTTGTGCTCAAGCTTTGGGATACACTCAAAGACAAGGAGGAAATAAAATTCCTCCCCTTACAACCATAACCTTTATTCCTCTAAATATAGATATAGTTGTTACTACAATGATGTAGCAAAATAATAGTATAGCTCCAAACTTGGGTATCTCCACTAGAAATACTTTTAGCTTTATGCACCCAAACATAATATCTCCAAATACATCACCTCACAAATTTTAAATTTAGTTGTCCACCTAACACATATACACTTCCACTATATTCACCTCCATCTCAATACATAAGCAATGATTCTTTCATAAACCAAATCTTTCCAAATGTAAAATCCCTTCAACAAAAAATAATAATATTAAACCAAAACCAAAATGGAAAACCTTCACAATATGTCAAAATATACCCATTGTCATAGGAGATACTGGAAAAAAAAGTGCTGCAAGGTATAAAGGTACCTCATTTATAGAAATACAATGGTAAATGAAACCCTAATAATCATGTGTCAATGTATAAAATGTTATGTTGTGACTTCATTTTCCAGGATAAGCTCTTGGATAAACTCTTTCCTAGGTCCTTAGAAGACACCACCTTGGAATGGTTTTGTTCATTTATGAATAATTCAATTCACTCATTCAATGAGATTTTTGATGCCTTTATTATCTATTTCCAAGTGAAAATTGGTCTTATGATGGCTCTACCTTATTTAATGAGGTGTGATCAATAAGAAAGAAAAAATTCATAAATTTATATAATTTTGTCAATCACTTTAGTCACAAATCAATATCAACCTCCCCAATGTGGATCTTTAATAAATTTTCATCTATTAATTAAAAAGGAACATAAGAGATCAACTTGGGATGATGAAGTTTCTTTCCTTTTCACATTTGTGTGTGGCTCTCTTTGATCACCAAAATTGGATTAGTCAATATGAAGAGAAAAATCCCTCAAATCATGTTAAAAAATATGAATCCATACCTCACAATAAATTTTAAACCATTCAAGAAGCTGAATAATTTTTTTATTAATTCACCTCAATCAAACCTCTATTTTGAGCCTCAAGTTTCTATCATAAATACAACCCCATACCAATTTTATGCTAAGTGTAGGAAATTAAACTTTCTCTCTAATTCCCTTCATTTGAGTATGTCACATAACCAAATGATTTTTTTCACTATCATCAATAAATTAGACATGATACAAAATGATGTATGCAAATTAAACATCTAGTGCAAGACCTCATTGATTCTAATCACATCAAGTTGGGTAGTGTTAATTATCAATGGAATAATTCTATTTCCCCACCCAGACAAAATTTGAAAATCTTCATAAACCCAATGCCAAACCATTCCATCACCTTTGTAAAATCTAGTGAAGATAAAAATGATTTGATGAATGTTGATAAAATTGAAGGCATGATTGATAATGATAAAAGGGATAATGAGGATGATCCTCTCTAAATAATAATGGTTTTTCTTTCCCTACAATAGGTTTGATCACTCTTTGATCAAAAGATGGACCTAAACAACTATATTTGGCATTCATCATCAACTCGATGTCAGACCACTTTTGTGTGAAGTTAGTCTACCCATGGTTATGCTCCATACTTTCATCCTATCGGTTATTCATAAGTGCATAATTTTTTTTATGGAGAACAATATATTTAGAGAACATCATAGTGGATTTAATCCTTTTTCTTCTCATAAATGTTTTGCATTGGATTTCTTTTGACCTAGTCATATGGAACTTATAAATCCTTATGAATATTTCCTTTTCAAATCATATAAAAAATTCAAGGCAAAATGTATAGAAAAATTATCTCTTAGCAATATTCCTGGGTCCATAGTTATCCCTTCTCCCCAACATACCATTGATGAGCCTAGAATTAATTCACAAGACCTTCCAAGTAACAAACACAAATTCATTAAAATTCCTCCACCCATTTCCTACAAGAGACCAAGAGATAATAAGATGATCCCTTTTGTGCCTCGAAAGAAAAAAACAAGTTTATAGACCTAAATATACAACACTTTCTCAAGCCTTAATCAATCCGTTTGTAGCTCCCTTAAGGGAAGAAAAGAAACTAATGGTTGGTAAGATAACTCCTACACCATCATAACTTGAGACTCGTGCTAAATGAAACAAAAATGGTAAAGAGAATACACATAGACATTGTGCCATTGATCATCGATAAGAGGAAGAGAACAAACTAGCACCCCCTACACTCGTGGAAACAACTCAAGAAGAAATCCAAATTTCATCAAAACAAGACATTGAATAAAAGGAAGAGGTAAAATAAGAGGATTCAATGGAAATAGTCATAAAACCTCTTAGTATGATCAATGTCAATAATGATTATGAGATTTATAGGATTGATAAACAAGTGCGTAATGAGCTAAATTTGTTATTTTCCACTTCTATGAATTTAGATTCAAGCAACTTTGATGATCCTCTTGATGAGAGTGACCCACCACATGTTGAACATAGTGATGCTCGTAGCACATCAATTTCTTTACTCCCTATAGCTAGTTATCTACTTTATGATAAACGATATTGGAATGTGGATGATATGCTCTACGTTGGCTCAGATTTGGCACACTAATTCATGTTTAATTCAATGTTAATTGTGATTTCTTGCATGTAATGTGATTTTCTATACTATGTTTCTCGACATGTTTTTATATTTATGAGTTTTCTTTAGATGACCATTGTTGCTCTGTTGACACAAGGATACAAAGGAAATGATTTTATTGCATGAAATTATTCTATTTTTATCTCAATTCTTCAATATGTTGTAAAATTTATCTTTTATTTTCCTTGTGTTTTCCTTTTGTAGAAGATGCAAGGAATTGAGACATTTAGGTCTCTTCCATGTTGACCCAAACACATCTTTTTTTTCTTTGTCTAATGTTTCATTCCTAATTTTTATTTGTTGTTCCACAAGTATTTGGAGGATGATGAGAGTTACGAGATCTATTATATCATTATAGAAAATTCATATGCGTGGATTTGGATCAATGTATCATCATGGGGGTAAAAACTACACCTTTAAGTTGCAAAAAATTTAGAAAAAAAGAGAGGAAAATTGACATAGAAAATTGAATATATTATTAATATAATTTCGAGAATATGTAAGAAAAAAATTTGTAGGAAATTGAATGTAGTTTCTATGATAGTAGTACTCTTTTGGAAAAAATTAAATTTATTTGGTGAAAATTTGAAATTTTAAGGTAGTAGTACTAAATTTTTAGGAAAAAGTAAAAAGAAGGTGTATGTATGACCAACCTAAGTACAATATTTTTTTTTTTTCAATATAAGTAGAGGACACATGCCCGAATGTGCCACATTTTTTTGTAAAAATTTTGCAAGTAAATAATTAGTTATGAATTTTTATTAGAACTTTTTAAAAATATTAAAAAGTGTTTGTCTTACCACAACAACTTGGTCAAAAAATTATGAAATTATTATTTTTCTTTTCATCCTATATTATGGGAAGCATGGAATGTTTTACATCTTTCTTATTAAAAAAAAATCAAATCATTTAAGAAATATAGATGTTTTTCAATCAGCCTATAAATTAGGACTTTAGTCATAATGCATGTAGAAAATCAATAATAATTATCTATTAGACTCAAAATAAGGAATATATTATATTGGTGGAGAGCTTAAAGTTTTTTCATAAAACCTTTCGATTTCATCAAATTCAAATAGACAATGTCATGAACCACTTTTGATCATCTCACCACTTTTTGGACCCCCATGATCCTGCACTCACCCACCTCCTAGTGTACCTTTCAAAGTTGTTCATAAAATTGTGTTATAGGGGTAACCCCTCATCATTATGTAGTTTATTGGGAAACATATCATTTGCATAGGCCTTTCCAAATAAGCTCATATGATATTTTGTTGCATTTCATTTGTCATTCTCTACTTTAAAGTAATTGTTCACACCATGGTGTTCCAAAATTTCCTTAAAGGGGGGGGATACATTGGAATTATTTATTTGTACCCCCTTGGCATTTTTTCTTCACTTTCTTCATGAATGTTGAACCTAGTGTAGCGGCAATGATATTTTATGGACATATAGTATAGGATTTCTAGCCCATCTTTTTTTTATTTTTTCATATGAGCTTTGCTATTGTATATTGACAATGTACCATGTTTTGGTATTACACATGTATTTGTTCTTTTGTGCCTTTCTTGGTTTTCCAAGATATCATGTATATTGAGGACTAGATCACTCTCCTTGATCCCTTGTCATTTTATCTTTACAATAGTCTTACAAATGGACCTCCCTTGACATAATTCTCTACTTTATTGTGAGTATGAGCACAAGCACATACCCTCATTAAAGTGGGGGCTAAATTTAGCGTAGGAAATTTGATACCTTTACAATTTCATACTATGTTTGGTTCCCTTAAATTATTTTACTTAATTAAGCTTCTAATTTGTAAAATTATGAATTCCAAATCCTTATTCTTATAGTTTTTTGAAAGGAGAACCGACATTAAATAAATGCATTTAATATTTTAATTTCCATGGAATATGTTTTTCTTGGAAATATAGGCTAGTACCCATTCACCCATGGGTGAATAGGTCCCCTTTATGTGCTAGGACCCATTTGAAATATATTTTTTGTGGCCTTTTGATGATCGAAATTTAAATTTTAAGTGTTGGATTTTGGAATCTATTTTTTAGCGAATTAGATAAACGCCTATACATAGAAAGTCATTTTATCATTTGAAAGCTAACACACTTTCTGAGAGAAATCATATTGAGAAAATATTATTGTCAAAGCATTAAAGAGTAGAATCATTAGTTATTTGTAGAAATAATCAAGATCCTAACATCATGTCCAAGTTTATATGTGTTCAAGTTGTCTTGTGAAGGCTAACAAGCATTGTAGTTTTCAGTCATTCAAGCATCCAAGCAAGATACAATAGTATACATGTGGTGAGTTGCAGCAAATGCTAATTCAAAATTTCCTTCCTTTCTCATTCACATTGTCATTGTGAAAATGGGAACACTATTCATGTGGTTTGACTGAGGAAAACCTCTCACTAGTAGTATTTGATAAATAAATGACTACGTGACTAAAAAAATTAGTTACAACAACTAAAATGACTGACTTCTACTATTTTTTTGCAACTCAGCTATAAATGAGTAAATAAATTACTAACTTGGTCATCGACTAAAAACATATTTAGTCATACAAATAAAATTGACTAAATAGTTAGTCACACAAATTAAAGTGGGTAATTAAAAAATATATTTTGAATTGAAAAGTTATTGGTGGGATGCTAATCATTTCCACTCCATTGATACAATTGAGAAATTATTGGCAGGATAAAAATATTTCCTCCCCTGTGCTTTCATTAGTTTGAGAGATGAGAGCCTCACAAAGGAATTTAAGCTCGATCGGATATCTTTAGTACAAATAGTCCTTCATCTTGTTCTCGTCAGATGCTCATTAATGAACAAGTTTTCCATGTATGAAGAGTATTATGGTTTGAAGCTAGAGTCATTTTGCATTCATTTGATGGAGAATAGAAGACATATTTGGTAAGTATAAATTTAGGACACAAGGATATTGGCAATGTAGTATGATGTAGTGTAGAACTCTTCCCGTATTTTGTGTTTTTTGAGCTTATATTGAGAAGCCTTATAAAGCCTCCAAATGTAAGGTTTTTCTTTTAAAATTTTATGTAAAAGGTCCAGCATTATTCAAACTAGAGTCCTTGGGTCAGCGTTCGAGTTCCAATGATTAGGGTTTCAATAGGCTTATTCTAGGATCCCTAGAAAGTCGTCCCATATTATGTTATGAAAATGCAACCCTATGCATAATGAAGGGTATTTTCATATAGACCTGCTATTTGGATAATGTTATTATATTTTAAGACAACACTATACTGTATTGTACCAAACATAAGTTTGAAGTATATAGCATGAATACTTATATGATCTAAGTTTTGATATTTTAACCATATAATATCTCGCATGAGTGTTTACAAGATGGATTTGGTGTAGTCTTTTCAAAGTTGTGCAAACACATATCTAGATAGAAATTTCTTAATGTTTAGTGTTTATTTTAAAGGGATCCTTTAAATAATAGATATTTTTGTAGTTGATTCAATAACCAACGATATGGGGATTTTACTATGGTAGATTTAGTCTTTGTAACACTGTGAAGTTGTGAGTGGGATTTCCCTAAAAATATGGTAGAAAATCAGTGCCTTAATGTGTAATTTGTCTTTTTGGTCTATGAAGGTTTAAGCTAGATGTATTTTGACAATGAGAAAATAAAAAACTATGTTTAAGGAATTTACATACAACATAGGAATCCCTAAAACTAAATAACCTAGAATTTACATTTAGGTTGATGAATAAATAAGAACTCAAATAGAGGTTAGTATAATCAAATCCTCCATCCATGGTTGTTGGTATCATGAGAGTATCAAATGCATCATGAAGAAATGGCATGAAAGGAAAATACTAGGCTTTGAAACCCTCTTAAGTTGCAATATGCTACAGGAGAAACTTGAGGATAATATGGTTTGGGGTAGTTAAAAGATGAAAGAAAGATGTTTTCAAAGCCCAGAGGCATAGGAGAACTTCAAGATCTAAATTTTCCATGGTGCATGTTCTATGTCTTTCAATATTCTCTTTATCTACCATTTGTCACCACTTAACTTTTTGTTTCCTTTATCAAACCATTTAACATAATTTCTTTTTGATTCATTCCTCCATCACTATCCCTCATTGAAACTCCTTGATAAAATTCTAGAAGGTCATCTTCCTTTTAGGATTCATGATGGTTTCTTTTTATACCATTGGAATGTTTCTTAGATTCTACTATGTCTTCTCAATGTATGGCTATATTTTATTCATACCAATATATAAAAACACTATCAATATATAGTAAACTATGGAGGGTTCTTCTTTTTGTCACTATATACTCACTAACCCTGCACTACCATACTCACTATCATAACTACACACATGTATATAAGGTTTCACACAAGTGATTGGAACTTTTGAAGGAACCATTCCATTTTACTAATGGGATGGTTGTTCATGGTATTCATATGATTGTTTAAGATTTAACCTCATCACAACCTTAACTTCCTTAAAACCTATAATTGGTTGAAAGGAATCTCCAGCACAAACCACCCTTTTCATAGTGACTTAATCATTTATTTGTGTATTTTCTTGGACCATGAGCATTGTTATGATCATTATTATGAGAGATAAATAATTCCATACTTTCACAACTCCATCCTACAATCCTTTGATTAATTTTCTCTAATGGAAAACTCCATGATAAACTGCAAGGTTGTCCTTTAGGAATGTGAGTGGGGTAAGTGCACCAAGATGGTTCCCAAAAAGGGAACTTAAGTGGACAAATTTTTTTTGAAATCACGAAATACTGACCTTGGATGTGAAATTGAGGATAGTTACACTCAAAATTTTGAGATGGAACAACAACAAGGATCGAATTTCTCCGATTCTACTTTCTAAACTACTAATTTATTTTTAAAATGGTTGAGATTAAGGGGTTCAAAAGAGGGGCGTACACAAATTGGTGTTGTTTTTGTCAAAAAAACATAACATAGCAACTCTTTTATGACCCTTGTACGGTGAACTTTTTTTAGTATTTTTAAAATCGCAACGATGAGAAGTTAGCTAATAGTATGTAGCTGATGCATGATTTTTTTGATAGTTTTTAATGAATATTTGTTTTTTTACTAATCTTTGAAGTGGACACTTCTAGAAAAATAGAATTTTGGCCGTGCTACCCCTACAAATTTTGGAAAGTAATTGAATTTTTTTTTTGAAAAAAAAATATTGTAGAATGGAGTCTAGTTTCTAAAAATGAAATTTATTTGAAATTTCGATGAGCAGTTAATTTATAATGAAAAAAACACCAAACATTGTTTTTTGCCAGAAAAAGACATACAAACAAAAGAAATTATGGATGAAAGACTTAACATTGATAGAAAGTGAAAAAAATTACATCATTGGATAGCTAAGAGAGAATGTAACATTACCCAGATGTTCAATTTTTTGATATTAAACCACGTGCAATCCTAATGGTGAGCACGAACTTGATTATTTGAAATATTGTAGAATTTGCAAAAAAATGTCTTTGGTCATTGGGAATGCCATCCAAGCCTTTGGGTTGGTATTCCAAGTAAAATACTAATCCTAAGGCTTGGGGATTCCCAAAGCAAGATATAACATGAGCACGTTATAACACACACATTATATCTCAATTTTGACATGGTTTTTTGCTTTTGTGGGAAACATGTCAAACAAGACATAACACGAGCATGTTATAAAATGCTCGCATTATGTCCTCCTTTATGTTAAATTCCAGTCTATTGAATGTATGTTGATATATTTGTATGTTTGTATGTACATGTATTCTTGTATGTCATGTATGTATGCATGTATGCATGCTTGTTTGTATGTACATATTCTTGTATGTTTCAATGCATGCATATTGTATGTATGCCTATATGTATGTAAGATTATATCTACACATGTATGTATGTATGTATGCTTGTATAGAGATAGGATTGTATGTACATATGTATTATTCTTGTATGTATGTAATTATGTATGTATTTATGTATTTCTTTAGAGGGAGGGATAATTTTAAGAGAGAGAGAGAGAGACTCTGGAGAGAGGGAGAGGGGGTGGAAGTGAGATTATAAGAGAAAGGGGGTGGGAGAGAAGGGGTTGGAGAGAGGTACTTAGCTAGGTAGGGTGGGAGGGATATATAGAGGGAGAGAGAGAGAGGGGGGTGGGAGAGAGAGAATTGAGAGAGAGGGGAGAGAGAGGAGAGAGAGACAAAGAGAAAGAGAGAGTTATGTAGGTAGGGTGCCAAAGGGAGAGACTTGAGAGTGTGAGGGGGGTGAGAGGGAGATACTTGAGAGATAGGTAGTGAAAGGGAGTGTGTGAGAGAGGGAGTGGGAGAGAGAGGGAGTGAATGAGATACCTGAGAGAGGGAGAGGGTTTGGGAGGGAGTGACCTAATAGAGGTAGAGAAAGAGGGGGGTGGAGTGAGAGGGATAGATAGAGAGGAGAGAGACAAAGAGAGAGTAACCTAGGTAGGTTTCCAGAGGGAGAGACTTGAGAGAGAGAGGGGGTGGGAGGCAGAGGCATGAGAGAGAGGGAGGTATAGGGAGTGGGAGAGAGTAGGAGGGACATAGAGAGATGGATAGAGAGAGGGAGAAAGGGTGGTTGGTATTGATTGAATGAGAGGTACATAGAAAGAGGGAGGGGGTAGATAGAGACAATTAGAGAGGGTAGGAGAGAGGGAGGGAGGGAGAGGTGAGATGTATAGATACAAAGAAAGTGATAGGGGTTGAGGGTATATGGTTGAGGGATTAGAGTGGACAACCTATAGGGCTGATGGTTTCTAAGGTATTAGGGTTTAAGGGTTGAGGATTGAGGGAATAGGGTTGATGGTAGAGGGTATTGGGTTGAGGGTATAGGGTAGAAGGTTTAAAGGTTTAGGGTATAGGTTTGAGGGTATATGGTTGAAGGATTAGGCTCAGGGTCCAATGTAAAGGGTAGAGGGTATAGGGGTTGAGGGTTTAGGGTTTAAGGATTGAGGTTTGAGGGATAAAGGCTTGAGGGTTGAGAATTGAGAGTTGAGGGTTTAATGTATAGGGTAGAGGGTAGGTGGTAGAGGGTTTTAGGGTTGAGGTTTGAGGGTTGAGGATTGAGGGTTTAATGTTGAGGGTTGAGGATTGAAGGTATAGGGTATAGGGTCGAGCGATTAGGGTTGAGAATCCAATGTATAGGGTAGAGGTTATAGGGGTTGAGGGACTAGGGTTTAAGGGTTGTAGGTAGAGGGTTGAGGGTCAAGGGTTGAAGGATTAGGGATTAGGGTAGAGATTTTTCTTGGATTTAAGGGTGTAAGGGTTGAGGTATTAGGGTTTAGGGTAGAGGGTATTAGTTTGAGGGTAGAGGGTAGAGGGTAGAGGCTTTAAGCATTTAGGGTTTAAGAGTTGAGGGTTGAGGGTTTAGGATTGAGTGTTAAAGGGTTTAAGGGTTTAGGGTTTAGGGTTGATGGATTAGGGTATAGAAAGATGGATGGATGGATAGAGAGAACGAGAGAAGAGGAGGGAGGGACATAGATATATGAGGGTTGAGGATCCAATGTATATGGTAGAAGGTTGAGAATAGAGGATATAGGGTTGACGACTTGTAGGGTTGAGGGTATAGGGTTGATGGATTAGGGTTGTGGGTAAATATGGTTGAAGGATTGGGGTTAAGAGTCCAATGTATAGGGTAGAGGGTTTGAGGGTTGAGGATTGAGGGATTAAGGGTCGAGAGTTCAGAATTGAGGGTTGGGTGTTTAATGTATAGGGTAGAGGGTTTAAGGTTTGAGGGTTGAGGGTGGACAATTGAGGGTCTAGGGTTGGGGGGATTAGGTTTGAGGTTCTAGTGCATATGGTAGAGGGTAGAGAGTTTAATAAGTGGGTTTAAGGGTTGAGGGTAGAGGGTAGATGATTGAGGGTAGAGGGTAGAGGGTTTAAGGGTTTAGGGTTTAAGAGATGAGTGTTTAGGGTTTAGGGTTTAGCGTTGAGTTTTTAAGGGTTTATAGGGAAGATGGTAGAGGGTAGAGGGTTTAAGGCTTGAGGGTTTAGGTTTGATGGTAGAGGATTGAGGGTATAGGGTTGGGGGATTACGGTTGAGGGTCCAATGTATAGAGTAAAGGGTATAGGAATTCAGGGATTAGTGTTTAAGAGTTGAGGGGTTACGAGTCAAGAGGGTTGAGGGATTATGATAGAGAGTTTACTAAGTGGGTTTAAGGGTTTAAGGGTTGGGGGATTGTGATTGAGGGTAGAGGGTAGAGGGATTAAGAGGTTATAGGGTAGAGGGTAGAGGGTTTAAGGGTTGAGGTTTTAAGGTTGAGGGTTAAGGATTGAAGGTATAGGGTTAGGGATTAGGGTTGAGGGTTCAATGTATAGGGTAGAGGGTATAGGGGTTGAGGGAATAGTTTTAAGGGTTGAGGGATTAAGAGGGTATAGGGGTTGAGGGATTAGGGTTTAAGGGTTGTGAGTTGAGGGTTGATGATTAAGTGTTGAGGATTGAGGGATTAAGAGGGTATAGGGGTTGATGGATTAGGGTTTAAGGGTTGAGGGTTGAGGGATTAAGAGGTTATAGGTGTTGAGAGATTAGGGTTTAAGGGTTGAGGGTTGAGGGTTGAGGGTTGATGGATTAAGGGGGTATAGGGTTTGAGGGATTAGGGTTTAAGGGTTGAGGGTTGATGGATTAAGAGGGTATAGGGATTGAGGGATTAGGGTTTAAGGGTTGGGGATTGAGGGTTGAGGGATTAAGAGTGTATAGGCGTTGAGGGATTAGGGTTTAATGGTTGATGGTTGAGGGGTGAGGGATTAAGAGGGTATAGGAGTTGATAGATTACGGTTTAAGGGTTGAGGGTATACGGGTTGATGGATTAGGGTTTAAGGGTTGAGGGATTAAGAGGGTATAGGGGTTGATGGATTAGGGCTTAAGTGTTGAGGGATTAAGAGGGTATAGGAGTTGATGGATTAGGGTTTAAGTGTTGAGGGATTAAGAGGGTATAGGGGTTGAGGGATTAGGGTTTAAGGGTTGAGGGTTGAGGGTTGAGGGATTAAGAGGGTATAGGGGCTGAGGGATTAGGGTTTAAAGGTTCAGGGTATAGGGGTTGAAGGATTAAGAGGGTATAGGGGTTGAGGGATTAGGGTTTAAGGGTTGAGGGTTGAGGGTTGAGGGTTGAAGGATTAAGATGGTATAGGGGTTGAGGGATTAGGGTTTAAGAATTGAGGATTGAGGGTTGAGGGATTGGGGTTGAAGGGTTGAGGGTTGAGGGTTGAGGGACTAAGAGGTTATAGGGTAGAGGGTAGAGGGTAGAGGGTTTAAGGGTTGATATTTTAAGGTTGGGGGTTAAGAATTGAAGGTATAGGGTTAGGGGACTAGGGTTGAGTGTCCAATGTATAGGGTTTAAGGGTTGATAGATTAAGAGGGTATATGGGTTTAGGGATTAAGGTTTAAGGGTTGAGGGTTGAGGGTTGAGAGATTAAGAGGGTATAGGGGTTGAGGGATTAAGAGGTTATACGTGTTGAGGGATTAGGATTTAAGGGTTGAGGGTTGAGGAATTGAGAGGGTATAAGAGTTGAAGGATTAGGGTTTAAGGGTTGAGGGTTGAGGGTTGACGAATTAAGAGGGTAGAGGGGTTGAGGGATGAGGGTTTAAGGTTTGAGGGTTGAGGTATTAAGAGGGTATAGGGGTTGAGGGAGTAGGATTTAAGGGTTGAGGGTTGAGGGATTAAGATGGTATAGGGGTTGAGGGATTAGTGTTAAAGTGTTCAGTGTTGAGGGTTGAGGGTTGAGGGATTAAGAGGTTATAGGGTAGAGGGTAGAAGGTAGAGGGTTTAAGGGTTGAGGTTTTAAGGTTGAGGGTTAAGGATTGAAGGTATAGGGTTAGGGGATTAGGTTTGATGGTCCAATGTATAGGGTAGAGGGTATAGGGGTTGAGGGAATAGGGTTTAAGGGTTGAGGGATTAAGAGGGTATAGGGGTTGAGAGATTAGGGTTTAAGGGTTGAGGGTTGAGAGTTGAGGGATTAAGAGCCTATAGGGGTTGAGGGATTAGGGTTTAAATTTTGAGGGTTGAGGGATTAAGAGGTTATAGGTGTTGAGGGGTTAGGGTTTAAGGGTTGAGGGTTGAGGGTTGAGGGTTGAGGGTTGAGGGTTGAGGGATTAAGAGGGTATAGGGGTTGATGGATTAGGGTTTAAGGGTTGAGGTTTGAGGGATTCAGAGGGTATAGGGGTTGAGGGATTAGGGTTTAAGGGTTGAGGGTTGGGGGTTGAGGGATTAAGAGGGTATAGGGGTTGAGGGATTAGGGTTTAAGATTTGAGGGTATAGGGGTTGATGGATTAGGGTTTAAGGGTTGAGGTTTAAGGGATTAATAGGGTATAGGGGTTGAGGGATTAGGGTTTAATCACTCCCTCATACCCCCTCTGCCTCTCTTTAATCTCTCTCTTTTTTTTTAATCAATCACGCTCTCTCTTTCTCCCAATCTCCCTCTCCCTCCCTCTCTCCCTCTCTCTCCCTCTCTCTCCCTCTTTTTCTCTCTCCCTCTCTCTCTTTGCCTCTCTCCCTCTCTCTCTCACTCTTATCTCTCTCCCCTCTATCCTTAACTCTTAACCCTTTGAACCCTCTACCCTATATCTCTCTCCCACTACCTCTCTCTCTCCCCTCTATCATTAACCCTTAACCCTTTAAACCCTTAAACATTTTAACCCTTAAACCCTTAACCCTTAAGCCCTTAACTCTTAACCCTCTACCATCTATCTCTCCTACTCTCCCTCTCCCTCCCACTCTCCCACTTTCCCTCTCTGCAAATCTCTCCCATTTTCTCTTTCTCCCACTCTCCCCCTCTCTAACTCTCCCACTCCCTCCCACTCTCTATTTCTCCCACTCTCCCCCTCTCTCCCTTCCTCTCTATCTCCATCTCTCCCACTATATATTTCTCCCACTCTCCCTCTCCCCACCTCTCTCTCCCTCTTTCTCTCCCCCTCTCTCCCTCTAACTCTTAACCCTCTACCCTCTATCTCTCTCCCTCTCTTCCACCCACTTTCTCCCACTCCCTCTTTCTCCCACTCTCCCCCTCTCCCACTCTCCCACTCTCCCACTCTCTCCTAGTCTCTCTTTCTCCCTCTCCCCCTCTTTGCCTCTCCCAATCTCTCCAAGTATCTCTTTCTCCCACTCTCCCCCCTCTCTCCCTCCCTCTCTATCTCCATCTCCCTCTCTATCTCCATCTCTCTCTCTCTCTCTCTCTCTCTCTCTCTCTCTCTCTCTCTCTCTCTCTCTCTCTCTCTCTCTCTCTCTCTCTCTCTCTCTCTCTCTCTCTCTCTCTCTCTCTCTCTCTCTCTCTCTCTCTCATTTTCCCTGTCTCCCACTCTCTCTTTCTCTCAACCATACACACACTCACCTTTATCTCCTCTGCTATAAGGGTACATGGGAGAGATATATAGTTAGGATAGAGGGTATAGACAAAGAGGGAGAAAATAAAGCTATTTTAAAAACCATATTTCATATAACATGAGCACGTTTTGAAGTAGAGATATGACCGTTTTAGGAAGAAATAGCTCACTCGTGTTATAATGCACCCACATTATAATGCGAGCACATTTTATCTCCCACTAAAAATGGTAAAAAAATCTCAATATACCTGTGATCTCAAGGCCCACATTCTGTATATTCTACTGGTTCTACATGTGCTCCAACAAAAAGTAGCTTTTTGATGATGTTATGAAGTGTGCAATAATGTTTTTCACATTCCACCACCTTTTCCATGATATTTCTACCACCTTTACATGAAATAACAGAGTTTTCACATTGAAAGACATATAATATTAATTCAAGTTTGAATTTCATTTAAAATTGATATACAATTCAAGTTTGGAGGGGAACAAGCTTTTGAAATAGTCAAATTGTTGAGGATTTTTAAGAAAGAAGAAGCTAAGGCTACATAATTTGGTTCAAGTCCTCCATTTTAAAGTCTAGGTTTTTAGGTATGTGAAGTATTTACACATTTTACTTCATTCTTTTATGGCTTGCTTTCATTTTTGTTATTTTGCATATTCCATGTTGATCATTGTTTGTTTGTCATTATAACCTTAGGTTGTAATTGCACATTTTAAATTGCACAATTATATACACTTGCCAAATACATTTTTAAATCTAATACAGAGCATCTACCAAGATCCAAAAATCATCAAGGGTATTTTTGACCCTAACTTAAGTTGAATAAGATCAACCAACAAAATTAGTCATTTTTGCATCAAAATCCTTCAATTTCACTTGATTTCATATTTCCACAAAACATTAGGACTTGGCTTCAACTCTTTGTCAGACTCAAAAATAGATTAACCATCATAAAAATGATTGTAAAACAGCATCAACCTCATTAGAAATTCATAACCATTCAATTTGTTCATGGTTCACTAATTCAAGAACTCAATGCTACAACTTACATGGAAAAATAACAAAAAATCATGGAAGGTAACTACCAACCTTTATCCAGACATCCAATACACTATAATCATAATGTTATTGATTGAAATAAACCAAATAAACATTCATAAAACCACTGATCCATCAAGATCTTTAATTTTTATAGTCATAACATGATTTTGCACAAGGAGTCAACTTCTGTATTTCTTGAGAGGACAACAACCAAATGGTGGATTCTTGTTTTCCCCTACAGAAAACAAGATGAACAGACCTTACACAACCCAAAACTAACCTACTCCACCAAACTACAGAGCCTAGATCATGGAGTAGTCATAATGAACCTTCTTAGACTCTCAAACCCCCCTAGTGCACCAAAACCACATCTCTTTGAGGCATTTTATTATTTAAAAATTGACTTATCTTGTGTATTGATGCAATCAGGGGAGCTCCTGTAACACAACTCAACACAAAATCAACCAACAACAACAATTCACAATTAAAAATTCATACAATCCACAATAGGATTCTTTGTTACAACTTCATCAAAACTAGATCTATGCACCAACTAGGCCTCAAATTAGGCCTCTTTTACAAAGGACCTTTTCTTCAATACTTTTCAAAAACACCAAACTCAATAGGAAGCAATCTATATGTTATTAAACTAAGGATTCCACCATTTATTTTCATAAAATCACTCACCAAAGTGCCAAATCACAAAACTAATGCAGAGAGGGACATAGACCTACTCCAAATGACAAATAAATGACCTCAGATCAACCTCCAAAATAGATTCCAAAATCTCACCAAAATTCACCCTTTGAGCATGCTTTCCCTAGCAGTATTCCAAACCTGGTTCCAAGCACTTTTCTCAAGAACTTTTAAAAAAAAATGGCAAATAAATTATTGATTAAGATACCCTTTTTAGGGCCACACAACATACATTAGATCCATGGGTGACTTCTTTGGACTATGTTTGACTTCCAATAATCCTACCTAGCAAAAAGGTTCCCAATTAGCCTAAATTTGGAAAGGAAGTACCTTTTAAAGCTGAGGTTTCCACTCAAAAACCAAGAAACATTAGTTTTCATGATTACTTTGCCCACATAAGGTCATTACCCTACTGTTTCAAGAAACCCTCCAAAACACAAGCAAAAATAAGGGTTTTCAAGGATTTCATAACTCCAAGCCTCTCCGAGTCCTCCCAAGGTTCCAAACACCTTCCAATACCCCTACGCAAACTTATCAAATACTCACAATTCCATTACACTCATTAGTTTTTAGAATCACCATCATGGTTATTCACTTTCACAAAGAAATGTGTTATGCCTAGCCTAGTGCATCACTCCACTGACCAAACCCATGATCTTCCACACTCCCAAACAAATTTTACATATACCTTATTATATTACACACCAATCCACTAAGTTACAGATCCATTATAGTGGGTGGATTGGTGAAAATCAATACATTATAGCCTCAAACCCTTACACTCTCAAAATAAGGTAGAGTTGGAGAAATGACAAAAACTCTCTTCTAAAATGGAATTAAGACACCAAACCTGATTCAAGTGAAGATAAATTCATGCGTCAAATATCTCCCAAACCTTCAAGGAATCACACACCTGTACGGGTCCGTACACAGAGAAAAAACATAGGAAAACATAGGAAAATCATAAAAATCAAAGAATTCCTTTATTTTATTTGATTCCAATCTTGAAGAGAAGCCTCCATTCAAGAATTTACATGATATTTATCTTTTTTCCCTTCAAAATAAACTCCCCCAACATATCTAACTATTTTTTCAACTTCTTAACTAACTTATCTCTTGACAACTTTGCCAAAATGCATATTTTTGCAAATGTCAAGCCAAATCTCCCCCCTAAATACCTAGAATTACTTAAAAGAACTAAATACATATTAAGAGTGGTATGATATACCTTATTTAACATAGATCAAGATATTAATTAGACTCAAAAACAACAAGAACCTTGCTTTTACCCATCTTGACATGAACTGACAATGTGTTGCATTTTTACTAATTTAACATATTTTGCAACTTCCTTGTTGCATATTAACCAAAATAAATCTCAAATCATCCTACTAGTCCTTCAAGACTCATTTTACCTCTATCCCAAGGTGTAGGTGCCCTTGCAACAAAAACCCTCCTTTTTACCCAAGAAACTAGTGGTTTATTGAAAAACACTCATTCAACCCTCACATAATCTTATGAATACTTCAGATAAGGTCTAAAATATCTTGCACAAACTCAATTCAACAAGAAACCATATTGGCCCAATGGAAAATACATTTTAGCATATCAAAACCACTCGAAATCTCATGGAAAACTCAAAATTTCACTGTAGGGCTTCATGACCAACACCCTTTTAGACCTCCCCTGCACACAAACAAGATTCCCTCACCTATTTATTGATGATGCAGATCCATTCCACCAATTATCGTAATCACAGTGAGTGGAATGGGCCAATTTACATAATGTGACCTAAATTATCTATGCTAGGTTAACTCTTGTACAAGATGATTGCAAGTATTCTTTATGAAGCCTTGAATGACATATATCTTAATTTACTTGAATGGATAAATTTTTTAGGAACTAATTCATCTCATTACCATGATACAAATAAAATTATCGGCAATATTGAAGAAATGAATAAAGAGGAAACAAACAAATGCAGAGAATGAAACCTTCAAAGAAAAGGAGAGAGTTCAGGTGGCGGCATATCGTGAAAAGAAGAAATTGGAAACAATTGATTAAAACAAGGAAATTGAAGAGGAACCTCAACTATCAAAAAGAGAAAAGAGATTGGCAACACAAAAGGCACGAATTTGAAAGTATCATGGGAAGACAGATTTGGATACCATCCTTGGAGACACACCTTCTACAAAAATTTCATATGAAGGGACACCATTGAGAACAAGCAAATATGGAGGGACACCATCTACCTAAAGTAAATATTGTTGGACACCAGAGTCCAACACATCTCAAGTTAAGAGTACATCATCACTCAGATTTGACGAAGAAGGTATGCCATCATCCACACATGAACCTCAAGGTATGTCTTGTTCCCCACCCTCGATCAAAGGTACACAATCTAGCCCACCCCAATTAAATATTGATGAAATTCCTAATGTTGAGATGTATGTACCTAGGAGAACACCACCTAGAATTTTGTGTATAAATTGAAAGTATTTAATTAATATTGATGATGAGATTTTGCAGCAAATGGAAGGTAAGATTTCAACAACACTTGTAGAAGATATGTTGATAAGATTTGGAGATCCTTCTTTGAAAGGCTAAATGAGACCGCAAGATGTCAACTACTTGTTGAAATGATGTGGGGTGTAAATTATAGGAACATCATGAAGACTCTTGGGTTGAGAACATTGAATGCATTGAGTGAAGACACTATTGTAAAGAATCTAATGGATGCTTATGAGAGTGTGGGTAAGACCTCACACTCAAAGGATAGTAATGTCACCCGACATGTCATTACATCGATTTTGGTAAGCTGTCAAACAAAGAGAGCTTGTCTCATTAGAAAGATGAATGAACAAATGGGAATTAGTAGAAAAACTTTATCAAGAGCCATTCAAAGGCGGCAAAGAATTGAGGGCACTAATTCAAATGAATTATGGGAATTCTTGGGGAGATTGTCATACAAAGATAAAGAAGTTGTCGAAGCCTTGAGAAAACTAATTGAAGAGTATTGGAAGAATAACACAAGGCCATATCCGAATCAAAGGGATGTTGTAAGAAGGAGAATCGGTTGATCCACATCCAAAGCATTTTTTGGATATGACTCAAACCCAATTTTTTCATAAATTTGAAAATGATTATCCTCAAATTAGTATTTCTCAAAGATTTTTTGAAATTCTTAAACCTTTTTATGTCAAGATAAATCACACATGAACTACTTGGTGTTGTAGAGTACATATTGGATTCTCTAACCATAATGATGTTTATCATTTTTAATGTTTAGATTTGCACACTAATGATGCTTTGCAGGATTGTGGCATAGAAGCCCCACCAAAATATTCAAGAGAGTTCTTATAAAAAAAATTATGTGAATTAGAGGATGGCCAGATATTCTACAGGACAACATGCTTGGATGGTTCATCCGAGCATTGCGGTGGCTTCCAGTGTATGCCTATATGTCAATATATGGAAAGCACATATGAGGTGGGACAAAAAATAGTAGACTTTGGGAAGTATAAAATAGTGGCATATGCTACAAAAGATGGGTCTCAATCAAAAAGGTGTGATTTGGTTATTGATAAGATTCTAGTCTACCAATTTATGTCCATGTTTCATGACAATAGACTATCTGAGTATGCAATGCATACCCATAGAGATCGATGGTTGGACACACAATTCAAGCTATGCAATGAAACCTTTCCAGTTTGGAAACATAGTATCAGTGGTTGAATTTTTGGAGATTACTACACTCTACAACAATAGCATGAGGTGGAATCATAGTATTACAACTCTACATAGGTTTCAATATTTGTGCAAATAGCATTCATTCATGCATTTGATAGTAGAGAGGAAAAAAGGAAGGTATTGAGGGAATACCACTTATAAATTAGTCATGATCACACACATTCTCTAGATTTTGGGCAAGGTTGCTTCCAAATATTGTATAGTGGTTTGGCTCAGAGGGGCATAGCATACGGCCAACATATAATATGGTCGGATAACTATTCAACATAGTTCAAGAACTCACACATGTTCTACTAGTTGTGTAGGATGCATGTCATTATAGTTGTTCAACATATGTGGAACTTTTGTGAGGCCAAACAATGAAAGGGGGAGCATGATGGTTTATGAGCATGCATGAAAAGAGAATTAGCATGAGAAAAGTTAAAGTATAAAGACAGTGCAAAGTTGACAGATGCAAGATTAATCGTTGAGTGGTGTAATGCTTCAACGGGTCCAAGTAATGAAACTACATGTTTAGTTCATAGATTTTTTTGGTTGATGGATGATACTAACATTGCACCATATGAGGACTATTGTAGACTAATAGGATCAAGTGAGCTACACTCTTTCCTTAGCTCAAATGCAGGTTGATGGACCATCGATATATGAAAGATGGCATGATTTTGTTATTCATGTACAATGCAAGCCTGGAATGCTTTTGAGTCAGGGGAGTGGGTTGACAAATGGTTGAAAATTTATCTTAGTCCACTTCACACATATTTCCCTCTAATGGAATTGGAACTGAAAAAGATGGAATCATTGGTCAACTTTGACCATGTATCATATCTAGTTCAACTAGGTGATATATCTACTTGCTTAGTTGTTGAAATTCCATATCGTTATCTCACTTTGTAGTTTATTCATAACGTTGACTAATTTCAAGAGATTTTTTGCACATATCAATGCAAGGCATGTTTATGTAGTTATTGCAGATGAAGATAGTGAAGAGTGAACATAAAAATACTTGTGTTGTGTTGAGGAAAAAAGGAAATTAGATGCCCTAGTTATAGATGGAGAAAACGTCGAATACCCTATAGGCTCAGTTGTGGTTACTAGAACGTGGCTTAGAAGGTACCCACATTTGAGTGTCAAACATTGGTTGTTTCTGGACTTTGACACTCATCGTAAGATTCTTCATTACTTGAACCTTGTCGTGGCATCCAATGTTCATTTGATAAAATATGGGGGTAGGCCTTCAAACAAGACCTTGTGGAAGGTCCATGAGCCTGACCATGAGGCAATACTTGACACAATAAAGATTAGAGAAAACCCAGATGGTTCATTGGATTAATTTGTAAGTATATGCACATTGTTTCTTATTAATTTATACTTGTATGCACATTAATTTGTTTGATTCCAATGCTATCATCTTCTTTTACTTTTCCTATTTGTAGGTAACCTACTAAATAGTGATTGGTGTCCCCTTGCAGAAAATGTAGATATATGAGCCATCCAAGAGAATGTTAGCTAAAAAAAGTAATGAAACATCCTTATTTTGATGATCTTGACAAATCTCAATCATGATTTTAAGCCATTAGAAAAGTGTGTGCAAAGCTTGGTGAGGGAATTTCAAGTTATTCATTTAATCTTGTATGCACATTAATTTATTTGATGCCAATTCCATAATCTTCTTTTACTTTGCCTATTTGTAAGTAGCCTACTAAACACTAATTAGTGTCCCCTTGTAGAAAATGCAGATATATGAGCCATCCAAGAGAATGTCAGCCATAAAAGAAATACAACATACTTATTTTGATGATCTTGACAAATATCAATCATGATTTTAAGCCACTAGAAAAGTGTGTGCAAAGCTTGGTTAGGGAATTTAAAGTTATTCATTTATACTTGTATGCACATTAATTTTTTTGATGCCAATTCTATCATCTTATTTTACTTTCCTATTTGTAAGTAACCTACTAAATAGTGATTGGCATCCCCTTGTAGAAAATGCATATACATGAGCCATCCAAGAGAATGTCAGCCATAAAAGCAATGCAACATCCTTATTTTGATGATCTTGAAAAATATTATCATGAGAAGCTATGATGTAGACATTATAAGAGCATCTCTAATTTTAACTTACTCTATTCATGAGAGATGTTGTGTGCAATAGGTATGTTGGAATTCCCAGTAAATATGTATGACTAGGAGTGACTAATTTGTGAGACCTGCATGCCTATCTTTAAGTTCCTTCCATCTATTTTCATTTCATTTCCATTTTGGATGCTCTTTCTTTTTCTCTTTTACTTTGCGTATTTGTAAGTAAACTACTAAAAATTGATTGGTCTCTCATTGTAGAAAATGCTTATTTATGAGCCATCAAAGAGAATCTCAGCCAAAAATCAATGCAACATTCTTATTTTTATGATCTTGACAAATCTCAATTTTGATTTCAAGCCATTATAAAAGAGCGTTTGAATCTTAGCGAGGGAATCTCAAGTTACTCAATTGAAGTTAACCTCATAATGAGCACCTATGATGTAGACATTTAAAGAGAATATTGAATGTATAATTGACATTGTAAAAGATATGTGAGAACAAAGTACCTAAGGAAATGTAATTAGATTTACTCAAATACTGTAATTTTGGAGTTCATGTTTGGGGTAGTAGCACCTTGTTCTCTAAATGCCTTCAATAGGAAAATTTGCAAAATTTAAATTTTGAAATGTAAATAATATCATGTGAAGGTCATATGTAATGTATTCAAAGTCTCAAATAGGTCATTAGGTGATTAGAGAAGTGATATAAAGAATTTAAGGTCAAGAAAAACAAAGATCTTTTGTATTCTTGAATATTTACAATCAATAAAGTCCCTATTTTAGTGATTTTATGAGTTTTTCCAGTTGTTCATTAACTTGTACGGCCTGTATAGTAGTTTAAGGGCTTGAATATTGTTTTTTAAAGTAGAATAGTGAAGTATCTTTCATTTAAATCTTTTTAGGAGGGTATCAATTGAGTTTATCATTAGTTTGAACTGATTTTTTTCAACTCGGTTTGTAAACCCTCAAGATTGGGGTTTTGAGATTCTAGATAACCAATAATGAATACTCCATCAAATTTGATAGTTTAGATTAGTGATTCAGTGGATAGTTGGTCTTAGGATGTTTTAGGTGTGTGTGTGTTTATCTGTGTAGGGGAATTCAAGAAACAAAGGTGGAGTTTGCTACTATGTTTTATGATGAATTTCCAAGTGAAAAGTGTGGCTCCAAGTGGTGTTTTGAGGAAAACTTCTCAAATGAATTAAAAAAAAAATGACTGATCTAGATAGCTATTATTGAGCTACAACACATACTTCAAAATCAATAGTGTATGTCTTGGAACATGTGCATAAAAAATGACCTTCTTTCTTGTCCTCATTAGGCTAACTAGGCCTAATTTACAAAGGAATATACCTTTAAACATTCAACAACCCCCTGACTTTGTTGGGGAAGCAATTATCATGTATCAAAACCCTTAGATTCACAATTTGTCTTAGGAGAAACTCACTCCACCATGTCAAACCACAAAACCCTTATTTTATGCTAGTATGAGGAGGGTTTATTGAAAGGAATAGATCCACACCTTACCAAAAAATGACACTACCTAAAACCTTCTTCAAATCACCTGAAAAAACTCAAAGTACAATCACCGAACCTCTACATGAAATATTTTATCAAACCCTAGGGTGAAACCTCATTTTTCATGCCCTTTTCCATCAAAATCTATAGGGGCAGCAACAAAAACCCCATAAAAATTATTCCCTTAAAATTAGAAACTTCTTGCCTGATCCTACAAGATTGTGTTGGGCCCCTCTACAAAAATCTCTCTTCATTTTGGCTATCTCAGAGTGGTTTTCCCCTGGTGGCAGATTTTCACTTGATGAAAGAATATCCAATGCAAGCAGTGCAAAGTTGCAAAGTGGTGCAACTTTTGTTCTCCACTCGTGTGACCAAGAGGATTGTTCCAATACATCTAAATAGGTGTTTTTAAACTAGGAATGGTCCTCTTTTCCACCCAAACATGCGAAATCGCTCTGAGGTACATTCAACCTGATCGATCCCTTAAGGGTCCAAAGTGCAAAATGGTTGAAAAATTCATCAAGCTATTAATCGAATATCGTGATGCTTAGAAACTTCTAGTCTAATCCTACAGGATCATGTTGGTCCTCTCTAAAAAATCTCTCTCAGTTTTGGCTATCTCAGAGTGGTTTTCCCATGGAGGTGGATTTTCGTTTGATGGAAAAAGCATCAAATGCAAGTAGTGCAAAGTTACAAAGTGGTGCAAGTTTTGTTTTGTAACTCGTGTGACCAGGAAGACTATTCCAATGCATTTGAATAGGTATTTTTATGCTAGGCATGGTCCTCGTTTGCACCCAAACATGCAGAATCGCTCTGAGGTACGTTCAACCAGATCGATCCCTTAAGGGTCCAAAGGGAAAAATGGCCACAAACATCAGCATGCTATTAATCCGATACTGTAATGATTATAAAATTCTCGTTTTTGGCTATCTCAGAGTGTTTGTCCCATGGCGGTGGATTTTCACTTGATGGAAAAAGCATCAAATGCAAGCAGTGAAAAGTTAAAAAGTGGTGCAACTTTTGTTTTACAACTCATGTGACCAAATAGACTATTCCAACATGTTCAGATAGGTATTTTCATACTATTCATTGTTCTCTTTGGCATCCAAACATGCATAATTGCTTTGAGGTACGTTCAACTGAATCGATCCCTTAAGGGTCTAAAGTGCAAAATGGATACAAACTTAAACATGCTATTACTCAGATATCATGATGCTTAAAAAATTCCCGTCTAATCCCCAGGATTGTGTTGGGCCCCTCTACAAAAATTTCTCTTAGTTTTTTCTATCTCAGAGTGGTTTTCTTGTGGCAGCAGATTTTCACTTCATGGAAAAAACATCAAATACAAGTAGTGCAAAGTTGCAAAGTGGTGCAAATTTTGCTCTGCAATTCTTGTGACCAAGTGGACTATTCCAATGCATTTGAATAGGTATTTTTATGCTAGACATGGTCCTCTTTCACACCCAAACACATAGAATCACTCTGAGGTACGGTCAACCAGATCGATCCCTTAAGGGTCCAGAGTGTAAAATTACTGCAAACTTCAGCATGTTATTATATAAATACCATGACAATTAGAAACTTATTGTCTAATCATAGACAATTGCCTTGGGCCCCTCTATGAAAACCTCTCTCAATTTTTTCTATCTCAGAGTGGTTTTCCCATGGTGGTTAATTTTCACTTGATGAAAAAAGTGTCAAATGCAAGCAGTGCAAAGTTGCAAAGTGGTTCAACTTTTGTACTGCAACTTGTGTGACCAAGCAGACTATTCCAATGCATCTAAATAGGTATTTTCATGCTATGAATTTTTCTCTTTCACACCCAAACACGTAGAATCGCTCTGAGGTACGTTCAACCAAATTGATCCCTTAAAAGTCCAAAGTGTTAAATGATTGCACACTTTAGAATGTTGTTACTCGGATACCATGATTCTTACAAACTTCTCGTCTAATCCTACATGATTTTTTTGGGCCCCTCTACAAAATCCTCTCTCGGTTTTGGCTATCTCGGAGTTGTTTTCCTGGGGCAGTGGATTTTCACTTGATGAAAAAAGTGTCCAATGCAAGCAACGCAAATATGCAAAGTGGCGCAACTTTCATTCTGCAACTCATGTGACCAAGCGAACTATTCCAACATGTCTGAATAGGTATGTTTACACTAGGCATGATCCTCTTTTGCACCCAAACACGCGGAATCGCTCTAAGCTACATTCCACTCAATCGACCCCTGAAGGGTCCAAAGTTCAAAATGGCTACAAACTTCAACATGTGGTTACTCAGATACCGTGACACTTAAAAACTTCTCATCTAATCCTACAAAATCGTGTTGTCCCCTCTACAAAAAATCTCTCAGTTTTGGCTATCTCAAAGTGGTTTTATCGTGGCGGTGGATTTTCACTTGATGAAAAAAGTGTCAAATGCAAGCAGTGCAAAGTTGCAAAGTGGTGCAACTTTCATTCTACAACTTGTGTGACCAAAAAAACTATTCCAACGCATTCGAAGAGGTATTTTTAAACTAGGAATTGTCTTCTTCCGCACCCAAACACACATAATCACTTTGAGCTACGTTCAACCAGATTGATCGCTTAAGGGTCCAAAGTGCAAAAGGGAAGCAAACTTTGATAGGATATTACTCGAAAACCATGATGCTTACAAAATCTCCATTTGAGCCTACAGGATCATGTTCGGCCTCTATACAAGAACCGCTCTTAGTTTTTGTTAGCTCAGAGTCATTTTTTTGTGGTGTCCAATTTTCATTTGATGGAAAAAGTGTCAAATGGAAGTAGTGTAAAGTTACAAAGTGGTGCAACTTTCATGTTGCAGTTCATATGACAAAACTAACTACTCCAACATGTCCTGATTGGTAGGTTTATGCTATGCATGGTCCTCTTTCACACCCAAACATGTGAAATTTATTTGAGTTGCGTTCAATTGGCTTGATCCCTTATGATGGCATGCAAAAAAATGGAAAAGAGAAACATAGACACAACGGTTGAGAAGTTTGCGTATTCCACACAAAAAGTGTATGATCATTGGTGCATAGAACCTTGTTCCTCCATTTGATGAAGAAGGTCTAGTTTAGTGGTTTTAGTCATTATAATGTCAAATAAGGCCATGATAGACCATTCTATAATCTTGCTTTTAGTTTTGAGCTAGTGCGGAGGGGAGGGGGGTGAAGCTACAATAGTGGTTTACAATTCAAGTGAGGAAGGAAAAATCACCAAAAATGACCTGAAGGTGAAAAAAGTGATTTTGAGGTTTCATACGAACCTACTAGTTCGACTGAACCCATAAGGGGTTCGCTCAAACTAGGGTTCGAATGAACCTCTTTGAATCTTGGCCCCAAAAAACAAAAAAAAATGCATTGGAAAGGGATTCAAGTGAACCCCTTTGAAGGGGTTCACTCGAACTAACCCCTAGTGGTTCACTTGAACCCCAGGGATTCGTACAAACACCCCTTATCTCTCATCCCCCCTGAGACACAAAAAAACATAAATTTTGGCACTTTGGAGATCGACTTGATGATGAAAATGGAGGAACCTTCACAAACCCAATTGGAATCAGGTAGTCTTCAAAACGAGCTATCCAATGAATATAATTTTAATATGTTTTGGTTTTATTATGTATTTGTTTTTAGAGTTTTCTTAAACATAGGTTTTTCATCAAAAATGAAGGTCTCTATTCTACACATGTGGAAAAATAGCAAATTATGAATTTTTATTTTTTGAAAAATATAAGTGCACTATATATTTAAGTCCTTGATCCAACAATTCTTTTTTTGAATTTCGATATATACAAAAAAATTACGCATTATACCATCACGCTATGTCTGAATTGTAATTGGTTTGACTTCGAGACTTGATTAAACAAAAAAAAATTCAATAAAAAACTATCTAACCAAGTAGAAACACCAGATATCAAAGTTACAAATCTAAATTCGAAAGAATTATAATTTTATCCTTCATGGAAAAAAAGTTATGTGTTATATGGTGTGTGTCACTTTTTAAAAATGTTGTTTTATGAAAAAAACAAGTTTTCGTGGGAGATGGAAAAAGAAAAGCAATCTAATAACAAAAATTTTGACTTTTTTTTTTTAGAATCTACTGGAAAAATTTGATGAGACTCTAGTTTGCATCATCTTCAAATTCCTCACAATTTAGCTACTATAGGTGCCCGAATGTGAAGATTTAGTTAAAAATAATAATTTCAGTGTCCAGTTTGCCCAAAAATTATAAACCACTATTGTGGGATCACCCCGGGGTCATTTGAGTCAATTATGTAAGTAAAAATAAGAGAATAGCATTGTTAAATGCATTGGAAGAGATTACTAATGCTACCCCTATTCAAAATTCAAAATTTAGGCCTTACAAGCAAGGCTAGACGAGGTGAAAAGAATAAATTGCTTGAGAATAAGTTAGAATAGGTTGAAAATAGGGTGAGGTTGTGGAGTTTGATGTGTTCAAATGGTCTACAAGGACAAGGGAGGTCAAAATTATGTTATGACATGATTCCCTAATTGGGAATAGAGGGATTTTGAATGACAAAGAGAGGTTTGAGGGAGTAAAAGTCGGTAAAGTCAAGGGGCAACATAATTTGGTGGTCAATTAAGTTTGTGCAGGTAGAATGAAGATTGTTGGAAGACGTTTTGAGGTTGTATGATTTCCGGATATGGGGTTTTTCAATAAACCCTCGTGAAATTTGAGAAAAGTGAGGGTTTAGAGAATAGTGGGGTGAGAGGGCCAATCACACCCTAAAAATTATGGATTTTGTGGATTTGCAGACTGGTAAATGCTACCCAATGGTGTTTGGAAATTGGAAGAGTGATTGAGAGTGTTTTTATTTGTTAAATAGACCTATTCGGGGGTCTAGGACAGTGTTGAGTCCATTTCATATAGAAGAAATAAAATTGCAAAAATTTGACATATAAATCTTTCGACGTGTTTATATGGTGATGCATCAAGAACATATTGGAATCTTTTTATGAATCATTTCATGGAATACAAATTGAAAACATGTTTTTTTCTTTTAGATAAAGTTTTTTATCATCAATCAATTAATATTCAAGACAAACCATGACAGAAAAAAATTATTAATGCTAGGGCTAACCAATTAATAAGTATACACATGAATAATTCAAGCATGTACATGTGAATAAGGGAAGCACAAGTACTCAAAAACATGTAAGCCTTGAAGTATACACATGAATATATAGTAGACACAAATTAATACAAAGTATATGCATGAATACAAGGTATACACATGAAAACACATAAGTCACAAAGTATACAAGTAAGTTGTAAAGTATACACTTGAATACATGTAACTCATATCTATTGAACCATCAATTTAAAATGTAAATGTGAACACCATCGATAAAATATATTTGTATTAACCAAATAGCTATGTAGGAATTGTAGAAATGAAAAACTAACATCATGCATTAATCATATTTAATCATATTTGCCTATCAAATAAACCAAGTTTATTTGATCTCCTAAGGTTATCACACTTAATTAAATAAATCAAATTATTTAATTGACAGCAAAATGGGTCATGATATTGATAAAACATGACATAGAATATGTAGAGCACAAGGCCATCAAAGGACAAATGATTGTAGACCAACTGGCAGAAGCTCCAATTTATGCCGACATCCCACTTATCTTAGAATTTTCGGATAAGTCAATTTTCAACATAAGTATAGAAAATAATTGGAAGATGTATTTCGATGGGTCATACACACATGGGTCAGGTTCCATAATCTTCTTCATCACTCCCTAGGGAGACTGCAAACCCAAATCCTACAAACTATCTATTTTGTGCACGAACAACATAGTAGAGTATGAAGCTCTTGTCATAGTATTAAGGATTGCAGTACAATGGTAGATTATGGCTCTCAAAGTCTATGCAGATTATTAGCTCATCATCAACCAAGTCAATGGTGAGTACCAAACAAAGGACAAAAAGCTAACTCCATACAAGAAATTAGTGAAGAGACTCAAATAATTCTTCATTGATGTCACCTTTGAAAAACTACTTAGAGTAAACAACAGAGAAGAACATGCTATAACCACAATTGGATCGCTCTTCAAAATCCCAAACAATGTTCCAAAACAAGAATTTCTAGTAGAGCAGCTTCTCGTACCAGCATTCAAGGTACCAGAGTCTGAATTCATGTGCAAAATTGTTGATCCCGGTGACCCTTGGTATCATGACATCTATACCTACTTGAGAATAGGAGTCCTCCCAACTGACATAACCCAAAACCTTAAACGAGCCTTTGTCAAAAGGTCCTTATGTTTTGTCACCCTAGGAGAAACTCTCTATTGTAAGAGCATTGAAGAAACCCTATTACGCTGCTTAAATCCTGAGGAAGCCCTGAATGCTCTGATTGAGGTCCACAATGGCATTTATGGTTCACACTCAAGTAGTATAAATCTGGCTAAGAAACTGCTGAGGACTAGGTTCTACTAGCCAACAATGGAAAGGGAGGCACATGACTTTGTCAGAAAGTGTTTACAGTGCCAACAACATGGAGACCTTATTCATCCAGTAGCTCAAGAGCTTCATCCTATTGTTACACCTTAGCCCTTTTCACAGTGGGGGCTCGATCTCATCAAAAAAATCATAGCCACCTCATCCAATGGCCACAAATTCATCATCACTGCCACAAAGTACTTTTCAAAGTGGGTCAAAGCCATCCCAATGACCTACATAACTAGAAAGTAGATATCAAAGTTCATCCTAAACTATCTCATTTGTCGATACGGTGTCCCCCAATCCATTATCTCTGATAATGGGAAACCTTTCAAGAATTAGGATGTGTGTGACCTTTGCCACAAATTCAATATCCAACATCGCTTTTCCACTCCATACTATCCCCAAGGCAATGGCCAAGTAGAAGCCACTAATAAAACTCTCAATGAATTTGGTCGTGACTGGCATCTGTAGCTAAATATAGCCTTATGGGCCTACCACACCAGCATCCACATGCCAACAGGTGCCACCCCATTCTCCCTGGTCTATGGATCAGAAGCCATCCTCCCAATCGAGATCGAGATCCCATCATTAAGGATATCATTGCAAAACCTCATTACAGATGAGGAATATCAAGTTTCAAGGTTAAGTGAGCTAGAGTTATTAGATGAATGGTGCATCAATGCCCTCAACCATCTACAAGTCTATCAAAACTGCCTAAAGTGTAGCTACAACAAGAAGATCAGGAGACACACCTTCCAAGTTGGTGAAATTGTGCTAAAAGATAACCAGAAGAACTTGCCATACCCAGATAGCAAAGGTAAATTTGAGCCCAACTGGTTGGGACCTTTCATCATTACATGAAGCTATAAATTAGGGGCATATCATTTATCAACATCAGAAGGTGAACCCCTATAGGAGCCCATGAACAACTATCATCTCAAAAAGTTTTATGCCTAAAAAATTGCAAGGTATAAAACCAAAAAAAAATAAAAAAATGTCCTAAAAAAATGGTCACCCTGATGAAAACCTGGCAAACAAGTGTCTTGGTGACAAAAAAGAAAACATAAAAATGAAAAAAATCAGAAAAAAGGATTGAAAATAGTAAATAAAAAATCATCCTATAGTGAAAACCACTTCGATGGCACTTTGGACAAGTACCTTGGTGAAAACCTTGGAAACAGGCGCCAAGCGTAAATAAAGCACTCTCCATCCACTAGGATCTTCATGGCCTATTCCGTGCACTCACTTATCCATTACATTCCATCTATCCTTCCATCATGCATTGAAATTTGTATCATAGCTTGATCTTGTGCTCGAATCATGTTCCACCCTAGTACTACTTGGCTAGTCGTATGGTCAGTTTGTCCTACCTGTATCATAGTAGTCTATCACATCATGTTGGGGGCATGTCCCTATACCTGCATCGAATTGGATTCATGTATATTCTTGTGATCTTACTTAACCATCAAAAATCCAAAAAAATCCAAAAATCCAAAATCCAAAAACATTCAAAAAACTAAAAATTCAAAAAATATTCAAATCATATCAAAATCCAAAACATGTCAAAAATCTGAAAAATAAAAAATAGACTCATCTGGCTGAACTACGTCATCTCTAAGCTTGAATGTAGGCAATGTTGATCTTTGATCATCGCCTGAGACATTTTAGGTCAGTTCTTTAGGTGTCTGTTGCAATGGCAATCCATTTTCCTATCTATTTCACATTTTAGGTCAGTCCTTTGGTGTTTGTCACAATGGAAATCCATTTTCCCATCTATTTCACATTTTAGGTCAGTCATTTAGGTGTCTATCACAATGGAAATCCGTTTTCCCCTCTATTTCACATTTTAGGTCATTCTTTTAGGAATTTGTCGCAATGGTAATCCATTTGCCCATCTATTTCACATTTTAGGTTAGTCTTTTAGGCGTCTGTCACAATGGCAATCTATTTTCCCATCTATTTCATATTTTAGGTCAGTCCTTTAGGCATCCATCACAATAGCAATCTATTTTCCCATCTATCTCATCAGCAATCAAAAACATTATCGTCTGAACTACGTCATCTCTGAGCTTAAACATAGGCAAGACTAATTCTTGATTGGCCCCCGAGACACAAAATCAAAAAATATTTACAAATCTTGAAAATACCAAAAACATTGAAAAATTCAAAAATCAAAACAGCCTCAAAACATTTTCAAAACATCAAAAACATCCAAATATTTGAAAAAACCCAAAATGGTGCACCCATCTCATCTAGCTTTCACTCACAATAAATGTGGCTCATAATATATCAATTGTCATCTTCATCCTTTGGTAAGTTAGTCAGACACAAGAATAGCAAGTTCCAAAGTGAACACCTAATCGTCAAAGTCTCAAGTCTAGGTTAGTAAGCAAGCAAGTTGGTCAACTTGGAGTATCAATAGCTTATCATCCAATCAATCTCATCAAAATCCTAATCACAACATGTCCTAGGAATGCAACCTCTTTGCGATGGAAATTAGCATGAGGTATCACCTTAGTTTAGCCTTGGCTAGTGGTATGAAGAACATTAGCTTGCTTGTTTACTTTATTTAGTCTTTTTGACTTATCTTATTTTTCACTCATTCCAAGGACCTCTCAATGATGCCTAAACAAAATAGGTTTAGAGAGAAAGGAATGTGGCAATGAACATTATATTTTTTTCTGTTGTGTTTGTTGCATGTTCTTGTAATATAACTCCGCGAATAGAGTAACAGTAGATTAAAATCTGCAAATAAAGAGATATATCTACAACTAGAATAAACGATGTTAATCCTAATCTAAATAAATAATCTAAAATCAAACAACAAAGAACGAGGAAATAAGCATAATAAACTAAAAAAATTAATGGAAATGTCTCACCGAATATGCGTTCACCCCTTCGAATTATCTTGATTGCTCTTCTTCATTTTTCCTTTTCAGTATTCTTGCCCTCAGATTTCTGTGTTTGAATGCAAGCAAAACTTCGTCGAATGTCTAAGCAAAATATCAAAGATAAGTTTCTTCTCAAAAGTGTATGATTTCAGGAGGAGGAATAATGATTATGACAAGCCATTTTATAGATTTTGGGTTTTTGAACGATCGACTCAGATTGAAAGAGAGATCAATGGATGAGATTCATGAATTCCATGTGATGTGAGTTTTGTAAGATAGAAAACGAGTTAGAACATGAGTCAGAACATGAGTCAGAAAAGACTGCAGATAAAGACTAAGTTAGAATGTGAGTTAGAACACAAGTTCAATATCTTAATCTTCAAAAATAGAAGAAATAGACTTTGTATGCAAAATACAAATTTAGAACTCGAAGAATAATGCATTCGAATGCAAGTACGAGTTAGAACTAGTTAATCGACTAGTTGTGATGAAGAGTCTTCTCGCAGAGATAAACAAGTGTTGAATCCGGAGATAACTGCAGAACTAAAAATAGATCTCAAGTCAGAAGGTGAGTGAATGACTTAGATAACTGAATGATAGAAGAATGTGACATAATTAATTAAATATGAATTAAATGTTAATTTAATTCAACATTCGAAAATAAGAGACTTTAATTAAATAAATAAAGTAAATAAATATGATTTATTTAATTAATCAAGTCAAATAAAGGGTGATAATGAATTAATGAACGAATTAAAAGGGGTATTTAATTAATAGTGGGAATATGTGTTAGAAAGGTAATTAAATGATAAAAATTATTTAATCAAGATGATGGACTATAGAAAATTATGTGGAATGTGTACTCGCAGGCCTAGACCAATTTTCGGTATCTACAAATAGTACTTGCTTTGTTGGGTCTGTCCTAGCAAGGTTTTCATATGTCAAGTGTGAACAAGAGCACTCCTATCTGATTGTCGAGTCAAATTACATCACACTAGGCACAATGTCATCCTAGTTCTCTATACCTTGATGCATCGTACCTATGTGTGTTACCAAACATAAGAAAAGTTATTCTCTTTATCTCTCCCATCACTAGATAAGAAATACATCATCATTCACCATCATATCTAATAAATTATTGACAAATAATGGACTTGTTGGACTTATGCATCTTCTTGGATTCAAGCGTTGATCCCTCTCATTCTTCTATCCTCTTTCACGCTGACATAATGCATCCATCCTACATTTGCACTCTCATTCTGCATAATCACGTCATATCATCATAGGACAACACCATCCATCTCATCCATCTAACATGCATTGCATCATCATTTAAGTTGTATAGGATAATATAGATTTGTTATTCTAAGAATCTCAAAACCATCGCATTTGCATCATTATCATAACCATCCATACATCCATTTTGAACCTATTTGTCGTGAGATCGATCTCAAATCAATTTTTTTCGCTCGATCTCTCAAGGGGCCAATGTACTAACGTACTTATTCCCATTAGGGAATCCAATTTTATTTTTTATTTTTAATTTCGATGTCAGCAACATCATTCTTTGAACCAATGCAACAAGTACATTGCTTCAAAGAGGGGCAAAATATAGACATGAAAAACTAACATCATGCATTAATCATATTCTCCTATTAAATAAATCAAGTATATTTGATCTCCTAAGGTTATCACACTTAATTAAATAAATCAAATTATTTAATTAATCTCCTAAAGTTCTTCCATTTAATTAAATAAACCCAAATGTTTAATTAAACCTCTAAATGATCATTTTCCTCTCATTTGATTTAAAAAAATACAAAAATCTAAATCAAGTGTCACATCACCTAATCATCGGCTTAACTAATCAAATCCATGATTAAAACTAAGCCTAACCCATGTCCCATCCTCTAGCTTTTCCCACTTGCACAATAAATCATTTATTTTGATTTATTAAAAGATCTATTTCCCTCACAAAGCATATTCCCAAGGAATATGCCCTCATTAACTCCATTTTTTTGACTTTTTTGTCCAAACAAATTTCCCCCCCAAAACTCTCAACAATATGCATTTAATGCTATTTTCAATTTTCAAATTGGCACATTGACCAAAATATGCACAACCCTCATCTTCTCATAGTTTGACAAGTGGAATCTTGTCATTGTCTCATGAATGATCCCACATTCATCAAAATACTTCAATCTCCCAACCTTGAATCTATAAATGCAAAGCATTTCAACAACACAATTTGGCTACAACACTACTATCCAGCTTGATGCATAATCTCTTGCATTTTCAACATCATCTTGGCATCTTTTTCTTATCAGGGATTGGGAAAGGGCTCTCTTTTCACATTAAGGAGCACCAATCCCCCTCTGAGATTAAGGTTTGATTCATTTTAGATAAGTTTGCATGCTTGTAAGCCTTCTTTGTATGTTTTTGTTGTCATGTTTTCTTATCTTAAATGTGATCAAGGATTTCATAGGGAGCTTGATTATTTCTTTTGCTAACTAGGCTAATTCTTCTTTGTGTTGATCATATTAAGCTTAGGAAAAAATTTGGCCCATAGGCATACACCAATATATGTCAATATAAATATGAAATATATGTACAAAATAGTCATATAGGCTTACAAAAATGCCATATAGGCATACAATGTCAAATATTTCCAATACAAAATATGTACAAAACTGCCATGTAGGCATACAACAAAGGGCTCTGCAATCAAAAGTCATTGCTCTCCATGCTCTATAAATAAATTCTTTCCCTTTTCTTGTCGATCGGATGGTGATAGGCCTGTCACTCATTTGTGTTGCGCTTGAGGAGTCATCTTGCTTCTCCTCCTAGTGTTTAGCTCATGGTGAAGTTTTAATTGTTACAATAAGAAGTAAAAACATGAATATATAGAAATTACATTATAAAAAATGATATATTTGAAAAAAAATCACTTACAGCCATCTCATGTTCTCTCTCCATGAGGGTAATATTCACATGCCCATCCTCAAGAATTGTCAAGCCCTGTATAAACCATCCAAATAAAAATTAAACTATGAATCAATAATGGTTTGATTTTTCACTAACATCTATAACAACGAATGTAAATTGAAATTTACTAATTTTCTTCCTACCTCCCCTATCAAAGCCATCAATTATTGTATAGCAAATGAAACATTGATTTGTATTGCCCTTGTCACATTCTAAGGTGTTTCTTCTTACAACATCTAAAAATAATAACAACAAATTATTCAATGTAATCAACGATGTGCATATAAACTACACAAATATATCAAGTAAAATTCATTAGTTAAACTCTTTATTCTATTACCTCCATGTAGGTTTGAGTAAATCCACTGGCACTAGGAGGTGTTCACTTGAAACCTCTAATATTAGCTTGTTCAACATCCAAAATCACATATTAAAATACCATTCGTAAAAAAATGATATTATCATGTAATAAATTCATAATTGTTTACTAGTTACATACCCTGGCCATAGGTGTACTTCAAAAATAAGTAGGTGGGGGGCCGTTGTATCCAGTATCAACACTGTGACCCTGCAATTTTATTAAAATCATAAAACATTTTTAGCTAATCTTGCATTTAAAAATTGAAATTTAATAAATTAAATTTAATAAACATGCTAACTTTAACTTGACTATCAATGCTCATGCAAAATGTCATCTACCCTCTTCATCTCCATTGTTGAAGAGGGATCTTGCATAGCAACCTCCTGAGTGTCGATGGGGTCATATGAACAAGTCAAATTGCAAGATTGAAACACATGGGTTCGAAGGCCACCACTCAAAGACTCCCCTGGATGGCACTAAAGAATAGCGCTAGTATGATGGATGACACTCTGGGTCAAATGTTGATTGCCTGCAATGTCTCTATGTTGGCACTCTCCTTCATGATGAAAGAAATAACAACATTTTGAAGAGGCGGCCTAGCGGGAGCTCATCTCCCTTGCTGCGTAGGATCTGGCTATGCATCGAGTCTATCCTAATCCGACCCCCCACCTCTCCCCAAGAAGTCCCTCATATCAAAATAATTTGAGATTCTGTTGAATATGAACTCACTGTATAGTTTCCTAAGGAAATATTGCAGGACTTCACAATTTTTGCATAACAGGTATCAAAGACCATGTACCACCCATCATAAAAATGGTCCCTAATCTGTTGGTGGTGGCACCAATGAATAGGAAACCTCTTCGAATTGAGGGTAATATTTTGATTTATGTGTGGGTAAGTGAATAATGAGCACAAATCACCTTTTGTAATTTTTAAATCCTTTACATCTTTATATGATAGTTTATTCGCATAATATTTCCTAGTTGCCTGCCTCCTATCTTGCCATCTAGTTATTTGTTTACTAATTGAATCCTACATTTGTTAACATATCTTTCAATGAAATTGCTAGGGTCATTCTTTTTTTGGTTAAACCAATTGGATCACTCAACCTACTGATTAAATCCTCAATTTTCTTTTTGTTGTTCTCAATTTCACTCATTAAATTTTGTTGAGTGCTAGGAGGGGGTTGAGTGATTAGTGGAGGAGTTTGTTGTTGTGGTTGATTTTCTTCTTGAGGATTTGGTTGCTCTTCCTTTTGAGGATTTTGAGAGTTTGCAAGTTTATTTGCATCTCCTAAAACTTCAAATATATATATATAAAATACAACCTAAAACTAATAAATTCAAAATAAAAAGAAAATAATCCTTACCTATCACACCTCCTCATCGTCATGGAGCCATCGTTGCAAATAAATAGCAACCATTGGTGAAGATTTTTGCACAATGCCAACTCCTAGAATGCAAGTGCAAAAAATGGGGGTTTTGGCCGTGGGCATAAGAAAAAACAATCGAAATGAAAATGAATGAGTTCAATTTTTTTTCTTCTTTTAACATGTCATAACGTGAGAGCATTATAACACGCTTATGTTATGGGATTTTTGTTGTTGAGCCTTGAGCTCAATACAAAAAGCCATAATGCAAGTGCATTATAACGCACTCATGTTATGACTTTTCAAAACTTTATTTTGAAAGTGGCCACAAACTGGCTACCCATTTCCATGCACCTACCTAGTGACTAAGAAAAATGGAAATTTGACTTGCTATTTCCTTTATTGAAAATTTGATGAAGGATTTTCATAGGTCTATCAATAACTCTTCTATGTGTGGACTAAAAATAGTTTGAGCCTTCTTTTGATCATCACTATCATGGTATTTCCATTTAATGCACAAGGTTCTTATGTATACACCTCTACAATTCTAACCTTCTGATTGTTGACTTGATCACATGGATGTGAAATCACTATCATATATGCACAAACTACACATTATTCCTTGCCTTGTCATTTGATGGCCATATAATGATTGCATATCTCATGTAACTATTAGATTACTTGATTTGAACTGAGCGCCTTATTAATATTTGATGTATCCATTCATCACAAAGGTCTATCATAAAGGTTTCCATGCTAGATTGACTAACCTCAATCTCTATTGTTTTCCTTCTAATATGAAGTAGAGATGATTGTATAGTCATCAAGACAGTTTTCCTTTAATCTTGCATTGTTATGCAACAAATTTTCACTCCTCTATGTAGATTGCTATTGTGATAGCCTTTATGACTATCCTCTAAACCTATGACTACCCCCTTTCTTATGTTCATGGAAATTTTGGCATTATAATAGGACTATTCAATTTTGGATCTAGACATCTTCAAAAATCACATATAAACTAAAGTTAATAGACTCATATTTATATCCTTTTACCCTATTCATTCTTACCATGAGATAGGGATCTATGCAAGGTTTAATGAGGGTTTAAGTAATGGAAAGGAACTTCCACTACCTCTCCATCCTAGTGCATTATTTTTTCCTTCCACATGACCTACTTGTCATGACAGTTTCCTTAAGCCTATTATGTGTATGATTCCCCTAAACTTATTTGGAAGTCTATTGAAAGGTTCTTTCTCTAGATGTATAAATTTATGAACTATCAATCATGTCAAATTATTAAGGTTCAAAGGCTATGTATGGCTTTAACAAAACTTCCATACATCTTATTGGTAGAAACAACAACCTTTGACTCAAATGTTTATCAAATAACCCTTTTTTTGGTAGTCTCTTTGGTGTCAAACAATTCACCCATGAACTCATTGATATTGAGGAATTTAAAACCTTTTATTAAAATCATTGGCTTCCATAATGCTACAAGCTTGACAACACAAATAAAGGGCCTTGTTCAAAGATCTTGAATCATCCACTACCTTGATTTTGAATATCTCAATGACTTCCTTCTTGACCGAGATTGCCATGCTATACTTGATAATGTTCTTGTAGGGTGTACATATCTCATAAAACTCTTCATTACCCTTTTCTCATCTATTATTTTGTGATCTTAGACATATTTTCTTCCTCAATTATACCTTTTCATCGGTCATTTTCTATATTCATCTTTCTGGATATGACTATTTACCCTTAACTGTCAATGCATGTTGTCATTGATCCACTATCTTTAAGTTCTTCATAGTAAAAGTCACATAATTATGAAATTTCCTTATTTGTTTCTTTCTTCATGTCCATCATCTAGGATTTGAGCACTAGTTGTTCCTTGCATAAAGTATACAAATATCTTCATTATTATTTCCTCCTTTGAAAATGTCACAAATAGTTGGTAGAAAATTTCCCATGATTGTACAAGTGAGAGAAGAATCTGAGTGATTTAAGGGTTTCCTCAATTTGGACAACCTCTTCATTTGTAAAAGGATACAAAAGATAGATGAAATTTAGTTGTTATGTTGCACCTAATTTTAAATCTGAATCCATTTTTATGGATGACTTCAAAGAATTATTATTACTCTTATATTTCTTGAAAACCTTGTAACATGCAAATCCCTTGAAATTTGATAATTGGAAGAGAAAAACTATGTTTGTAGAGGCCAATCCATTTGATATTTTTTCAGCCTATTGTAGTTTCATGAGATATTCATATTAGTGTGATTAAAAATATTTATCATCTCACCTTTATGACCTATGGTTAGGTCACTATGATAGGTGAGGTTTTCATTGTTGCCTCCCATCTCATTGCTAATATACCTCTATCTAAACACAAAATTTTCACTAAGACTATGATCAAAAGCTTATGTCAAAGCTACTAACATCTACAGTCCCTCGCAAGTCTCTAGAAAACTTCAAATTGTAAAGGAAATTGAGAAGGGATTAATAGTAGGAATTTAACAAATTTATAAAATATTATTACTTTGCCACTCCTAAACCATCCTTTTACTCCATCTTGTTGCATCATATTTGTATCTTGCTACATCATCCTTAAGCAACTTGATCGAGCCATCTTGAAACATCTTGTTGTCAAGGTGTATATAATAATGACACCAATTATATATGAATGAGATTTTACTAATAATCACATCAAACTAAGGGGGTTAAATGAGAGCAACTTAAAATGTATAAGATTTAAAGAATATAAAATGAAATAACATGAATGTTAAATATTTTTTTATAATTCATTATTTGTACTATAATCCATCATTATCCAATCATGTATTAGTAACTTTGTATTTAATCATATACATCTATCCTAGACCTTATAATGCAAAAATCTAGTATCTACTATGATCTTGTCACAGGTTTCCTCGATACATAAGATAGCGTATAATGTGCTTTATTCCATGGTATCCACCTAATTCCATACCACCCAGAGAAGCAATGATTGAGAGCATATGTGAGCTATATTTTGCAGCCCAAATTTTTCTTTCTAATGGTTTTATACAATTAGGATGTTATGAAATGTTTGTGCCCACCCAAAAATAAGCCTTATAGAGAATGTCTGCACCTATACAAAATAACATACGCTACTTCAAAATGTTATGATCTAGCAAAAGAGCAAGCTATTAAGGGAGACTTGGTTTTTCCATTGGTATCTTTATGATTATATACACAAAATATTTTTTTCCATAGTTTCAAAATATAGATTTATGATAATATTCACACAACAAGAACCTTGAAACGGGGGAAACATTGCTCTCATTCTTCCTAGGTCACTTCTCAAGAGCCTATATTAGTATTTTTGGGCTCTTTACAATAGATTATCCACTAATGAGAAGGATGCCCTCATTTTCTAATGAAATAAATTGTCATCTTCTCTACTTGAAAGTGTAATGTGATGTATCACATTCAATGTCACAAGGCACAATTTGAGAATTGAATTTGAGACTTGATATCCATAGAATCCAACTCCTTGCAACACAAAATTTAGAACCAATATTTTGACCAAAGTAAATTAGCTTTAATATGTATCATAACCAATATTTTTCCACATGAATGATTGAATTGAACTAACTTTTTGGGGTCCCTTCAATAGAAAAAATGCATAGACACAAACTATTGTGGTAACCATAAAGAAGAAAACAAATGGATGATGCATGGCTCCATGATAGCCTGTCATCCTTGATACCCTCTTGGAGGAAAATCTTGCACACTCACCGTATTTTTGAGGAAGCTTAAGTACCATTTACTAAGACAAGCTTGTGGCTGAAATAGCTTCCTAAATTTCACTCGCATTCAAGGACGATGCTTTCAAATTGTTATTGCTAATTGAGAACTCAAGCTCTCTCCTAGTTTTCTTCCAACTAACTAGTTATATGAATGATTATATGTCATTAAGGAATAAACATATTTGGAGGTGGATTTTTATCATATATTGTAGTTACAATTTCCACTTCAGATCACCAAATCCTTCACAAAACTTCTACATAACCACTAAAACACGACATGATGGTTGTTGGGCCTTCACAGTGATGTGGGGAGCTTTTTCTGCATCACCGTGAAGGACCAACAACCACTATGCAGTGTTGTGGTGGTTGTGTAGAATATTTTGTGAAGGCGCCTCTCTATTCTGATGATTAAGAAGCTATCCTACCTGTCTATGACCAGACCTAGTAGAGGGAAATGCCTAAGATGTGAAATATTGGTACTGGTTGAGATGGTTGATTTTCAAAAATCACCTCGACATATGCTTCTACCTAAGAAAGGCTATCGTATTTGAATTTATTAATGGTTAGAAGAGAAGGCCCCAGATGCATGCAATGAGTACTAGATTTTGATTGATAATCCATCCCACCCTCTCAATTGATTAATTACGAATATGTATAGTTGTCACTACTTCCTAGGAAAGGAGTGGTAGATAATAGAGTGTTGACAGAATCCCCCCATAATTTGAGTTGAAGAAGCCTTCACAAAACCTTCTACACAACCAATGCAACACTGCATGGTAGTTATTGGTTCTTCACGATGATATGGGGAACTTTCCCTACATCATTGTGAAGGCCCAACAACCACCATGAGGTGTTGTGGTGGTAGTGTAGAAGGTTTTGTGAAGGCTTTATCACATTTAATTGAGGAATTTTTTGAAATGGTTTTCTTGCCATATCTATGCTTCCACATTTTCATGTATGTCTAGCAAAGAAATTGTAACTACAATATATGACAAAAAATCCCTACTGTTATGCTCTGATGGATGTCCCTTCGTTATTACTGGATATCTAATGTAGTGCACATTCTTATAGTGCAAGCCTATTTTTTAGATTATTCCATTTAGGATCACCAATATTCTCCACAAGAACATTGTCCCTATTTAAAATAATGGAACAGGTTCACATCTCTCAGAAAAATTTCTCTTGCAACAATCTTGGAGATGAATTTAGATGTAGAAGATTTCTTGATTTTATTTACCCATTAGATATTTTGTTTATTCTTGTGTTCCACTTGGATATCTCTCCATCCCTTTGGTTCTTTCCCTCCTTTCTCATTCTTATCTCCTTTCTATTTTCCTATTCTTGAATTTTATTTCTTGGATTTTATGGGTTCTTTTAAGTGAACCACAAATTTTGGATGAAGATAACTCTTTTGCACTTCTAGGGTTTTGCACCTAAAAGGAAAGATATTTCCCACAAAAACTTGGAAGTTCATTCAAGATTAAGTGCTAATGTGTGTGTGTGGAATGTGTCTAAATTTAATGATCTAAGTGCTGGAAATTGATAAAAGAGATTAAATGCTAATGCAAAACCTAGAAAATGCAACTTATTTGAAAACACATTGTAAAATGGAAACATGACCTAAAAATGAAAACAAAACTAAATAGAAAATTGTGAAACAAAAGGTGTGTACCTAGAAGTGTGTTTCAAACTTGAAGCAACTCTGAAATTTTAGAAACAGTAATTTTTGAGCCTGGGGGGACACTTGTGCCTAGTTAGGCTACTTAGTCCTTTTTTGGGGTGATTTCAGAAAACTACTTTGAGGCCTATTTCAATGAAATGGGTATCCAAATCCGCAAAATCCTCTTAAAAATATGCATAGTGGGACTAAGTCACCACAATTGGGGGAATTTTTCTTTTTGTCTTTTTTGAAAATCTGAAGGTGAAAACAAAAGATCTTAATCTCCATTTTCTATTCCTCCAAGTGTTTAGACCAAAACCCTTGATTTTTGGCCTATAGGTGACTTTTCATGGATGTTTTTCCCTAGCCAACAAGGATATGCCTTCAAAAAGTCTTCAATCCATTCTTCAATGATTTTCAAACCCTTAAAGTGCCTAAATATACAAATGCACAAAGAATGAAAGAGATGAAATGTTGATTGTTAGGGCATGGGGGTTTGCCATGGTCAAACCCCTTTTAGATAATTAAATCAAGTGAAGAAACAAGATAATTAAGCATGAAATATGAAACAATGGAACTAGTACCTAGCCATGAAGATAGATCTTGAGTTGCTGCAACAAATGGCTGAAGATTTTCCCTTGAATGCTCAAACCCTAGCTTGCTTGAGAAGATGAGTGATTGAGAAGATTGATTGCATGAATGGAATAGGATTCAATAGTTATTTAGGGTTGAAATGAGGGAAAAACCCTTTATTTATACATGGTGTGTCCTAATTTCCCAAAAATAACACATCACAGGCTGACCTTAGGGTTTAGGAGACAATATCCCACCAGAATTTTGAGTTAGTTTTGATTTTTATGTGACATGGGATTAAGTCGCCCAAGATGGTGACTTAGTCCACTTGGGAAAATTTAAGTGTATGTCAGGAATTAAAGTTTAATTAATATTGTTTATCGGGATTATCTTCTGAAACACACTTAAGTAGGACCTATAAGTGCATTAAGGGGTCATTTTATCATAAGAAAGGGTCAATTAATGATGATGAAAAGGGGAATCAGGGGCTAATATGCCAAAATAAGGATCATATTAGGCACAACATTGTCCTTTTCTTCAAAGGTATACATTTTTTCCCAACACACTAAGCATCCCCATTTTGTGTTGTTGTGTTTCCCCATTCACCCCAAAGGAGACTTGGTGGAACATGAGTTTATTTGTAGCATATGGTATAGATGCATAAAGTTGAATTATTTAAATATATTATTCCTTTAAGATAATGTTTGGTTTTGCAATTCATGATATGTGCTTTCCTATATTGTTATAGAAAATTTGTCTTGGTTTCTAATTTTTTTTAGCACATATACTTTAGTACATTTACTTTAAGTGACATCAGTGTTATGTTTTATGTTATTCACTCAATGATATTCCTAGGTGATAACCAAGTTTTTCTTAGAATGGATTTCCAAGTATGCATTATGCATATCTTAACAATAGAAAAATAGTGACAACAATACACAAGGCTAATAACATGAAACTTGCAGATCAAATTTTTTGGAATCATGTCATGAAATCACAAATAAATGCAAAGGGATCAAGTATAATGAGATCATTGTTGATAACTATTGCATGCAACTTGTCATAAAACTTGAGCAGTTTGATGTGATGGTACAAGTCTTCATGCCTTATATTTGAGATTGGTTCCAATTATTTATAGTTTAAAGAGAGAGCTAGACATTTTATTTGCTCATCATTTGTAATTCTCAATATAGCAGAAGGCAAAGAATCTTGCTTAGAAATTATACTTATATAATATTTTATTTTATGGGATGAGAAACCTATAGTTTTTGAAAGCTAAGAGATTTTCTCTTCAGTGAAGTTTCTTAACATTGTTTTCCTTGATACATTGGTGGAGACTTTTCCTTGATGTGTCTATTCCTAACATTCAACAAAAATGGGTCAAATTTATTTCTATGTTGTGATTCTTATTGTTTTAGTGGTTTTTGAAAAGTAGAGAATACAAATTTCTTATACAAGCATCTAAATGTTGCATATGTTACAAGATTGAGTTTTGGCAAGAATTATTAGCTGATAGGCTATTTACATGGGGAGACCCCATCGAGATCTCCCCTAGTCTGACACCGTCGGGGAGTAGTTCACGGTGCCAGGAAGATCTTCTCAGCTATCTCCAATAATGGAGAGTGGCACAATAGTGATGGGGATTCACTGGACCACCTGTGTAACATGATAAATAATAGCTGCCAGTAGGGCGCACCTCTGTCAATCGCTTTCAAACCTTAATCACCACCCTAGCCTATCCTATTTAAGTCGTTTCTTGAATGTTTCAAAATCACTAGTCTGCAATTAATGTTTGGTTTGAAAGCTTAAGGTTGTAGTGGTAAATTCTCAAGGTTTAGGGTTTGATAAGAGAAATGGTGAGTTTGGGGTTTTTGATGGCCGTGAGCTTGTGTTTGTTGTCTGTGTTGTGGAGTTAATTTGTTGTGGGTAGGCGAGAAAGCTCATGGATCTGGTGGAAGAGGAGTCGCTTGTTTTGACCTACACACAAATTTTCATAATAAGCTTATTTAAATGTATGCCTAGTGTAGGAGTTTCGTTGCCACTAGTAAAGTTTTTGACCACATGAAAGAACGAGACAATGTCTCATGGTATGCGATTATTGCAGCATACAGAAGACATGGGTATCCTCATGAGGTAGTCACACTAATTCACCAAATGCAATGAATAGGTTTACAACCTGACCAGTTCATATTTTCCAGCATACTCCCAGCCTGTGCCAAAATGGGAGCTTTGGAATAGGGTATGGATATCCATCAAAGGATAATAGAAGGAGGGTTTTTGTAAGATATTCTGGTTGGAAATGCTCTGGTAGACATGTATGGAAAATGTGGATGCGTAGACAAGGCGCGTGAGTTGTTTGAAAAAATTCCTCAAAAAGATGTCATCTCATGGAATGTAATGATTGCACGATACACACAAAATGGTAATCTTGACCAGGCATTAAGGCTTTTCGAATCAAATAAATGTACTCTCATGGACTGCAATGATTGTAGGATATGCACAAAATGCATTTGTTGAAAAGGCTATAGAAACTTTCAAGCAAATGCAATTTTCAGGACTTAAGCCTATCAGTGTACGTATTGCACCTGATTGGGGTGCAAGTGCTAGTTTATTAGTTTAACATATCAAAACTTCATAATATTATTCTAGCTTTTTCATTCTTTTATTCTAGTCTTTTTATTATAAAAGGGATAATAGAAGGGTTCTATCTAGGGTAACTATTTATATATTTTCTTCTCTTTGTTTGATTATCTAAACTTGAAACAAGTCTAGTATATTTGGCATTGGTAGTTTGTAACTATTTTTAGATCACATCAATGTCTAGTTTGTTAAATACAACATAGAGTATGAAACATTAAACTCTAAGGCTTATGATTACATTAAAAACCATCTACAACAACTTATAGGATTGCAAATACTATCAAAATATCCATGAGAATTTTTACTTCTTGTAAGTTAAGACCATAAGGTATTCAGAGTCATTATTAGTGAATAGATTTTTATTAGTTTTAACTTGTGTTTTCATCTCTTCACATTCTTATTCTAAATTAAAATTTATATTGATTGTCAAAACTTTTGTATTATAACAATTTTATTGATTATTTATTTTATCATATTGTTGCAATGAGAAAATCATGTTGAATTAGAATAATTTCTCTTACCAGGGGCCACGTTTTCTCATATTGTTGCAGTGTGAAATCTTGTTGAATCCAACTCTAATATTTTTTACACATATTTTTGTAGTGTGAAAATCAAAAAATACTTGAAGGTTCTTAACAAGTCTAATAGTTGTACCAAAGGCCATGTTTAACAAACCAAATACAATTGTTGACTTTTCACTATGGTGGTAAATAAACGATTCTTTTTTCTTCTATTCCATTGCATTAAGTAAAAGTCTTGAATTTGGAAATACCCTTCTGCCTTCATTTTCCAAGAAAATTACTCCAATTTTGTATAGCTCTCCCATGATTGTGGATGATATATGTCCCTATAGTTTTTTAATTGATTTATTATTCAGTTGTTTTTAGACTTACTTTTATTCTTTCTGAATTGAGACTAATAGTAATTTTGTTGGTTATATTGAGGCACAAATTCATTCATGATGGAAAAAGTAACACCCTCTTGCTCATATCAAATGGAATGGTAGATATAAAGGAGGAAATATTCTAGGGTTATTGTTGACTGCATTGAAGGAGGTAGCTTCATATATTGGACACGATCAACACTGTCCTTCTTGGATTCTACATGTTACAACTTACTCCAAGAATATTTCCAATGATGTAGAAGTTTTAAGATATGAATGGGGCATGTTCTCACATTGGAGGGCTCCAAGCATGTGTTTCCATCATTGCAAAAGTTTTTTGGAGAAGTTCTTTGTCATTTTTGTGCATTGTAACTCAGATTTTCAGTCTTGTGACTAGAAATAAAAATTTTAATACTCTATTTCTAAGAATTTTTCAAGAAAGATAGATATTTTAGATTTTTTCAAGTTGTAAGAACACCTTTATTTTAATAAAGTTCAATAATTTTTCCTTTTCAATGACTATCTTATTTTGTGCAATTGATGATTGATGTGTATTTTTGTGTTTTATGTTTAAATCCTCAAATATTAGTCAATTACAATGGCTAAATATACTACTAATTAATGTCAATTGATAATTAAATTGACTAAATATACTACCAACTGACATAAATCAGTGAATAGTGAATACATATTACTAAATATATGACCAATGAAATCAATGAATAAAAATGATTAAATAAGTGACTAATTAACAACAATCAATGACTAAATTAATCACTAAATATATCAATGAATAAATAAATGAATAGATCAATGACTAAATATATTAGTGACTAGATTACAACAAGATCAATGCCTAAATCAATGACTAAATATACTACCAAATCAATCAATCAAAACAACTAATAAATAACTAAAAATGGTTTAGTCATCAATTTTGTCACATTATAAATGATTGGCAATAAACTACTAATGGTCACATGATCATGTTTGGTTATTTATATGCAATTTTTAGTAGTTTTTTAATCATATATTGATATTTATGTACTAGTGTCTATATGGTACCAATTTTTTTTTTTGTCTTTGTGTATGTGCATATTACAGGTTGAAGAAGGATTGAAGATATCTTGAAGAGAAATTTTGCATTTTTGGAACTTTTGTCATCATTCTTGCCAAGACATGGAAACTAAGTTGAAAAATTTATTTCCATCATTTTGACAAACTTGCAAGTGGGAATTAGCATCTCAAATCTTGCACTAGAGGACTACAAAAGAGTTTTCAGAAGCCCTATCAAGGATGCATTCACCTCGACTTAAACCAATCCTCTTGGACATTCTAAAATCAACTTTTTGGTGTAGATACCTGCCCTTAGATATCTCTGACATATGCCTACAAATTATTGTTATAGACTATGTACTTTTGAAAATCTATATTTTACATGTTAGATCATATAGTTCATTTTGTTTCATCATTTCAAATCATTCTTAAGCATAATCAACCACTATCCTTACAAGAATCTCCAGCAACCCAGGTGTGATTGACTCAACATTAAGGTTGAATATCTTTTGGCTTTGTGGTTTGTGAAGATTCTTAATGAAATTTGGGAAGAGGACACTTAAAACACAACTTCTCTATGGGCGATCCCACAAAAATGGTTTACAATTTCTCAGAGATTCTGATTTTGTCTGAAATCACATATTTTTAGAAAATATAATGATTTAATCCGTTAAAAATTCCATTTTAACGATTCCAATTGAAGAGTATTTGATGAAACCACCTTAGATCAAAACCCCTTGGATAGAACCCTGCTAGTTTTAAACCATACCTACAATGGAGTCTCCTTTACACCTATCAAAACGCTGATAAAAAATCAATTTAAATTTACCTTTTTAGTGTCAAATGAATCCATTTAAATTTTTTTTCAAATGATCATGCTATTCCTTGGAATGATCTATCCAATGAATATAATTTTAATATGTTTTGGTTTTATTATGTATTTGTTTTTTTATTTTTATTAAACATAGGTTTTTCACCGAATATCAAGCTTTGTGTTGTGCACATGTGGAAAAATAGAATATTATTAAAAAAAAATTACAAATATGATCGGGCTGGGTATTGATGTCCTTGATCCATTAAGAAAATAATAATTGAATTTTGATACATACAAAAAAATTTATGTTGTATATAGTCCACTTATGTCCAAATTGTAATTGGTCTGACTTTGAGACTTGATTAAACAGAAAATATTTAATAAAAAATTATGAAACCAAATCAAAGTGCTAGATATCTTAGTTACAAATCTAAATTTGAAAAAAATAGAATTTTATCCTTCATACAAAAAAATTTATGTTGTATATGGTGAGCATCACTTCTTAAAAATGTTGTTTTTTTTTTTTAAGATAGCTTTCAAAGAAGATGGAAAAAGAAGTGCAATATGATTCCAATTTTTTTTGAAAAATATATATTTATGATCTATAGATAAAATTTCACAAACCACTATTTTGCATCATCTTAAAATTCCTCACGGTTTAGCCACTATAGGAGCTTGAAAGTGAAGATTTAGTTTAAAAAAATCAGTTTAGTGTCCATTTTGCCCAAAACTTGTAAACCATGATTATGGGATCACCCCCATATTAATTACCCTTTTTTTTGGTTGTCTTTCATGGTCATTGAATTTCAACTAGCTATTTTATTTTAATTAATTTTCAGCATTCAGTGACCATGGCAAGATAGAATAAGTGGCACAATCCATGAAGAGTGGAAGAAATCAGAGGAAACTTGCCACTAGAGGCTACATGTGCTACATGTAAGGGAATTTATCTCCTTGGTCATGAGTTTGGGTCTCTCAACTTTGAAATTAAAGTGGTTTCACATATATGCATGTTTTGATTAGATTAAAATTGGAAGAGACCATTACCATTACAAAAATAGCAATAGAGGCCAAACGAGGGGCTGATAAGAAGTGAAACACCTAAAAATAAATAAAAAAGAAAGGAAAACTAACCGAATAGAAAGAGAATAAAAAACAACACACAAAACAAAACTAGAAGAGGACCAAAACAACTATTGGTCTCCCAGAAGCTTGAGACCTCTAATTGCCTACCACTCCTTATCTAGGAGGTGGATTTTATCATTTAATGAGAGGGGTCCCTTCTGAATTGGAAGGTCTCCTTGGAAGTGGCCTGAGCTGAGTTTCCCACCATCTTTCCTTTTTTATGTGAATGATTCTCATGAAGACCACCCTCAATCACCATTTTTCCACAACTATTCCTGAGTTCTTATTGAAATATGTAGATGGTAATAGTGGTATTATTTATTCTCCTTGCTATAATAAATAGTCTCTTGGAGATATTTCATTATTTTGTCTCAATTGCTATGAATAGTGGCAATTTCCTTCAACAATTTCATTTTGTCCTCCTTTCTACCCACCAAATCTCTGAGCTCATCTACCTCCTTATCCCAATTATCCCATCTATCAAATTATTTGGCGAGGTAGCAAAGCATATGATCCCAATGCTCACTATTCTAGACCTTGCCTAGCCACAAAGTCTATTAGTTGAGAACCCTATTTTATAGCACCTAGATTTTTTTCTTCACAGTGATATGTTGATTGATAAGACACTTTAGAATATAGTTCTAGAAAATGATACTCATTGAAATATCATTCATTTTATGCCGAAGGGGAACACAAGAGGCATAAATTTTATTACCCTGATTGGGTTTAGCAGAGGTCCCTTATAGATTAACGTATATTTTAGGGGATTTTGGGGGGCTAGAAGGGTTAATGATAAGAGGGGTATTGGGAGCATCAAACATCTCATCATGAACAAGGGAGTTTATGTGAGTTCCAGAGGTGGTTTTTAGGAATCATCATTTGATCTAGATGAATTATTAGATCCAAAGGTAGAAATAGGGGTGGTTTCAAGGAAAGAAACACATTTTTTGGAGTCAAGAGATGTTTCCTCATTGACAACAGTTTTTACTCAAGCCCTAGTTATTCTATGAGTTGTGGGAGGGGTTTTATCTAAAGAAAATGTAGAAATGGGCCCTCAAGGAGGTCGGTAGTATTATGATTGACCAAAGTGTTTCTCTTGACAGTGGTTAGGGAGGGGAAAAGAGAATTCTAATGGTGGAAAATGTGAAAAGTTAAACCTTAGTGATTAGAGAGATTTTTACTCTTACCTTGGACATTCTTAATGGATTATTTAAGAGAAGAGAGAACCCGAAAAGAAAAGTTCATCTAGATTTTATGGTAGAAATGGTTTAACATGGGAAATAGATGGGCATGAAAAATACAAAAAAAACCCTCTAACATGACATACATCATAAGAACCTCCATATTTTTACTCCACACCCTAGGGAGGTTGGCCCTATTGAAACTATTTAACAATTTTTTAACATTTTTTTCACCCATAAAAACCTCTCCATATCTTTCAAGTAGTTCCCCTTAGACTTTTGAGGGATGCAAGAACCATTCGGAAAAAGCCATGTTACCTAAACAATTAGCTCAACATTAACAAAGAAGGAGAACCCACCATTTTTTACAGTGCCCCCAATTTAGGAGTTTTCAAACTCAATAGACATCTTAGGGTCATGCCCCTTGATACCCTCCACATATGAGGCCAATTTATGTCATTGGATAATAGTCCAAACCTCCCTATCAAACTTCCATACCTTGCAAGAGGCATATTCATCTTAGACAAGCATGCCCCCCATGAAAAAAATTATAGAAAACAAAGCAAGAGAAGGAGTTATATAAATTTTTTGAGAAGAATACCCAAGCCAGGAATAGAGAGGCTTATAAAAATATTTCCTAGGGAGCATGATTTTCTGTAATTGTAAGCCATGGAAAATGATGAAGCGAGCTAACAAGATATTTGAATCAATCTCATTTTTGCATTACTTTGACATCATTATTAATTAATTCACACATATGCACGGGGATATAAAAGAAATTATTGTAGAGAACCAAATTTGGAGTAAAAGCACTAAGGTTAGCTAGTACATCCACCACTTTATTTCCATTTATATATACATGAGTAGATATGTTATTCCTAAGAGAAATCATGAGATTGCATGATGATATGATAGGATCATTGAGGCCCAAACAAGGTTTATCCATCCCATTTAACAAAATAATTTTATTTCTAGAGTCTCCTTCAATGGATAGGTTGGAAAATCCATCATTCACGATTACCTTATAAATACCATGGTATTTCACCGGGCCACCTCCACGAAGTTGAAACAGTGAACACCAAGATTCATTGCATAAACAATCATTCTCATTATGATCTCTAAGGATCCCACCCCCACCCACTTGACCTCGGTTGTCTTTGGTTGAGCTATCAAAGTTAAGCTTAAGCCAACTAGGCTCAGGGGGAATAGAGAATACTGAGCTCCAATTTGGAGGAATATTGGATCTCAAAGCATTACAAGCCTTAAAAAGATTCTAGGATGAAGCAATTGAGAACTCCAACTTATTAGAATTTCTTTTAGGCTTGCAAGAGGTCATGGTGATATTCTCGACAATCTGACTGGTAACCTTATTGGCAACAACCAACAAAGGGGATTTATTGTCTCTAAATATATTGTTGTTATACTCCTTCCTGAGTGCCAACCCTATGCAAAAATGAGCTTGCCACCATATACCTTAATGAGCATGGGGTGAAAAACTGACAAGCACCAACTATCCAAGTTTCATTTAACATCCTTTTTTCCAAACCCAGCTGGTATTGAAAAGATTGAATTTTTTGATGTACCTACCAAGAGTATGCATAGTGAAATATAATGTGGGAAATGGATTTGACTTCATCTTCACACAAGAAATAGTATTTTCCAAGATGGAAACCTTTCTTCTACAATTTATCCAGAGTGAGAATCTGTTTATGGTAGGTTGTCCACTAGAAGAATTTATATTTGGGCAGAGAATTATTTCTCCAAATATTCATCCACTCAAACAAAGGATCCCTATCACTAGAAATAATGTTGTAACCAAACTTAATATAATAGTTTCCATCCTTAGAGTCCACACAAACCAGTGAGTAGAAAATTGGAGTTAAATAACTTGTGATTATTGACAGCTCTAGGGAGCTCTTCAAGAACCAGGTGAAAGGGGGATCAAATCAATGGGTATGTGCAGGATCATGATGGGCCAAAAAGTGGCGATATGTAAGTGATATAATCGCCCATGTGGCTGATGACTATTTTTTTACCCAAAATTGATGAAACAAAAAGGGTTTTTAAAGGAGATTCTCAACTTTCCACCAATATAAATTATGTTTAACTTTGAATTTAATAAATTATTATTATTCATTTTCTATTTGAATTGCGACTAAATTCCTAATTGATAGGCTGATTGAAAAACATCCATAGCTTTCAAACAATATCACATTTGTTGAATCTGAAACATGTGTCACATTCTATGCTTCACATACTATAGGATTAAAAATAATAATAATAATTTCATGAAGTTTTGACTAAGTTAAGGTGGTTAGACATATGAGTTTTTATATTTTTTTTAAGTTGTAATAAAAAATTCATAAAGAATTATTTACCTGGAAAAAAATTAAAAAAAAATATGCATCACATTGGGACATGAGTCCTCTACTTATATCTAAAATCTTATAAAAAAATATTATCATTTTATTTTACTTAGCATGGTTATACAAAGACCTACTTCATATTTTTCTCCTGAAATTTAAGTACTACTGCATTGAAATTTCAAATTTTCACCAAATATATATATTTTTAAAATAAACCTAGTATTTTAGAAACTACATTCAACTTTCTACAAATTCTATTGTTACATATTTTTTAAATTATATAGATAACTTCTTCAAATTTTTATGTCAAGTTGCCTAACTCTGATTTTCTGAATTTTCATCGCCACTTAAGGGCCTATTTTTTCCATGATGATCCTACACATAATAATTGAGATTAATCTTCAAGTGAGATAGATCCAAGGTAAGGTCCAAGAAATTAGAGACCTTATACCACAATCTATAATAGAAGTCCAACTTCATGATGGAAATAATCAGATGTAAACCAAGGGCCTATGAGGAAAGCCATCTATCATCTCAAAAGGAAACTAGAGTACCAGACTCAAGCTACCAAGAAGAACCCAAGGAGAGAAAATTCTTGGATTTGAAGAGGTTATTCCAGATTATGGATCCTAAAGGAAGATCACAATTATCAAGAAGGAAAATACAATATCTACCCTATAGATACTAATCCTTAAGGATAGAAATACATTCCACCCATTTTTTCAAAATCTTCCAAGTAATTTTAGTTATGAGGGCCATTTCCATTTTATAGGTCTTTCTCAAGTCAAGTCCCACATATCCTTTTCTAGAGCACATGATATCCCAACTCACCAAAGAGAAGTGACTTCTCTTTAGTGCTCAACAAAAGGAATTTGCTTTGAATTTTCTCAAATTTCTCAAAACACACGACAAGCATGAAAAATAACACATTAAGTATAGAGTTGAACTCTAGAGAGTGGAGTTAAGAAGGAGAATTTACTTGCATTTCTAATGAGAGTAGCCTTCCATGCTACCAACTTTCTTTGAAATATTTCTAGTAAGTTAAACAAAATAAATTTCTCCACCTTACCAATAATTAGAGGAATTCCTAGGTACATCAAGGGAAGGGGAAGAATTGAGAAACTAAGGATTTTGGATATCTTGGTTTGAAGTGGAGAGTCAACATTAATAAAGAAAATGACACTTTTAGTAAAATTAATACACTAGCCAAAGGCCGTAGAATTTTTTTTTAGAAAGTTGTTATCAATAGGATTGCACCTGTGTGTGAAAGAAAAAATGCCTTGTGATCCTATGAAACATGGGAATAATTTCAGGTGTGGGTACCCTATTTTGGAAGTAGACCTCCAAATTATAGGTCAAATTCCTTTATGATTTTCTAATGAATGAATTTTTCTTCTAGGAAAAGGGAAGACAAGTTTTGTAATGAATGCATAAACTGAAATTTGAACTATGGTGATGCACCTAAATGATAAAGATGGATAACTGCAAACTGATTCACAACTATTTTTTGGAAAATTGTTTACACAGTTCAAAAGTTGATCACAATTTTTTTTCCAAAGAAGGCCAAATAGTTTGTCTTTTCATAAGGAAAATAAATTCTCACAACTTGAAGAAAAAATTGAATATAAGCACAACCTAAGACCTATGATGTGATGTACAATTATGAACAAGACAAAAATCAAGGTTCTAATGAGTAAAACACAATAATTTCATCAGATCATTCACAAAGACACTCTATATAATTCTGAAGAGGGAAACTTAATAAATTTTGAATGAAAACAGAATGAAACTTTGCACTTAATTGACCAAAAAAAAAAACCAAAACTCTGATGTTGTATTAAACTATAAATAAAAAACTGAGTTACAAATCTTAGTCTCTTTGCAAAAGGTATGCAAGAAGAGATGAAAAATGAGAACTGAGAAAAATACTAATTCTTTTCTCAATATATACAAATGTATAAGAAATCCAATGTGCCAAGAAGTGGAACTAAAAGCCAACTGAGAGTGAAAAATATCTCAAAAATATCCTCTCACGAGAAAAGAAGAAAATCCTCAAAAAAAGGGCCCACAACTGAAGTAAATTGGACTATGAATGTTGTAAACTCCTCTCCATGTTGTGCATGACCAAAATACCCTCAAAACAAATATGAAACTGAAGTTGTCTTAGGAATCTCCATGATTTACTCGGGTATGTGTAGGATCATGATGGGCCAAAAAGTGGCGATATGATTGGTATGTGGCTGACGACATTTTTTGTACCCAAAATTGATGAAATGAAAAGGGTTTTTACAGGATATTCTTAGGTTTCCACCAATATAAATTATTCTTTACTTTGATTTTAATAAATTATTATTATTCATTTTCTATTTGAATTACAAATAAAGTCATGATTGATAGGCTAATTGAAAAAAATTTATAGCTTTTAAATGATATCACATTTTTTGAATCCAAAATATTTGTCACATTCTATGCTTCACATACTATAGGATTAAAAAAATAAAAAATCAATTTCATGAAGTTTTGACCAAGTTAAGGTGGTCAGATATACGAGTTTTTTATATTTTTTAAAATTTGTAATAAAAAAATTACAATTAATTATTTACTCAGAAACAAATTACAAAAAAATATGCATCACAGTTGGACATGAGTCCTATACTTATATCTAAAATATTATAAAAAAATATTATCATTTTATTGTGGTTAGGGTGGTCAGACAAACACCTACTTCTTATTTTTCCCCTGAAAGTTAAGTACTACTGCATTGAAATTTCAAATTTTCACCAAATATATATATTTTTAAAATAAACCTAGTAGTTTAGAAACTAAATTCAATTTTCTACAAATTCTATTCTTACATAATTTTTAAATAATATAGATAAATTATTCAAATTTTTACGTCAAGTTGCCTAACTCTTATTTTTTTGATTTTTCTGCCACTTAAGGGCCTATTTTTTCCATGATGATCCTTGCATTTGATGGTTTTAAAGCCCTTTTCCATTCTCTTCCATTGTTGTATTTTTGGGTTTCACTTTCTTATTATTTCACAAGATGGTATCATTGAGGCACTTTGTCAAATAGTATTTGTGCCTTGTCTATGCTCCCATCTTTATGACAGGTCACGACCTCATTATATTTTTTGGAAAAAGTAGGGTAAAAAAAAACCTCCTCTGTCATCGCCGTGAGTTGTAATTTCAATCTTCACCTAGACCTCGATGAGGTTCAAAGTGACCATCATATCCAAATCCAATATATGGATCCTTGTGGTGCGAGCCCTCTTTGTTTGTATTGCTCTGATATAAGTGATGTATTCATATGTGTTGTAGTCTAATGTTGTCATTTAAAACTCTCATGGAAATATTCTCTTGTATTACTGGCCTCTTTACCAGTGCTTGTGACAGTCATCTCTAATCTATCTCATAATTGTGTCTATGTATTTGTTGACTGTCCTTTTCTTGGGTATGCAATAAAGACAATGATATAAATCTCCCCTTCCATAATATTCTACTCTTGTTATGACTATACAACCCAATGCAAGAGGTGTGTTGGTGTTTTATTTTACCCATTAAGGCTTCATAATGCTTTAAGAGGTTGCCAAACTCTATATTCAAGAAATTACAAAGCTAATGGCCAAGTGACAAGATTTAGTCAAAGATTGAGATCTCCTACACTTTTGGCTCTATGAAACCAAGGAAGGTTTTCCTATATGTGTTCATAAAATTCTTCATGTCTCAAGAACACTTCTATACATAGATACATTCCTATTAATGCGACTAGACAACATCTATCTGGGTTTTGGCAAACCAAAGAATAAGAACAAGTATCTAAAGCTAGGAAAGAAAACTTAGTATAAGGTTTGTATCTCAAGAGAGATAAAATTTTATTTTTAAAAATGTTCAGATCTTGAACCTTTACACTTAGGGCTACTGTCTTTCACCTCTAAAAAGGATCTGGAATGAACTATCTACTACCTCATCCAACCGGGCAAGAGTCACATAAAACATAACCTTAATATCATGGAACTCATCATTATAATTCCTTACATTATGAGATATTTCATTATTTAAATCAATACTCCTTAGTAAATCCTTAGCACATTATCATAAACCTATAATTCCTTTTCAAGTATTTTATTAACTCATTAAGTTAAAGCAAGAAAACTAATTACACATCCAAATATACCATTAGAATCGAATGAAGAAACCATTGATAAATCCATTCATAATCCATGATATGTACAGAGGAGAGAAATTGTCTTAACTATTTTGTAGATTTATTAATATTGGTTATTATAAAAGCATAGCATGCTTATTTTATACAAAACCTGACATGGAATGATTTTCCAACTAGAACCTTCAGAAATACCACAATATAACTTTTTTGTACACAACCTAAGCCTTACGATACAAAAAAACTAACCCCCAACAATGAGCCATGAATTCTCCTTTATAGAATAGGAGAGCAACAAGCATTGGGCTCCATTGTTCATTTCATAATGAATTTCACTTTAACCAAATTAAATTCAAATTTCATTTCAAAAAACTCCTCATCATCAAAAAATAACTGCAATAGACATAAAGGAATAAAAAATGGCTATGGTACACTATTGTAACCAGCCAAAAAAGACAAAAAAACCACCCCAACAACACTACCCCTGCACATGTCCACATCAAGCCTGAACTATTATAACACCACAAAAAGGAAGAAAACACCACCCCAACAACACCACTCATTTCCCAACACTCTGAGTAACCACATGGCCCCGATACAAGCGACTGATCCTGGTTCTTCCTTTAATAAGAAGCGAGACCAATTCTTTACCCATATGTGTACCAGCACTAGACCCAACAACATTACATGGTGCCACCACAATAATTGGAGAAACCGCGAGAATCTCCTCGTCCAATCCCATGAGTTCAGTCAGGGCCGCCAGGTAACTGTGATAGTCCGAATTAGTTTTGAACCCATCACTATTAAAGCTCGACAAGTGACATGGAACATCTAGACCTCATCTCCACCCTTTGAGTGACTGTTCTAGAAGTACTACGTACAATTTGTTTCTCCTTCTGTTGCAAATTCGTTACACTCACTCGAGCGCTTCGTCGTATCACTGACTTATCCATTGGGCTCATGAGCTTTGAACTCATAAATAAGTGAATCACCCACAAACAAACAAAACTCAAAATGTAATGATACAAATGAGAAAATTAGCAAGGATTTATCAAGCAAGCCGGTGCAAGGAACATTAATTACTCAAATTGTAGTACAAGCAAACGAGGGCTTAAGGGATGACATCCCCGCCATAGAATAATTCTGAGCTCATGGAAAATGGTGTACAACCCATCATTGCATTTTCAGGTGAATTATGCTCACATGCAAGGAAAATAAGGATGAGATCCACTAAAAACCTCATGCCATTAATGAGAATAACTTGAAGAGTGTAAATAATCCTCACATTAGTGAATTGTAAAGTTTGAGTTCACACCGTCGATGTGAAAAAAATTGGCATGTCAGAGGACTTAGATCAAGTGAAAGGTCATTGAAGAATCCACATCATCAACTGGGTAACCCAACAAACAATCACACCCCTCGCAATCAAAAACCTACGACCGGGTAGTAGGCCCCATCCAATCACCTTGTACCGTGGAGCCAAGAAACATGTCACCAGTTTGCATGCCTCACAACATTTTCAAAAACATTAATTTGCTCGTGCGAGGCCTGCGAGGGACGGTCATCATTAATCCCTATCATTAAATATCTACCATTGAAATGACATCCACTTGTCATTGTTGGCGCATCGAGACAAACCCCACTCCACCATACTCGACAGATGGCGACACCTCTCACACCTTGCACCACTTTAGTGATTTCGGCAGGAAACCTTGCAAGGTCTACGAGGAATGGTCTAGATCTGAACCACGTGATTTGATGGCCCACCAACTGGATAAGGAAAAGAATTATTTATGATAGTTGGGTCGGCCAGAGAAAAGGAAAAGAAAACCCTCAGAAGCACAAGATTTTAAGTCCACCCAAAGCTAGGGAAAAGCCACTCGACTTAGGAAAAATAATAATAAAACCCAAATAGAAAGAAAATACCGATAGGTCCGGTGAAGGGGCCGGTAACAACATGAAAGACAAAGCTCAGTCGGATGACTTAAAAGACTAGTGACCCCCAATAATAGGTCAATGCCAAAATATAACATGAGGGTTTAAAAGGTACCAATCAATTTTATCATGGGTAACAAAATCCTTAAACCCTAAGCATTTGATCCCCAGCCATAAAAGGTAAACAAACATTCCCAAACTAGGCAAAATTTTGACAAATTTTAAAAGTCCCATCAGTGGCTCCGACTGGGGATGTATGTCCCCTGTAGGCATAGGAAGATTCCAGAATCTTTGGGGAAGCAGACCCAATCATTGAATCACACAAGTACCTTGAAGAATGCTTTACTAGTTTCTCAATTGGAACTTGTTTACATCCAACTTGGTCACCCCAAGCCCCCAAACAAGGGAAATCAGATTTTACCCCTATCAAAAACAAAATTCCCTACTACCTGGAGTAGATCAAATCTGTAAACGCTATCATGAATTGCCCACAAATTAGCTTGGTTATTGACATGTCCCACTATAACACTGTACTTTTCAATGCCACCAATAACTTTTTCAATCTGCAATATGCAATTTTTCATCAACTAAAATTCATAATCATAATGACCTTCTACCTTAGGCTACTTCTAGTCATGTTTCATTAGAACTGAGAAATAGAAACATTCATAATCCATTTGATCCTTGACATCACACAACTCAGCATCAAAAAAAATGGCATCAAAATCAGTTTGCACATCGAACTGAAAAGCCTCATAAAAAAAATTGTGCATGTTGTACAAACCATTGTGGCATAAAATAGAAAATGCATAATTTGGGGAATCCTCACCCTGATGATTACAATATAAGTCTAATTTCCAATAGCTATGTTTAGATGTCATAGAACACTTCATGATATTATCGAAATGGGAATCATAAGTCACTTCTTGCTCTAGGAAATGTGTGAATATATTCATTTTAGGCCCCTCACAATGTACTTCCTCCTGCATCCCATTGTCTAATTCCAAATAAAACACCTCAATGGAAGGCTCTAGCAAAGCAACTTCAACAAGGGAAATAGGTAAAAAATTGTGTGCATTGGCCTCCTTATGTTCAACACTACCTATTGTATGTGTTAATTTATAAGTGAAAATTTCAGCACAAGCTAAAAACTTTTCACAAGTAATATCAATGACACTTTCATTATAAGCTGAAAATTTTTCACAAGCAATATCAATGACACTTTCATTGTAAGCTGAAAAATTTTCACCAACAATATCAATGACACTTTCATTATAAGCTGAAATTTTTTCACCAGCAATATCAATGACACTTTCATTATAAGCTGAAAAATTTTCACCAACAATATCAATGACACTTTCATTACTACTCTCAGAAAAGCTCATCTCAAGGGGTGACAACAAGTCCATTTCAGCTTCATGAAAATAGTCAAGATCATCAATGACACCAATACATTCATGAATGTGTTGGTTACCTTAAGTATTATTCTTTAGATCATAGTATTGAACACACAACTTATTTTCTTCAAATTCCTCATAATTTACACAACAAACATGTTGCATTACTAGCACATCTACTCTATTATCATCCCATGTGTCATAATCTTCCTCATTGATGCAAGAATGTGCACATGTATTGGTTGTTAGCTGATCAAAATGTTCATCTTTATCCATAGAACATGGAACTTCAAGTTTTGACATATTCTTTTCATTTGTTTGCATTGTTGTATGATTTCTTTAGATCTGACAACTATTGTCTTCATTTTGAGAATCCACATTTAGTACATAACCATAATTAGCTAATTCCACAATCTTTATCCAATTAGGTACCTGATCAAAGCTATAGGGCTTCAATTCTTCTGCCAGAGTACTCAACCTAGGTTCATAAATCTCACAAAACAAATCAATGCACATGGACTCCTTAGGTCTGAAAACTTTGGGAATTTCTATCAAAGAATCCAAAAATCTCAAAAAAACTGATATGGAGATTCTCCCTCTCGTCTCTTCATTTCATATAATTGTTGTACAAAAGACTTTTGATCAACAATACTCAACATTTTCTAACATTCAACTTGGGGCTCACTATGATCTTTATACTTTGATGATGGAGAGATCATAATAGAAAAAGCATTGTCAGCCTGACAATCATTTCCATTATTTGATCCTTGAATTTCATTTGCATAAGGTGTCCTGGAATAAAACACACTTGCAGCTAGATACCCTTTCATCATAGTATTTCAAGTTGTTTTGAATGTCCATGGCAGTTTGGTATGCCTAAATTAATGTTGTAGGCTCTTTATCCCTTAACAAGAATCCCATCTTACTATCAAATGCACCAAGATACACAACCAAGCATTCATCATCATTTGGTCACATACTTTATGGGATCTCCCTGATAGCCTTTGCAAATCGAAGATTGAAAATAGGGACCAACTCTTTTTCTCTTATATGGATCTCCATAAATTGTTTCCACACCTCACCTGGATCCTTTCACCAAATCTCTCCACAAAGGCTATCATCAATTGACACCATGAAGCTATAGAACATGATGGTAAATATGAAAACTAATCCCTAGAATCATCCTTCAAGGATTGAACAAATAGTTTCATAACAACGTCCTCATGATTTATCTCATAATCCCACATCACATCCTTGAATGTTTTCAGATGCTTAGAGGTAGATTCTACACTTTGCCCTGTACATTTAGGAAAATATTTCCTAATCTTATTAGGAATTAAATTAGGGAAACCCTTAATACTAGTGAAAACCAATGGCATACACCATTGAATTACAAGATCCCCTGAAGGGCTTATTGAAACTTGTTCCCTTTGCATATTTGTGTTTGACATCTCATATGAAAACTTTCTTGTACCCATTCAGTCATTATCAACTTTATACATGGTTATCAAATACATCATTTACTAATTTGGCCATGATTCTAAAAATTGACTACAATACTTATGCCTGAGCTTTTAGAGGCATTATGCAACATAAGAATACTTCTCAAATCATATTATATATTACACTATTAGAAGTATGGAAAGACTAACCACTATTCCTTTCTTAATGCTAGAACATCTAATGAGGAACCATTAATCATCCCTAGTTATAGATGTTTCTCCTAATCGAAATATTGACCTGTTTAGATTAATGAGAATACTTAGAAATTAGGTAGCACTTGCTAACCTTCTCTCCTTGACTGTAAATGTTATAGATCTGGGACTTTTCCTTTTGTATCAACTGGTTCTTCAGACAAAGTCGCCACCTCTTCAACAGAGGACTGAATTTCAAAAGAATATGAAATTCTTTTATTTTTTTTTAAAACATTGAGCACGTTCTAGGTCTTTGTCCACAATAGAGTCCCATTCGAATATTATGAGATCATACTACTACCAAAATTTTCCACATCCATAACCTCTTACCATCCAAACTTAAAGCTTAGATCCACAAAACAAATGAACTTGGCATGTCACCACCTACTTCTTATGGTTTCTCTCTCTTTTTATTTTAAATTTATCAAAAGTTCTCCCCAATGACATCACCATCCAACTAGTGACTTGGGCAGAAAAACAATTCAATAAAATTCAACTTTTGGTTACAAGTAACATGTCAAGATTATAATGACTGTATAACAACATTGTTTGCAACAAAATTTATTGAGCTTCTCCCCAGTAGATTCGTCATTCTGTTGGTGTTTTATTTTACCCATTAAGGCTTCATAATGCTCTAAGAGCTTTCCAAACTCTATATTCAAGAAATTACAAAGCTAATGGCCAACTGACAAGATTCAGTCAAAGACTGAGATCTCCTACACTTTTGGCTCTATGAAACCAAGGAGGGTTTTCCTATATGTGTTCATAAAATGCTTCATGTCTCAAGAATACTTATATACATAGATGGATTCCTATTAATGCGACTAGACATCATCTATCTGAGTTTTGGCAAACCAAAGAATAAGAACAACTATCTAAAGCTAGGAAAGCATACTTAGTATAAGGTTTGTATCTCAAGAGAGATAGAATTTTATTTTTGAAAATGTTCAGATCTTGAACCTATACACTTAGGTCTACTGTCTTTCACTTCTAAAAAGGATATGGAATGAAATTTACAGTGCCTCATCCAACTGGGCGAGAGTCACATAAAACATAACCATGATATCAAGGAACTCATCATTATAATGGCTTACATTATGAGATTTTCTATTATTTAAAACAATAGTCCTTAGTAAATCCTCAATACATTATCATAAACTTGTAATTCCTTTTAAAGCATTTGATTAACTCATTAAGTTAAAGAAAGAAAACTAATTACACATCCAATTATAACATTGATAAATCCATTCATAATCCATGATATGTACACAAGAGAGCAATTGTCTTAACTATTTTGTAGATTTATTGATATCAGTTATTATAAAAGAATAGCATGCACTTATTTTATACAACACCCAACATGGAATGGTTTTCCAACTAGAACCTTCCAAAATACCACAATATAACCTTTATGTACATAGCCTAAGCCTTATGATACAAAAAATTTGACTGCCAACAATGAGCCATGAAATCTCCTTTATAGAACATGAGAGCAACAAGCATTAGGCTCCATTATTCATTGCAAAATGAATTTCACTTTAACCAAATTAAATTCAAATTTCATTTCAAAAAAATCCTCATAATCAAAAAATAACTGCAATACGCATAGATGAATAAAAAATGGTTACACTGTTGTAACTAGCCAAAAAAGATAAAAAACACCGCCCCAATAACACCACCCATGTGCACGTCCACATCAAGTCCAAACCATTGTAACACCAAAAAAAGGAAGAAAACACCAGCCCAACAACACCACTCATTTCCCAACACCCCAAGTAACAACACGACCTCGATATAAGTGACAGCTCCTGGTTCTTGCTTCAGTAAGAAGTGAGACCGGCTCTTTACCCCTACTTGTACTAGGACTAGACCCAACAAAATTAAATGGTGCCACCACAATAATTGGAGAAACCACGAGGACCTCCTAATCCAATCCCATGAGTTCAATCAGGGTCACGAGGTAACTACGGTAGTGCGAATTAGTTTCAGACTCCTCACCATCAAAGCCGGAAGAGACCTCGACAGGTGACATTGAACATCCAAGCCTCATCTCCACCCTTTGAGTGACTATTCTAGAAGTACTAGGAACAATTTGTTTCTCCTTTTGTTGTAAATTTGTTACACTCACTTGAGCACTTCATCGTACCATTGACTTATCCATTGGGCTTGTGAGCTTCAAACTCAGAAAGAAGTCAATCACCCGCAAACAAACAAAACTCAAAATGCAATGATATAAATGAGAAAATTACCGAGCATTTATCGAGCAAGACAGTGTAAGGAACATTAATTGCTCAAATTGTAGTACAAGGAAATGAGCGATTAATGGCTGACTTCGCCACCACAGAATAATTATGAGCTCATCGAAAATGGCGTACAACCCATCATTACATTTTAGGTGAATTTTTCTCGTATGCACAAAAAATCAAGATGAGATCCACTGAAAAACCCGCACCATTAATGAGAATAACTTGTAGAGCGCAAATAATCCTCACATGGGTGAATTGTAAAGTTTGAATTAAAACTGTCGATGTTAACAAACCTGGCATGTCGGATGACTTAGATCAAGTCAAAGGTCATTAAAGAATCCACATCATCAACTAGGTAGCCTAGCAGGCAATTACACCCCTCCAAGTAAAAAACCCACGACCGAGAAGTAGTCCCCATCCAGTCACCTTGTACTACGGAGCCAAGCAACATGTCACCAGTTCGCACACCTCATGGAATTTTTGAATACATTAATCCATTTGTTTGAGGTCTATGAGGGACGGTCATCATTAATCCCTATCACTAAACATCTACCATTGAAATGACATCCACTTGTCATTGCTGGCGCATCAGGAAAAACCCCACTCCACCGTACTCGACAAATGGCAGCATCTCGAACACCTCGCACCACTTTAGTGATGTCGAAAGGAAACCTTTCAAGGTCTGCAATGAATATTCAAGGTTTGAACCCTATGATCCAATGGCCCACTAGACTACATATGGAAAATAATTATTTATGACAGTGGGGCCGGCCAGAGAAAAGGAAAAGAAAACCCTCGAAAGCACAAGATTTTAAGCCCACCCAAACCTAGGGAAAAACCTCCCAACTTAGGAAAAATAATAATAACACCCAAATAGAAAGAAAAGACCGATAGGTCGGGTGAAGGGGTTGGTAACAACACAAAAGACAAGGCTCAATCGGATGACTTAAGAGACCGGTGACCCCCAATAACAGGTCAATGCCAAAATATAACGTGAGGGTTTAAAAGGTACCAATCAATTTTATCATGGGTAACAAAAAACCTAAATCCTAAGCATTAGATCTCCAACCATAAAACGTAAACAAACATGCCCAAACTAGGAAAATTTTTGACAAATTTTAAAAGTCCAATCAAGGTGATTGATTTATGTTGAATGGTGGTTGCCATTTAAATGTTGAAACTATCCCTAGGTCATTTGTATTTCCTGAAGGTCTCCTAGTATTTGAAACCTTCATTTATCATGATAGAAGATCTCATAGTTATAGATATCATATTCATTCATAAAGGCTCTCATAGTGCACTTCAAACTTGCATAAATAGATTGAGTGATTTCTCTATCATGGGAAAGTATCTAACTTCTTATTGTTCCTTCATGACTACCTAGAGTATTTTTTTGATTCATAAATCAATAGTAAAAGCTTATCATTTTCATTCTAAACTATCAATGGTATTTGATTATGATAATCATAATGGGAAATCTTTCAAAGACTCTGGCATTTCTTCATTATAGTTCATTGCTCATGATTGTACTACTCCTCATGGTATATAATTAAATACATGAATATTGTTGTTCTCAAGTGATCAAAAGATTATTTAATGGCACAAGATTGTTGTATATATAAAAGGCTGCCCTTATTGCTCTATTTACTGTACTTCTAAAAATGGATGCCATGCTTTTGAAATGGTGACTATGACCATTGCAAGAGGCACTACTCCTTATATGTATTGTTTTATTTTAAACATGCATGTTTATCTAAAATTTACTCTCACAATTACTTAAGAAAAATACATGTTGGGCTCAACCCTTGTGGGAGCCCATTTTTTCACCACATGCTAAAATGTTGAAAGAGATGTATCATGAAATGAAAGATAAACCTTTACCTGGACCATGAACAAACATGTTAGATAAAATAGTACCTTTCCTGGTGATTTTCTTTGGATATATTTAATAGAGTTGTTCATTTTTCCTTTGCTTGGTTCTTTATAAGATAGCAAGTAATTGTTTGATTAAAGATGCATAGGGTTTGTATGGAACCCCGATCTCTAACATCTCTTTTCACCCTTGCACATTTCTCTCCTAGAGTAGCAACTGGACAACTCAACGATGCTGGGGTGATCTTCAACATGATTCATCATTCACCAGGTAATGACGGGTCCCATATCTCATTTTATGCATTTCCTTTCTTGTATCTTCTTGCTATTTTGTATCATTTCAAGCTCAATTACTCCCATGGCTTATGTGGGACTTCTGAATATTTATTATATCTTCAAAGCATGAAACAACAATGTTTATGCAATCTTGTATGTTCTTTAATTTCAAAATGAATAAAATACACCATTACCATGCAATTTTGATAATTCTTCTCTTTCAAACCTTGCATAATCAATTGAATACCATTTTAGATACTTCATTGCAAATGAATTATAAGCATAAAATGAATGTACATTTCACTTTAAATGTAATGAGCTGCTCTAGCTCTACCAAATTGAGCTAAGGTGAAATTTTGGTAACAAGAACATTGATCCACCCCTTAGCCTCCATAATGGTGGATTCCCCCAAAAGGATCACATAATCAATATTTTTTTGATGATATATTGGTTGAGAAATAGAGGAGGGCATAAAGCTAGCCAAGGTTTTTTGGCTTCATTTTGGATCATTATTGTTGTAGATTTTACTAAGCTTTGCTTATTTCTTCAAAGGTTGATAAACTGATGAAGGGATATCTCAAAGAATGATAAACCAAGGGGATTAGAGACTTGTATGCAATGTGTTTACATGTCTCTAGTGGTAATCTCATCTAGAGGTTGCCTCAAAGGTGAAGGAATTTGGAGATTTTGGTAGTTTAAGTGTTTTTTGTGTAGGAGTAGATTTTAGGTGGTTCCAAAAAATTTGGGTCAATGTATGTCATTGCATGTTAGTGGAGTAAATTTTTTGGATCCATTTCAAAGGTTTGGATCAACTTTGACTAGTTGGGTTTTGCTATTTTGATCTCCGGATTATTGCATGTGTAGTTTCTATGTGTTTACAAGGTGTGTTCATGAATTTTGGAGTGTTTTAGATGCTTTTTTTGGTGTTTTTCAAATTTTATGTTATGAGAAGCATATCTTGATGTAATTTTATTATTCATACATTTATTCTCCTATTCACAACTTTGTATGAAGTTTGGGTGGTTTTGTGTGGTGTTTACTCTACTTTCAATGTAAGATTTGGGTTCCAATTTGGACATTTTAATGTAATTTTTTCTATAGTTGTTTGTTGCTATTTTATAATTTATATGACCGAGATTTTGATTTAATTCCATGATAACATCTGAAATACATTATTCCACTTCAATTGCATCTATTACTCGATTTCCATTTAGTGTGTTTTGGTGCTCTTTTTGAGTTACCTGATTTGCTCTATTTCAAAATTAATAGACATAAAAAATTTAGATATTGGTGTAATGTAGAAAAATGTATCCCTTTTTCCTTAATTTATTTGGGAATAATTAATGATAAATTGGACTTAATATCACCTTGATTTAGTGTTGTGAGGTGTTTTACATGTTCACACTAGGTCTTGGGCCCATTTTAAGCCAAAATTACTTAAACTTTCCCCTAATTCAATTTTGTTAATTAAACCTAATGTTGTAATGTGTTCTACATATTCACATTGGATCTTGTGTCTTTCTAAGCTAAATGGACCTCATTTTAATATTGTAAAGTGTATTTAATCACACTTTCATATTGAATTTTGTGTCTCTAGCCCTAAGTATCCTTGACATCATAATTAACAGGCCCCTAATACCCTATATTGTGCATCCCAAGGCCTAATTTGATCAAATACCTGATAAAATCATCATATAAACCTAATTTCTTCATTCTTGGACAATCCAGCTGGCAAAAGAGCCCTTGTGGGACCAAGTTGCCCATTTGGGAAAATTAGTCCTATCTAGGTGGACTAAGTCGCCCAATTTGGCAAATTAGTCCAAGTTGGGCCACTTTCGAGATTTGATCGAGAAAAATTAGGGTTTAAGTTTATTTTTCCTCCATGTCAGCCTTGAGGATCAAATTAATAGGTGTTTTAGGTAAATTTCCTATGAATACAAGTCTCGAAACCCAAATTCACAACTCTCTCATTCATTATTCATCATTCATATTCTTTCTCAAGTCAAGCAACTTTAGGTTTTTGCATTATAAGTCATCAAGACATCTTTCCACAACATTCAAGGGTTGAATCTGTATCCATTATTGTAGAAATTCAAGATCAATCATCACGACAACTTTCTAATCTCTTTACCACATGTTCATACTTCATTATCTCTTTTCTTCATTTTGGTTTAATTACCTATAATGGGTTTGACTAAGGCAAACCCCCATGCCCTAACATTAAACATTATCTCTCTCTCTCTCTCTCTCTCTCTCTCTTTGTATGTTTGCAGATTTAGGTACCTTGCGAGCTTGGAGAATTATTCAAGAATAAGTTGAAGAGATTTTGAGTAGGTCAAGATCTACAACAAAAAGACACCTACAGGATGAAAATTAAGGTTTTTGGTTTGAATACTTGGAGGAATAGAAATTGTAGGTCAAGACCTTTCGTTTCCACCTTCAGATTTTCAAAAAAGATAAAAAGGACACTTCCCCAGTTGTGGTGACTTAGTTCCACTATGCAATTTTTTAAAAGATATTTGTAGATCCAAATACTCATTTGGCTAAAACAAGCCTTGGTGCAGTTTTCTAGAATCTTACTAAAATTGGACTAACTCCCCCAGTTTGGCACAATTGTCCCGCTTGGCTTAAAAATCAAATTTTATAGAATCTCAGGGACATTTGCAGTCTTCACTTCAACCTCTACCATTTTCAAGGTGCACTCTTTTTGTTTATCCCTTATATCTGGCTTTGTATTGTCTTTAATCTATCTTCCTGCATATCACAATGTGTTATCAAATTAAGTGTGGTTTCTAGGTTTTACATTAGTATTTGATTTCCTTTATCCATTTCGAACATTTATATCATTGCATCTAGACATACTTCACCCACATTTTCATAATCATGAATGGGGACATTGTACATTTTATCCTACCTCTCTCCTTTTAGGTGAAAAATCCTAGAAGTGTTAGTTTTTTGCTACCAAAATCGTTGTATACATTTTGGTGAACTCACTTTGAGAATACCCTCTTGTCTAATTTGGAGTTCATCATCATCCTAGAATAAGTTTTCATTACATTTTTCATTAGTTAAGTTGCATTCTAGGGTTTCAAATTTTGCATTAGTGAAAGTGCATATAGGTTGCATTTTGCATTTACATCTTAGGTATGCATCATACAACACAAAAAACATCAAATTCCATTAAAAAAATCTGAAAATTCTGAGAAAAATACTCAACGGGACTGATTTACCACCTTGGGAGACTCAGTCCCTTTATGCCCCTAAAATTGTCTTTTATAAAGCTGAAAACCCTATTTTTAAGCGTTCTTTTGCTGCCCTTACCTATTTGTATCAATTGGCTATATTTCGGTTACATCCATTTCATTAGATCTAGCTTAAGTTATCTCATTTCATGCATTGCTTAATTAAAAATTTTCATTTACAACATTTCTGTTTTAGGTTGTTGCATAATTTAATTAGAAAATTACCTTGTTTCACATCTAAAAATTGCATTTCATCATTTCACTTTAGGTCATTACATTGCACTTTCTTTACTTTTCCATGATAGCATGTTTACTTTTAAGAGATGTGGCTTTGATTTGGTTCAAAATAGATTGCATAAATACAACATCCCTTCTTATGAGTTCAATTTAGATTACAACAATGCGTTCATTAAGAAACATGTTAATCACCAAACCATTGACACAATCCTTAACATTACCTTACCCATTGATGAGGATGGTAGTGTTGACAATCATTACAATAAAACTTGTTCTTCTCCCAATACCTCTCCTATTAGTGATAGAGGTGACTTGTTGAAAGAAGATACAAGAATTGAGGGTCTTGATTGTCCCTCTCCCCATCCCCATTTTGAAGAAATTAAACAACAAGAAGATGAGATCATTGAAATATTACTTGACATCACCTTACCTAGTCTCTATAACCATACCAATCAAAATTTTCAATCTCCTAATATCCTTCATCAATACAAAGATGATAGGTTGGTGTTAGAAGATCCACCTCCTAAGTCATGAGACTCTTGACTCTCCCTTCCCTAATTCTCCTACCATTTGGGACAATCTATTTGAAAATCATAGTGGTCCTTCTGTTGATGCATCCCCTACTTGTGATGAAGCTAGTGATGGTCATATTACAAGCTCTCCTACTAGGGTAGATAATATGGAACACACAAATGAGACCTTCACAAAATAAGAAAATCAAATAGAATTTTATCCTAATCATCCCACTATTGATAATCCCATCATTGATCATTACCCTACTTGTGATGAACTAATTTTAGAAGAACCAACCCTCAAATTTCAAACATGTGGCTTGTAGTTCTCCTAAAAACACTCCTCCTAGGGAGGATATCATGATGTAAGACATAGAAAACATTGACAATAATAATATTATTCCCTTAGAAGAAGATGCAGAGCCCATGTTAGACTCTCCTTCACTAGGGGACATTAATATTATTCAACCTAACTCATCCTTTATCCATCTTCAAGAAAACCTAAACCTGAACTTATCCTTTACCCACCTAAGAATAATGTGTTGTAGCAACTGACTTATAATACTGTTTCTCACACACATTACTCTAGAAACAATCCGCACCCACCACAATCAACCCCAACACCCTTACCTTTACCAAATCCCATATTGCCTCACAATCCTTGATTAAATTCACACATTAGGGAGTATGATGTTTTTGAAAAACTTAAGAATACTCTTGCAAAGATATCCCTATGGGATTTAATTCATAATTCACCAAGCTATTGCACTATGATTCAAACAACCTTATAATAAGTTCTTGTCCCTTATACTATACAACCAAATGAAATAGCAACTATAATTCAAGGAATCAATATTGATATTGTTTTTCACCAAAGTGAGCTCCCTCCTTTGGACGTGCAAAAATAAGTTGAAGCTTTCATAATCATATCTCGATACAAAAGAATAGGGATAAAGTGAACCATTGTTGACAATGGCTTCGTCATTAATGTGTGTGGTGTAAATATTTTGGATAGGCTACGGGTGGATAAATCAAACATTTAACCTACATGTTTTTGATAAAAGGGTAAAACGGGTTTTACAGGAACCCGAAACCACAAAGTTTACAAAATAGCGAAGAGAACACCAAAGTTCCACCAAAAAGAATAGTTGCCTGAGAAAAAACCAGCAGTAAAGAAGCAAAAAGGACCAGAAGGGTCAAGAAAGAAGGGACAACAAAGAAAAAACCTAGGAAGCCCCGACCATTACTTCAGAGACCTAAGGACAGTCTCTGTCTCCGCCTCCATATCCTGCATATCTTTAACCCCCTTTTTAAAGGTTTGAACCATTTTCGGAGTTAGGGGGGCCTTGCACTTCAAGTTGGCACGGGTTCTTCTGGAAATGCCACCATTTGTGTCCTAGATTTTATCTTTTGTATCTTCTAGGTCAACCACCAGAGATCCCTGCTGGGCTTGGTCAAGCTTTTCAGTCATCGCATTAATAATTATAGCATTATGTCTTGCTATACGGTTGTTTTGTGCCATGATAGTTCTGATGGTATTCCTTAAGCTCTCAGCATCGGTATCAATGTTCCTATTACTATGCGTCGGTTCTCTCTTACTCATTTCAGCAATATTAGCACCCATTTCCTCAATCTTACTTTGCAGGGCCCAGTTTTTAATTTTAAGCTCATTGATTTTAGAGAAAGTCCAATCCAGGAGTTTAGAATGGGACTCATAATTGGTTTTAGCAAGGTAGAGATAATCAAGAGAGGGCTCTTTTCCAGTGTTAACAGGGGAATTATCGACAATGTGTATGTCTGGTAAAGGGTCAGCACAAAGCTCAGAGATGTTGGTATTAGCTTCCTCTGACTTACAGGAATCTTCGGTGTAAGAAACAAGGCTTTTAGCTTGGGTAGTCTTGCCAGTAGAGCTGATTTTAGGAGGAGGACAATCAGGCTCAGGCTCAACACGGATTTTACTCGAATCCTTGGAAGGGCAAGCATGCAAACTAGGGGCTTTTCTACCTGGGCTAGGGTTAGGCAAATACTCCAAGCCACTGGGCTCAATATCATCACTCTCATCATCAGGGTTAGTTTCCAAAGTAGCAGGGGCCGACACATGCAGATGTTCAACAATAAGCCTAATTAACCTAGTATGAAGAATAGGAAATCTTTTGGGGTTTTTTTAATTGTCCTCCAAACTTTTCTTCAAAGAGAAGAAGAGATAATAGGGGATAGAGACCCTTACCTTGTGATGGAAATGGTTGAGGAGAGCGAAGTGATAACCATAGACTTTAGTAAAACACCCATCCACAGTGATATACTCCATAATGGCCCGAAGAACCTTTCTCCATATAGATTTTATGGAGTCAACATCAAAGTAACTATTAGCAATTTCGACCAAGCTTTGCTTTTCCTTGTTCTTTTTGGGGAATCTGATAATAGCTTCATCAAAGTAAGCCCTGTCCCTAAAAAACTTCGTCCCATTAGTGGGTAATCTCGTAACTTTGGCAATAAGACTTTTATTGAGCTCCACGTTCCTGCCAAACAGGGTCAAGTAACCATCATGCCAATTTTTGGCGAAGAGATTCGTAGCCTCCTGATCAGAACCATGAAGCTTCTCTAGGAAAGGAATAAGTCCTCCACTTTTAATCTTGTTCCAAACCTTAGCATTTTTCATGTGGGTTTCATAGCTGTCCAGCTCAGTTCGCTTTCTATCTCCTCCCATACCGGTCGACACAGTGAGGAAAATCCAAACACAAGCCTTTCTAAAATTGGCCCTACCAAATCTTAGAACCCACAAAGCATGCGGAGTTAACTTGAAAATTACTCCACTAGGCTCGGTCCCATACAATCTAATTATTGTGATGTGAGAGATCCAACCTGTCCTCATTAAAGGGATAACACGTCGCCTTGCCATGTGATTTATCATAATTTAATAGGGCATAGACATTAATATTTAGATTGCTATTATTTAGCTAGGTACACACTTCTTTGCTCTTAACTCCTTCATTAGCAAAAAAGTCTACAACAGCATTGGCTTCTCTTTAGGCGTGTGATATTTTAACTTTTTCAAACTTGGCCACTTTCAATTTAGCTTCATCAATCCATGAGTTGATGGTCCATGAGGGTGGAGACTTGCCACAGAGGTAGTCAATTATGTTTTTGGAGTCTCCTTCAAGCCATAAATTTTTGATGTTAAGAATTTGGGCTAAATTTATGATATGGTAAGCGCCAGCCACCTCCACCAAGTGATTAGTTTGAGAGCCAAGAGGAGAGGCAACCACACCTCTGAAGTTGCCATTGGAATCCCTTATAACTCATCCACAGCCCGCCGCCCATGGATAGCCTTTAGCTGCACCATCAAAGTTAGCTTTGATCCACCCATTAGGCGGAAAAGTCCAACAAACTCCCTCTCTATCATTTTTGGCCTTCATAGTAGAGCTAGAAAAATTAGGATTTATGTTCCATTCCTTAGCAACACAAAGATCATAGTTCGAATACTTTGCATGCAAGGTCTTCCTATCCTTCTGGGCCACGACACTGAAGTTTTCCTTTAGAGATCTGGCAATTTTATCAAAGACATAATCCACAGAGGCTTCTTTGCCCCTAAAAATTTTTTTGTTGCGTTCTTTCCAGAGGCCTCAAGCAATATGAGGGAAGGATAAATCCCAAAAATATCTAAGTAAAGGATTCTTTGTTGGGGCTTTCCGTTGAGAAAAAAGATCTTCAATGAACATTGGGAAAACCCAAGAAAGGTTACATAACCTGATAAAAATTTTCCAAAGAGAAGCAACAAAAGAGCAATGAAGGAATAAGTGACTTACAGATTCAACATCCATCTTACAAAGACAGCATCTATTAGGGATTTGAAATCCACGTTTACACAGGTTGTCAATCGTAAGCAACTTATTTTGCGGCAAGATCCAAAAGAAGATGTTAATTTTAGGTATTAGATAATTGCACCAAGCTTTAGACCAAAAGGGAGGATGATCCAGAGAAGAGGTGAGCTTAGCAAAAGCAGCAAACACAGAAAAATTACCAGAGGGATCATCAATCTAGACTGCACAGTCCTCCAGCTGCTCTGAACTAAGTCTAACAGCCAGCAATGTAGTCTGAATGGGGACCAAAACCTGACTGACTCTGCCCAAGTCTACCTAATTACCATTCACTCTGTAATCTTTAACATAAGTTTCAAACCTAGCCTTGCAATTCTTAGCCCAATCTCTGAAGGGATTGATTTTTATCAAGGGTTCCTTAAAAAGCCATCTATCTTCCAAGAATCTGGTACTATTACCATTTCTCACTTACCAACCAATGCCTTCCTCCACAATCTTTTTTCCAATAATTAAATTGTTCTAGCATATAGTTCCTCTCAGAAGAAGGTGTGGGTCCTTCTTAATAATAGAATAGCAATTGTTTTCTCAATATTTGCTAGCTAGAATATCTATCCACTCCCTGGAGGAGGAGAAGATTCTCCAAATTTGCTTAGCCAAAAGTATTTTTTTAATAGTTTTGATTCTTCTTAACCCAAGTTCGCCATTCCTTTCAGGTCTATAGACCAGATTCCAGTCAATTAAGGAAATTCTTTTATTTTCCTCAACACCCAACCAAAGAAATCCTTTTTGAATTTTTTCAATTGTATCAGCATATTTGGCATGAATCTTAAAGAGGCTCAGGGCATAGATAGGGAGATTCTGGAGGGAGGCTTTGAGGAGCTGAAGCTTACTAGCTTGGCTAAGCAAAGCACCTTTCCAATCTGCAAGCTGCTTACTGAATCTATCCACCAATGATATCCAGAAAGAGTCAAGAGGTTTCATACTTAAAGGAAGACCTACATGTTTATCTATTAGTGGATTTGACAATGTAGGACAAAAATCACCTTGTGTGATCACTTTTCCTCTTATCGTTAGAATAGCCACATTAGACACATTGATCCATGTTATGTCACATGATGTTTCATATAATCTTATTTTAGGTAGGCCACAAATTCATGCAATGAATGGGTTGCCTTCCACTCTTTATCATAAAATGAAGTGCATCTACAACAACAAAGTGTACACACTTTGATGTTTATCCTAAGCCTTACAGTGTATTACAACTTGAGAAAAACAAAGAAACTCCCTTCAACACATTAACACCAACCACACAAGTGGAACCAATACAACAAACAAAAAAAGAAAAACATATTGAACAATTCACGAAGCTATTAGACGATGATTGGGGTTCCTTAGACTTCACACCTACATTAATGGAAGACTACAGGATCATACATAAAGACTCTATAAAGGGAAAATCAGTTTTGTCAAGGCCAAAATCGGAGGATCCTTTGACATCATTCACTACAACCACTTTAGAAAAGGAAGATAATTACACAACAAACTTTTTCGAACTCAAAAATGAACAACAACCCAGTCCAACAACATTGAAAAATATTTATGGAAAAGGTTATGAGCTTATGAAACAACTTGGATATAGTGGAAAAGGATGTGGTGCACACGAACAAGATATCCACAACCCTATCAAGCCTAACATGCAAATGACTCATGGTCCTGGTTATTGTCCTTTGATAGAAATCACCAAGCATTCACCTAATACCAACACTATCCCAAATGACCCTTCTAAACCAACCTTAACACTAGTGCATCATGAACTGATAGACACTAGTAATCTTTATCCTTTGCATGAAATGAAACAAACAAATAAGTCTTTGCTTAACGCCAATGTCACCTCGCAAAACACTAATGATTTGAATTTTACACACTCCTCTAAAAGAGGATACAAAATCTCACAATCTATAGTGTCTTGCATAGGTATGAAATCTTGTCCTAAGCAAGAGATGTCTTTGACACACGGTAGAGGAACACCTTCTACCTTTGATCAAGAGGGTATCTTGTCGAGACTCCTCCAAGACCACTTGATATCCCTCCCACCTAAAACTCAAAACAAATTATATTATAATAATTTCTTTTGTGCATATCATAGAGTCCATGGTCATTCTACTAATGAATTTAAGGCTTTGAGTAGTAAAATCCAACATCTTAAGGATTTTGGTACTCTCCCTTATGTGGGAGCACCTAATTCCTCTAATTGATACTGATTTTCACTCTATAATGCATCTCATCAATCCTTTCAACTCACTCTTGTCCTACACTAAGTGGGGGCAAGGGGTTAGGTAGCCTTTTCCTCGTAGGTTACTTGATGTTGTCTCTTTCACCTAGTCGTTAACCTTTCATGAACATATAAGAGGAAGCTTGGGATGTGGATGACATGTCTTAAGTTGACTCGCATGTGACATACTACATTTTCATGATGTAGCTTATCAGAAACATATGACTTGGCATAGGGATTTTTGAACAAGCTCTCGTGTCTTCTTCTACTTTAAATAAGTTGCTCACAGTAATGGTGTTAGCAGTCACTTTAAAGTGGGGGCATACATTGACACTCATCTTTCATTGTGTGATTTTATTTTTCTTGCAATTCCCTCTCTTGGAAACATTAGGTACAATTTTTCCCATGATGAGACATTGCACTTGTCCTCTCTTACAAAAAAGATGAGACCATTTCTACTTTTCCTCTCTTGGAGATATTATGCATGATGTTCCTTAAGATGAGACCTTGCTCGAACTAAGAAAAATCCCTATGAACGTTCCTTACACCATTTTTACATTTCAAAAATCATTTACAAAAGTCATTTTCATTGTGGCACCTTATTAAAGTTATCAGGAGGTATAACTTTGGTATGGTTTGAGCGGGAAGACCAGTGGCACAACTTTCCCCATAGCCACATGTGTGTGTGAATGCATACCGGCCATGAGTGTATTTTTCTCACCTTGTTGGACTTCTCACCCAATAGACAACCAAGAGTTTCATCACCTTACAGTGAGTATGCATTTTTGGACAAAAAGTCTAGATCTGATCCATAACTAGCTAGACAAATGATCGAAGCTTGATCCACCTTTTTACTTTTTTCATTCTCTTCCTTTTAGTTCTTTTCATTGCATGATCATGTACCTTGTTTTTCTACAAATCATTAACTCTTGTGCATGTCCTCTTGCGCTTATGTTGGTTTGACTTAGGATTTTGGATTCTAGGGGTTCGACCACCTCCTTGATCTTTGTCATCCTTCATCATCTGCATTGGCACAATTGGACCCCCTCCCTCTTGAATGGTTACTTTAGTGTGATTTTGAAGCAAGTTCATCCTCTCACTCAAGTGGGAGCTAAATGTAATGTAGAAAAAATTATCCCTTTTTCCTTACTTGATTGGGGAATAATTTATGATAAATTAGACTTAATATTGCCTTGATTTAGTGTTGTGAGGTGTTTTACACGTCCACACTAGGTCTAGGGCCTATTTTAAGAAAAAATTACTTAAAATTTCCCCTACTTCAATGTTGTTAATTAAACCTAATGTTGTAATATTTTCTACATATTCACATTGGATCTTGTGTCTTTCTAGGCCAAGTGGACCTCATTTTAATACTATAAAGTGTATATAATCACACTTTCACAATGAATTTTTTGTCCCTAGCCCTAATTATCCTTTACATCATCATTAATAGGCCCCTATGACTCTATATTATGCATCCAAAGGCTTAATTTGATCAAATACATAATAAAATCATCATATAAACTCGGTTTCTTCACTCCTCGACAATCCAATAGGCAAAAGAGCCCCTGTGGGACCAAGTCACCCATCTGGGTGAATTAGTCCTCTCTAGGTGGACAAAGTCACCCAAACTGGTGACTTAGTCCCATTTGGGCCATTTTCGAGGTTTGACTATGAAAAATTAGGGTTTACATTTATTTTTCCTCCATGCCAACCTTGAGGATCAAATTAACAGGTGTTTTTGGTGAATTTCCTATAAATACAACTCTCTAAACTCTAATTCATGACTCTCTCATTCATTATTAATCATTCATCTTCTTTCTCAAGTCAAGAAAGTTTGAGTTTTTACATTCTAAGTCATGAGGACGTAATTCTGAAGCATTCAAGGGTTGAATCTTCATCCATTGCTATAAAAATTCGAGATCAATCATAATGGAAAGTTTCTAATCTCTTTACCTCATGTTCATACTACATTATCTCTTTTCTTCATTTTGATTTAATTACCTAAAAGGGGTTTGACTAAGACAAATCCCCATGCCCTAACATTCAACATTCTCTCTCTCTCTCTCTCTCTCTCTCTCTCTCTCTCTCTCTCTTTGTGTGTTTGCAGATTTAGGTACCTTGCAAGCTTGGAGAATTATTCAAGAATAGGTTGAAGAGTTTATGAGGGCATCTCCTTGTTGAATAGGCCAAGATCTACACAAAAAGACACCTACAAGTCGAAAATCAAGGCTTTTGGTTTGAATTCTTGGAGGAACAGAAAGTGCAAGTCAAGAGATTATGTTTCCACCTTTGTATTTTAAGAAAAGACAAAAAGGACACTTCCCCTAGTTGTGGCAACTTAGTACCACTATGCAAGTTTTTTAGAGATTTGTGTGGATTCAAATACTTATTTGGCTTTAATAGGCCTCAGTGCAGTTTTCTAGAATTTTCCCAAAACTGGACTAAGTCGCCAAGTTTGGCACAAGTGTCCCGCCTACATTAAAAGTTAGATTTTCCAAAATCTTAGGGATATTTGCAGTTTTCACTCTAGCCTCTGCCACTTTCCAAGTGCACTATTTCTATTTAGCCCTTCTATCTTTCTTTGTATTGTCTTTAATCTATATTCCTGCATATCACAATGTATTTTCAAACAAAGTGCATTTTCTAGGTTTTACATTAGTATTTTATTTACTTTATCCATTTCCAGCATTTAGATCATTGCATTTATACATACTTCAACCACACTTGCATAATCTTGAATGGGGACATTGTACATTTTTCCCTACCTCTCTCCTTTTAGGTGAAAAACCTTATAAGTGTTAGAGAGTTTTTTGTTGCCAAATTCCTTGTCTACAATTGGGATAACTTTATTTTGGGGAGATCAAGAGATTTTTTGAGATTTGGGGTTAAGTAATTTATGGTATATCATAATCTAATCAAATTTGATGTTTATTTTGATTTGGGACATTAAATTATTGGTCCCTCATATGACTAAGGGCCAAAGCTTCCAAAAATGGAAAAATAAAATATAAATACATTATTATGTAGGTGGGAGACTATATGGATGTGTGTGCAGGAGATTAGAGATTTAGGTGGGCTTTGGAGTATGTGAGTATATTTTGTAGTTATAAGACACTGAAAACTACTAAATCTTAAGGTTTTAAGGCTTTTGGACAAGATCATGCCTATCATCTTGTGCATATGGTGTAATTATGACTATGTACCAATATTTTCTCCATTACATAAATTAACCTTAAATGTTTCTAAAAATGTGTATACCTTATCTATCAAAATTAATATAGTTTGAAATGGCATCTTGGGGATCATATTATGTATATATACAAATAAATGGATCTTCACTGAAGATAAATAGGAACTTAGGTTTACTTTTTAGCAATGAAAAGATATAAGGTATGGTAATCAAATTCAATGAGTTGGTTGTTGTGTGTGATGAAAGCATAATGCTATAGGAGACTTTACAAAAAGAAAAATGATTTTTTTTGGTTTGTTGTTTAAGTGTAATGTGAATTGATGGATTTTATCATAAGAGGAGATTGCCTTGTATGATCTTTTGATTCATGTTCCACAATATATGTTCATGTGAACCTATCTTAAAATGATACTTTTAAATGAGGAAATTTAGACGAACAAATTGAACTTCCTGATGTTTTTATTAAGAAAGAAGGGAAAAGGCCTTTATTCTGAAATTTTAGATCATTAAAAGTAAATTAATTAAACAGCATAAGGGCACAAAGGCCCAAAGAAATAGCAAAGGGCATGCAGGTCTAGAGAAACGAAAAAAACAACAAAAAGTAAAAAAACTCGGTAAACATAGCACACAAACCTTCAAACAAATCAGTTCTCAATCATCCAAGATTGCATCAAGTGAGGTTTCCCATTCCTCCTTATCTTATTGTTCAACATCAAAGTTAACGTTAATAGTCACTAGTCTTATCTTGAGATCATTAATCTTAGAAACAAAAAAATGAGTTTTGTAATAAAGGACAATACCACAATTATTATCTAATCTAAAAAATAAAATCACAAATACAATTCTAATTTAAGATGGAGAAAGTTTTAAGAAATAAGACAAACATATTTTGATCTCAAAAAATTATATTTGAAACAACAAAATTAAATATTAAAATTAATAAATGAAAAATTTGTTAAATATGCTATTCTATTTATAGGCATATATGAAACTCTCACAGTAATTGTATAACACATAGAGTGATACCATTATGTTTATAGGAAGTAACAGGAAATAACATGGTAAAAAAAAAGGTGTCATCATTATTAAAACCATATCCTTTATTAATTGTCGGTATTTACTATTTAATTACGCTTTGCATTCCATACTTTCAAATCGAAAGCCCAATTGGGTAGTCGCTTGAGGAAAAAGTTAGCGTGAATATAACCATTGAGGAGCGACTTGAGTTTCTAGTTCTTTTGCCGGAGTTAATTTGAAGATGCCGTATTCAGATTCGTAAGCAAATGCCAAAGCATTGTAAATTTTTATTTGATTTCACCATGAAGATAGAAAAATAACAGAATCTTTATTTCATGCTTCAACGGCAACGGCTTTGTCAGATAATTCATTTCTGTTACTCATACAACGAGAAATTCCATTCTGTGATATTTTAACCAAGAAAGCCAAGAAATGAATTCTAAATGTCGTGCATTTGGCGAAATTTCTTCATGATGTGACTGCTATTTTAGACCTTGGTTTTGATTCTTCATGTTTCTATTAGCACTGTCTTGAAGAGTTTCGTGGGGCAGGCAGAGTTTAGAAGGTTATTGTGATTTCTTGTCATTTGAAGCTCTGTAAAGTTCATATGACTGAACAAATAGTGTTTCACAGTTTAAGAATATGAAAAATCGCAAAGCCATGCCATTTCAAAAGCCACAACGACCGATCAAGAAAGATGGGAATGACAACAGGGTAAACTTATCATGGCGAGTTTTCAAGATTGTGAACCCTTATGTAAAGGCGCTTGTGAGATGGATTCGCGAAATGGATTTCATGTTTAATTGCCCACGAAGGAATGAGGACATGGATACGACTCCGCCAATTCTCAGAGATTGGAGTATGCTGATGCCCATATTAAAATGCCTCTGTTGGCCTGACTGGCAAAGCTATGAAAGGGTAGAGGACGGTAGATTGGAAATGCCCACTTTCAGTTATTATGTGGACAGTAACGCTGTATGGGGCAGAAAACAAGATGAGGAGGAGAGTAAAGCAGATTATCCAAGAAAACTATATAACCAGGACATCATCACTGGACAACAAGTCGACAAGGAGAGTGCAGTTGATTTCAAGAGCAGAAAGAACTACCGAGTGGACATGCGAAAGAGGAAAATGAATCGAGAGACTAGAACTAGGTTTCAATCCATTCCACGTTATGATCATAACTATACATCGTACTTCGAGGAATTAGGACTGAAAATTGTGGATATTGCACGAGATGGGAACTGTATGTTCAGAGCTCTAGCAGATCAACTGTGTGGTGACCAAGAATTGCATAAAACATATCGTCGCAAGGTGGTGGACTACATGATCAAACATCCTCAAGATTTTACAGATTTCTTTGAAGGAGACGAAACATATTTTCAGGGCTATTGTGAAGATATGGCATGTGATGGAGAATGGGGTGACAATTTGGAGCTTCAAGCAGCTTCACTGCTCTTTAAGACCAACATTCATCTCTACCTGATAAAAGATGGGAGAACCGAAATCACCAACATAGACAATTTTCATGGTTCAAATGCACCTGCCATACGTTTATCATATCATAATGGCAGCCATTACAATAGCCTGCGCCTCAAAACTGAAGACGATGAAGTTGCTCAGCAGACGACAAAGGGACAAGGCGAAATGAATGATACAGAGCTCACATCAGCATTAGCCTCTTACCCTGGAATGGAGAAATATGATCAGAATATTTTGAGGTTGGTTTTGAAAGAAACAATCGGAATTGCAACTGTTGAGGAAGCAATAGCTGCGCTGGAACTATACAAGGGGAATCTAGATGATGCAATAAAATATCTCTTAGGTACGGCAGTAGAAAGACTTGCAAAAGATCTTATGACAGAAAAGCTGGATTTAGAGGGCCCGCCTTTACTATCATCGGCATTGCTATATCAAGAGGAATATTATGAGGATACTGTGAGATGGTTTAAGGCGCAAACTCTAGGAATGGCAAATTCCGCCAGAATTCAAGATGCCCTGAAGCTGATGAATGGGGATTTGGATGCAACAATAGCATATATTATATTTCAAAGACTTCCCATCTATGCTTCTGGGATTGCATCATACGCAGGAGAAAAAGAGATCGACGAAGAGCTAGAGAGAAAGAGACAGAAAGATCAGGAGGCCTGGGTTGATAAATTGAAACAGCATTTTACCTTTGGCGGTTCCATCGGGGACAATTCAATAAAATACTTGTTCGATAATTTTATGATTGAAGCCACAAGCATCTTGCCAGAGCCAGTAATGGTGGAAAATAAGGAAATCAATTTAGAGTGTAAGGCCATGGATGATAATGAAGAGGGGGAGAATAGGGCCTAATGCAAAATAAACATTCAGGGCCGGTGTGTATAGCAGATCTTTTGGAGGATCTGCTTGCTGTGTAATGAAGGCAGCACACTTAGTATTGTTCTGTTATTTAGTTTCTTTTGGAGCAAGATACTGCATTACATGATTTGACTTGTTCAGAACTATTGAATAAGCTTGGTTTAGAAAAGATACCAGGAATTTGTATGTTATTCAATTAATCAATCTCCAGATATATCTGGCAATAAAAATAAAATAAAATTATTCGTCCATGTTCCATATATTGCTTAGCTGGCTTCAACTCTCTAGTCAATGGACAGATAGAATCATGGAAGTGGGTTATGTGCTTACGCTACGTAGTTGAATCACTGAAGGGGTTGTGCGCATATGCAACATAACTCAATCTGTGTAAAATTATCAGATCTATCTTCCTACAAGATTCCTCTAGGGCTTGCAGTTTTCTTTTCATCTTTGTTTCGCAGATAGATCTTCATAGTTTTCTCAAGAACTTACTATTCTTGACTTTAATGCGAAAGTTCGTTTTTCCTACTTGTAACTGAATCATGGAAGTGGGTTATATTCTTATGCTACGTAATTGAATCGGTGAAGTGGGTAATGCCCTTATGAAGCATAATTTACATCTATGTAAACTTATCAGGTCTATCTTTAATTGCATTTGCATTTCGCATAGACATTCTTGCAGTATCCCTCTTGGACTTGCAGTTTTCATTCATCTTTGTTTTGGACATAGAACTTCATAGTTTCTCAAGAACTTAGTATTCTGGATTTTCATGCGAAAGTTCGTTCTTCCTATTCGTAATGTGGATTTCTTTATTGTTATAAATATACAGCCGTTTAAATATAATGTTCTGCTACCTTAGAATACAGTTATAAATATACTGAGTGATGGGCTGTTGGTATGCTCTGACCCGGTTCATTGGGTTTTTAAGCTTCTTGCAGTTGCAGCCACATTAACCTCGCAAAATTTAAGATCTGCCAACACCCGTGAAGATGAATAGAAAGATCTTACCAGGTTAAATAGGCTTACTGTTATTATCATTTGCAATGGGGCAAATATAAGGTATGGCTTTGACATCTTTAATATGTCTGGTCGAGAAACTGAATAGTTTTCTTGAGAACTAATTGTTTCAGGAATATTCTTGATACCAGTGTCGAGGAAAGAAACCATGATTTATTTCTCTGTTTTGCTTTGTTTCCTATCCGTATGTTTGGTTAGATTTATTTCTCATTTATAAACTTCTCGTTCAAATGCTCGTCTTCGATTCTTACTTTAATGTTCACTTGCTCTATTATGCTTGTATTACAGTGAATAAACATTTAAAATTATGATTTGAAGTTTAAAAATAATCAATTTTCTCGCCATTCAAATTTCAATATGTTTTCTGAATATTGATTAAGCAGAGCGAAATATAGATTTTATAACGTTGATATCAGATATAATCCGTTTTGTGATCCAAAGCTAGTCTAAACATTCTTTGTTATTCTCCCCTTGAGTTAGTTTGAAATCAAGAATTTGATTCGTAATTCATTAACAAATTCATCACTGTTTGAGGAACACATTATTTATTAGTCCGTATTCTTCATCATATGATAGAACATAACTTCTGTAACTTACCAGAAGAGTTGCATGTTCTTCTGTTTCTCTCTTCAGAACATCCACAAGGATATGTGTCTACAAAATGAGCGTCTGAAATTTGCAACTGAAAATGGTTTACCAACATCAGTCTAGGGTTTAGAGGCATGAGACAGGTTTTCCAGGTGGACTGACAAGTCCAATGAGAAAGCTTATCGACTAATTAAAGATTCATTTGACTTTATTAGATTTTATTCGTTGGATTTGCTCACATTAGATGTTCTTGTTGTATAGATTGAAACATGTCACAATCTAATTTGTCAAACTTAAAATTAAAGTTTCTTAGTTTGAAATTTTATGAGAATGTAAATTATTCTATCAATTCACATATCAAACATTTCAAGTTGAGTTCATAGCATTTTTCACTTGTACTTATACTATTGTCTGATTGACTTTCAATATCTTATGGCAGAAGAATTTACACAATATTATAAGAGCATCAAATCAATGTCACATTTTTAGATATTGAAATAACTATTTCTCATGTCTTCATATATTGCACATTAATAAGAGAGCTTGATTATTGAAGGAAGTTGGTAATCTTCGCTATGGTTTACAACATGGCACGCTATGCTTTTTAACACAATTCCTTGTTGAGTAAGTATTGAAGTAAAAAATCTAGTTCAAAATGTTACAATAATAGAAATGGAATTTGCGACAAAAATATCACATATGATTATTAGTCGATAGGCTATTTTGTTTGAAGTTTCCATTGGGATTTTTGTCTGTCCAACCGTGAATTGGATTTTCCAATGTCGGGGATTTGCCGGCTGGCAGGGACTTGAACGGGTTTTTTTGTGGTGATGTGGAGCCTCGTAATTACGTGGGTTGGCGATGGTAGAGTTGGTGTCCTCGATACATGGAAGTTGAATGGTATGTGTTTGCTCGCGGGAGTGTTAATCCATTATGTCATTGCTATACGATGGGGGCAGAAGAAGTAAATACAATATTGAGTGTTGGAGTGTGGGAAATTATACTTTGATTAAGTTGTATTGTGGAAACATAAATTCTAGTGTTGCTTTGATAACACACTATTGTAAAAGTCGTCTTCGTGGTTGGTTTGATAGCAGACTATTGTGGTATTGGTCGAAACCATTTTACGCTAGATTGAAAATTGTTGCTCTTTGGAATCTGTAAGTCCTTTTACATGAGTATTTTGCATAGATGATTAATTTATTGTTCATGTCTTCTTGTTATATGTTTATATCTTTGGCATTACATCTATTTATGGAGAAATTGCAGTTAAATCTTCTCTCTTTCATGAAAAAACATGGTTAGGGTTAGTAATTTTTTCGCCGTTGGTTTGCTATTTTAGTTATCTCTGAGCATTTGTATGGTAAGTCGTTCCATATGGGTATTTTTCATAGGTGATTAATTAACTGTTCATGTCTTCTTGTTATATATTTCTATTTTTGGCGTTATACCCATTTTGGAGATTTGAAAGAGATTATCACTCTGTATGGATGGAGAAATTGCAATTAAATCTTCTTTCTTTCATGAGAAAATATGGTTAGGGTTAGTAATTTTTTTGTTGTTGGTTTATTGATTTAGTTATCTTTGTGCATCTTTGGAATTATACCGATTAACATAGGAGCAATTGTAGATTAATATAGGAGAATTTTATTTTTTCCCTTGGTTGATTGTTTTAGTTATCTCTTTGTATATTTTTTTATTGTTTGTAGTTATCTTGATGCATCTTTCGTTAATTCTTTCGCACCAAGCCCACATTAAATAAAAATGGTAAAGTTAATGAGTTGTAATAGCCTATACAAAATACCTATAACGCCATAGGCTTAATCGATAAAATTCTAGACAAATAGATAAATGGTAAACAACTATTACACAACAAATCCTATTCACAGCTCGCTTGATGAAAATGTCATTGAAAACTTTAAACAAATAAATAGAAGAGATAAAAGAGATATTAGAAAGTGGTGCCCTATGATGTAGTTGGAATTTTCAATGAACGTTGTGGGGTTATACTCATTATTACATGGTTGTTTGTGTTTGTTCTTGGGAGTGTTAATGCATTATGTTGTTGTTGTATGATAGGGGCGAACGAAGTAAATGCAATATTGAGTGTTGCAGTGTGGGAAAGTATACTTTGATTAAGTTGTATTATTGAAACAACCATTGTGGTGTTGGTTTCATAGCAGATTGAAGAGTTTTAAAATTGTTGTTCTCCACAATCTATAAGCCATTTTACATGGGTGTTTTGCATAAATGATTTATTTATTGTTTATGTTAAAATTGTTTTTCTTCAAAATTTGTAAGTCATTTTACATGGTGTTGTAGTGTGGGAAAGTATACTCTGAAAAATAGATAAAACAACTATTGGAATAACACTTAAAAGCCACCAAATTATTATTTTATGCACGCTTATATAGATATCATTTCAACTTGTGAAATCAATTATGTAGACCCAGTTCTTTATGACAATACCTATTTTCTCGAGGCTATGACAACAATTATATGATGCAAAAATGTCTGGAAAATGCATATAACGTCATAGGCCTAATTGTAAATTTGAGCTACATTGATTCACATTAAATATTATACACAAATCATTTGTGCAAAATATCGATGTAAAATGTGTTTATGTAGGTGGTGGAGCTTGTTAATTATGTGGGATGACAGTGTCTTATATGAATATGTTTCATTATGTTATTTTACCCTCGTCTATTTCATGTTCCTCACAACAAACTGTTCTTCATTATATTCTTTTTTTCAGTTCCCTGTAACAAATTGTTGATTATTGTAATTTTCCTCTTCTATTCTCCATATCTGAAAGTTCTATTTAATGTGTTTTTGAGAACATCTGTGACTTTCCTATGATTCTTATGTGTTTTTGTAAAAGGTGTTTTCCAATTTTTCTTTTCATGTTGTATCAATATCTTTCATGGTATTTTTTTCCCTCAACTATTTGAACTTCCCATTAACAAAGTGTTCTTCATGATATTGTTATTTTCAGTTGTCCATACTAAACTGCTCATTATCATACTATGCTTGTTCTATTCTCTATATTTAAATGTTCTATTTAATGTGGGTTTTGAAACATCTCTCATTTCCCTTTGATTGTTAAGTATTTTTCTAATATGTGAGTGAAATGCATGTATAGATTTGAGAATCATAGGTAGCGTTGGAGATGTCCCATCCAACAAGATGGTATTTTGTTTTGTCGACTATTTGAACTTCCTATCAACAAAGTGTTCTTCATGGTATTCTTATTTCGAGTTCCACATACCAAACTGTTCATTACCGTAGTTTGCGTGTTGTATTGTCCATGTTTTAGTATTCATTTTAATGTGGGTTTTGAAACATCTCTTATTTTCCTTTGATTGCTAAGTGTTTTTCTAATAGGTCAGTGAAATGCATGTATAGATTTGAGCTTGTAGCATATTCCTACTAACCATAAATTATATCGTTGTCTTCACAAGGTGTAGCAGCAAATCCTATGTGCCAGGAATTCTATTGCTGTCTAGACAAGGTGTAATAGAAAATTATATGTGATAGTTGGTTTTTCAATTCAAAATTCAAGCTATATTATTTCCCAGTAAATATTATAGGCAAAATAGGGAAATTGTAAAACAACTATTAGAAAAAAAACTTAGGAATCATAGGTAGCGCCAGAGATGTCTCGTCTGGCAGGAAGGTATTATTTTTTACTTGATTGTTTGAAATCCCAGTTAACAAAGCTTTCTTTATGATATTCTTATTTCCAGTTTGCCATACCAACCTATTCATTTTCGTACTCTTCTTGTTCTATTGTCCATATTTTAATTTTCTATTTAATGTAGGTTTTGAAACATCCCTCATTTTCCTTTCATTGTTAAGTTGTTTTTTAATAGGTCAGTGAAATGCATGTATAGATTTGAGTTTGCAGCATATTCCTCTTTACCAGTAATCCTATGGTTGTCTTGACAAGGTGTAACAACAAGTTCTATGTAATAGTTGGCTTGTCAATTAAAACTTCAAGCTACATTATTCCCCATGAAATATTATAGACAAAATAGGGAAATTGTAAAATAATTATTAGAAAAACACATAAGAATCATAGGTCGTGTATGAGATGTGCTAGCTAGTAGGCTATTTGTTTGAAGTTTCCATAGGGATCTTTGTAAGCTCAACCATTAATTGGATTTACCTGTGTTGGAGATGTCCCAACCGATGGTTGCTTGACCGGGTTTTGGGGTGGTGATGTGGAGCTTGGTAATTACGTGGTTTGGTGGTGGTGGAGTTGGTGTCCTTGAAACGTAGAAGCTCTATGGATAACATTGAGATGTTGAGAACACAACATTTAATTTTTCAATGTGTGTACAATATTCATAATTCCACAATGGCTCACATGATAGTACAACTGAATCTATATATTTTTTCTTACATATTTTGGACTATACTTTCCCACACTACAACATTGAATATTGCATTTACTTGTTGGTGTAGAAAATTGCAAGGTTTTAAAACTATTGTTCTCTGGAATCTGTAACTCATTTTACATGGGTGTTTTGCATAAATGATGTATATATATATACACACATATACATATATATATATATAGATATATATGCATATATTGCAAATTTGAGCTCCATTATTTGGCACTAAATATCATAGAGAAATAGGTAAATTGTAAAAGAGCTATTACCAAAAGACTAAAGAAGCACATACATCTGATTCTTAAGTATTATTCTAATACCTCTTACAACTATTACATAGACTGCTTGAAGCTGCTTATAATAAAGTTGAAGTTGCTTATAATAAAGTTGAAGCTGCTTATAATAAAGCGTTAATTGTTGTGGTTATTTTGTTTGTATGAAACATGTTATATGTTTTATATCAATATGTTTCACTATATTCATACTTTCACATCTATTTCAAGTTTTCCATAAAAAAAAATTCTTCATGTTTTTCTTTTTCCCAGTTCCTGACAATAGACTCTAGCTCTCCCAACTCTAATACATAACCCTCAGGCACCAGCCCCATAGGTGTGTTGTTTGTGTCTATATGTATATGTATATATATACTTATATATATGTATTGGATAGTATACTCTGAAATGTGAAAGAAAATATATTGATTAATTTTTATTGTTGAAAGAGGCATTGTTGTGTTGGTTTGATAGCAAAGTATTGTATTGATTGGTTGCTTCATGCCTATTTTATAGCATCTTGGATGATTTTAAAACTATTGTGATTTAAAAACTTTGACTTGTATAGATATATACATATACATATACATGTATACATATGTATATATATGTATGTATATGTAGATAAATATATATACCTATATATGTGTGTGTGTGTGCATGTGCGTGTGTATGTATATATATGTATATAGAAATTTGTATATGTATATATGTATATAAATATGTCTGTATGTATGTATGTATGTATGTATGTATGTATGTGTGTATGTATATATGTATATATATATGTATGTACATGTAAATAAATATATATACCTATAAATATGTGTGTGTGCGTGTGTATGTATATATATGTATATAGTAATGTGTATAGGTATATATGTATATATATGTATGTATGTATGTATGTTTTTGTAACATTTTTTTAAAAGTTTCCCTATTTGTCTATAATATTTAGTCCTAGATAATGTGGCTCCAATTTAGAATTGATAAGCCAATTGTTACATAGATTCCTTGTGTTGTACCAATATGTTTTATGCTATTCTTTCTCCCTCTTTAAAAGTTTTATTTAATGTTGGATTTCAATCATGTCTTATTTTCCTATGGCTCTTTAGTATTTTCCTAATAGCTCTTTTAGAATTTACGTATCAGTCTATAATATTTAGTGCCCACTAGTGGATCTTGAGTTTAGAATATATGTATGTATAAATGTATATATATATGTGTGTGTGTATATATGTGTATATATGTATGTGTATATATATGTATATATATTTATGTATATATATATGTGTATATATGTATATATGTATATACATATATATATGTATATATGTATATGTGTCTGTTGGGATTTTCATTAGCCTAGATATGAATTGGATTTTCTAGTGCTAGAGGATTGTCAACCGATGGTAACTTGCCCAGCTTTTTTTGTGGTGACATGGAGCTTTGTAATCATGCGGGTTGGCAGTGGTAGGGTTGGTGTCCTCGATACGTAGAAACTGAATGGTATGTGTTTTCTCGCGGGAGTGTTAATGCATTTTGATAGATTGATTGGGCTGCATTGTCGAAAGAGCCATTGTGGTGTTGGTTTGATAGCAGACTATTGTAAAAAATGTTGCCTCTGCCTCTCTTTCAAGTAATTTTCTTGTAGTTCTTCAATACTTTCCTAATAGCTATTTTTAAAATTACCTATCTACCTATAATATTTAGCACCAACTAATGGTGCTTGAATTTAGAATATATGTATGTATAGATTTATATATATTTTTATATATATGTGTATATATATATGTATATATATGTGTATATATGTATATATATATGTATATATATGTATGTATATATATGTATATGTATGTGTATATGTATATATACATATATATATACATATTTATACATATGTGTATACTGTGAGATGTGTGAGAAAATATATTGATTAGATTGCATTGTCAGAAGAGCCATTATGGTGTTGGTTTGATAACAGACTATTGTAAAAATTGTTTCCTCCACCTATCTTCCAAGTACCTAATAAAAAATTATTCTTCATGGTACTCTTCTATTCATTCCCCACGGTGGACTATTTTTTACTATATTGTGCATAGGAATCAAAGGTTAGTGATAGATATTTGATATCCCACATCAAACATATTCATACAAGTCAAGCAATGTATGTGAGAGTTGGCTTGTGAATTGAATATTTGAGTTGCATTCTTTGGTAGTCAGCCCACATTAAAAAGAACTTGTAAAAACTATGAATTTAGAATTGACAATGCAATTATTACATATATTGGTTGTCTTGTATCAATATCTTTCATGATATTTTTTTCCCCTCATCTATTTCAGTATCAATATGTTTCATGATATTTTGTTGCAGTCATGAGTTTGAAGCTTCCTGTGATAGATTATTCTATTTTTGAAACAAGCATTGTTTTCAAGTTTTAAAATTCTAGAATTTTTGTCGTGGTCATTTTGGTTGGATGGAACATTTTATATGTCTTCTATAAATATGTTTCATAATGTTCTCTTTTACTCAACTGTTTTAATTTTGTGATAGCAAAGTTCTCTTCATGATATTGTTTTTCTCAGTTCCTAATAGCAAGCTAATCATTATCATAGTTTTCCTTTTTTCTATACTCCAAATTTTAAAGTTGACTTTTCCATCATCTGTTATCTTCATGTTCATACAAGTCAAGCAGTCTATATAAGAGTTGTCTTATCAATTCAAAATTTGAGCTACATTCTTTACTAGTAAACCCATATTAAATAGAACTTGTAAACATAATAGGTACCAATAATCTATGCAGAATGGTTGTAAGGCCATAACATTAATTAGAAATTTGATCTCCATTTCTTGACACTAAATACTATAGATAAATAGAGAAGCCTTGCCTGGGATTTGTAATGACGATGTGGAGCTTACCTCTTCATCAAAGGGTGTTCCTAAATGTTGCTCAGTGGTCAATAACGATTGCAAAGAAGTTACGAATTTAGAATTCAAGAGGAAACTGTTATATAGATTGGTTGTCTTCTATCAATGTGTTTCATGAAATTATTTTCCCCTCATCTATAACAAATTATTCTATTGTTCTTGTAACAAGGATTCTTTTCAATTTTTAAAATTCTGAAATCTTTGTCATGGTTGTTTTGTTTCTATGGAACATGTTATATGTCTTGTATAAATATGTTTCATGATGTTATTTTTTACTCAACTATTTTAAGTTTGTGATAACAAAGTATTCTTCAAAATAAAGTGTTTATTTCCTTGGTTCAGCTCTTGTAAATTGTGAAATTTTGTAGATTGCTACAAACTGCAACCATAGTGTTTATCTGTACTTTTGGGTTGGTTGTAACATTTACATAGATAGATATATATATATTGAATTCCCTATTTTTTATTTAAAAATGTATATATTGACACATATATATATCCATTTATATAGACCAAGACCACTATGGCCTGTTTGACAATCCAACAATAATTTATATATTCACATGTATATCGAAATAGATGTGTATGGTATCTTTATTTGTATTTATGTAGACTTTCATTTAGAAAGAGTAGAAAATACCAAAGGACCACAATTCCTCCTTCGACAATGCAACTTAATCGCTATATTTTCTAGAATATTTTGAGTATACTTTCCCATACTACAACATTGAATATTGCATTGACTTCCTCCAATGTTATGGTGCAGCAGCGCCAGGATGCATTGACCCTCATGTGAGCAAACACTTACCATTTTTCTTACGTGTATTGAGGCAACCAACTCCACTACCACCAAACCATGTAATTAGCAAACTGCATTTTGTTATAAACAACCACTAGAAACCCCCCCACCAAAAGTACATATGGATATATATCTAGTTATATGTGCTTTTTTAAATGTTAGGCAAAGGAAAAATTCAATGCATATATGTACTTAATCATTTTCATTCTTGTTGTTGTATATTCTATTGTTTGCATCAAAAGAGATTAAGGCAGCATAAACAAGTACTAGAAAAACACTTAAGAATGATACATAGATCACAGATGATCAAATATCCACACTAAACATATTCATACAACACAAGAATTATGTGTAAGAGTTGGATTGTCAATTCAAAATTACAGCTAGATTCTTTGCCACCAAACTCACATTGAATAGTACTTGTAAAGCCAATGAGTACCAGTAACCTATACTTGGCTCCATGGTTGGTTTTATAGTAGATTCAAGGGTTTTAAAACTATTGCTCTTAGCAATCTATTCTTTTTTTTACATGGTTGTTTTCTATAAATGCTTTATTTATTTTTTATGTTAAAACTATTGTCATATGGAATCTATAAGTCTTTTTAGATGGGTGTTGCAGTGGAAATTTATAAAATTGTTGGTAGATTATCAATATTTGTAACTTGTGTACTAGTTGCCATTATATATTGGAATACACTAATTCTTTAATTTTATTTTGACATAGAGCTACCAATCAAACAACTATAATTGCAACCTTTCCTCCCTCTAAAAGGTTCCATACCTATGTCTACGGGATTGGGCTTTGTAGATGGGTCTCTAGAGCCCCTTAAAATTGATTTGGTGACACCTCCCACAAGTCTCGCTACAGAGTTCGGCTCTAGGGGTGTCATCCACTGGCCTCTAGATCCTGATTCCATAAGTTTGTTTTCCTTTTCCTTATACCTGCTGGAAATTTGATGTTCTTGTTTCCTTTCTCTCTTTTAATAAACTTGAACATTTCCTTGAAGTTGTTTTGTTTTTAGGATACTCAAATACAAAAAGATACACTGCAGACACTTTTCTATTTATGTTTCCATTTTTATTGGCCTTTAGGTGTATACGTAGATGGTTGGCCATAGTAAAGCATATAGATGTGGAAGTACATATGCATTGATCTTTTAGAACACATAAAAATATCTCTTTGCAGCCTTTATTTTCCTTACTCATTTTATCCATTTAGTGTGATGATGTGCATTTTCCTTAACTACACTTGTCTTTGTAGGATGCAAAAAACAACCAAATTTGACTTTATTTGTAATTCATTCAATCAATGTTGGAGATGTTGTTACCTCTCTGGGCCTTGAGCTTCTATCCTTCAAAAAATTTGGTGGTGATGAAGGGCAGGTTGAGTGATACAAGGTTGTTTTGTCTGATGGACACCATATGCAAATAGGAACCCTAGCTTCCAAATGGAATGATTTGTTGTTTCTAGGTTCCTTGAAAATAGGATCCCTTGTATGTTTAAAAGACTACGTATGTAGGAATGTCCGAGATTCAAGGTGGGTTGCGTTGTTTGTTGCCTATTTTTAAAAATTGTCTTCTCGCTTTGTATGTGCCTAATATAATGTGTCCAATATATTGTTTGGCTTCTTCTCCGAGGCCTTAATCATATTCATCTTAGTTGTGATTAATTCTGATTGTGAAATCATTGGCACCCCTAGGTATCTATTCAAGTAGCAAGAAGAGAAAATTTTGAGGCTAGACTCACCTTCTCCTTCTAAACGAGCCCCTAGATTCGGTTTGCAACAGTCCCCTAAGAAACAAAGCAGCCCTCCAAATGTCATCCCTATTAAAGCTTTGAAAATTTATCAAAATGTTTGCATAGTGAAATGCCATGTAACACATATTAGAGAGATATACTATTTCCATAAACAAAGGGGTGAAGGGCAACTTTTTAGTTTTGACATTATAGATGTGGAGGGGACATAAATACATGTTACTTGTTTTGATGATATTGTTTAGTTGCACAACGATCGAGTTGAGGTGGGTGCAACTTATTTAATATCAAGAGGATCATTCAAGGAAGCAAATAAAAAATTCAATAAATTAAATAGTAACCTTGAAATTGTTTTGGATGAAAATTCAACAATAAAATGGCTTGTAGATCAGATTTTTGTGCCAAAAAAAACCTCTGCATTTGTGCCTATTAGTGACATAAGCAATTATAGTGATAATAGCTTGGTTGATATTATTGGAATTGTAGTACATGTTGGATACATATCAACTGTTCGTAGGAAAAATGGATCTGAAACAATCTAGACAACTATTAAACTATATGATATCTCTTCTTCTTTCATTTAAGTTAATTTTTGGTGCCCAAGTTGGCAAGAAAAAGGTGATGCCTGGGAGAAGATGTACCTTTCTGGTGATATATTCATAGTTGTTGTGTAGGGTGACTGTGTAGGCTACTTTAATGGTAAAGTTATCAACACATCAACACCAATAGTCCTTGACATTAACCCTTTTTATTCCTGAGGCAAACAGTCTTAGATCCAGAAGCCGAATCAAAGTAGAAAAAATTGTTTCATCTTCTTTTGCACCTCATAGGCTGCATCCTTCAAATGATAGAGTTACTATTGCATTCATCTTGAACAATTTCCTTGTCTTGCTAGAAACTGTTGAAGCCATTTTTAAAGCAAGCATTCAAATTGCAAAAATAGAGTCTTTTTGTTATCATGCTTTCCCTTTGCTAGTTAATGGGAAAGAATGCAAAATAAAATGCACAAGGCCCCATGCTGATGTTTGGTTTTGTGATTCTTTCCAGAAGGAAATCAAGGAATGAAACTATTGATATCTTCTACAGTTAAAGCTACAAGACCATTCAACCAACCTTTGGTGTATTGCTTTTGATGAAGCTGCCACTAGTTTACTATAAATTCTAGCAAATGATCTCTACATGTTGCAAAACAACACTGAGTCTAGAATAGATCCCGCTGTTTTTATTAAAGGCCTTGTTTGTAAACCCTACATCTTTACTGTCTTCATTAGAATAAAGAATTACAATTTTGAGGACTAGCTTAAGACAACGATAGTGAAAGAAACAAAACTTTATTTTGAAGTAGAGTGTACACTATTGCTTTTAGACATAGTAAAGATATCTAACCCTACTCCAGAAAAAGGCTCCACTAGTGAGCTTACACTTTGATTGTACACTATTGCTTTTAGACATAGTAAAGATATCTAACCCTACTCCAGAAAAAGGCTCCACTAGTGAGCTTACACTTTGATTGTTGTTTCACACTTTCCAGATTTCCTCATACTCTTGTGTTTTTTAATGCTCACTATTGGATGTTAAGACTTTTGTTTTACAAATATGAACATAATTTATTCCTATGTTTGCATATATATCTACACATACATTGACCTGCCATCCTTTTGATTTTAGCATGCAGCCCACATTGTTTTTGCTCTGCATTGCCACTATGATTCTTGATTCCTGCTATATGGTGGAATTTTTACTTCCTATATGCATACTCTAAATTCCTTTCTTCCATTTATAATCATTGAATAGCAGTATTGTATTCAATGGAAAACATATAACAATAGTCAAATACTAAAAATGGTTAACAGACTTATCTTTACAGTACTTGTATATATATTTGTATTGATGCAGGGACACTTGGAGGCATTTTGAAAATTGAGGCAGTTGACAGTGAAGTTGCAAAAATTGCAGAGTATCGGATTATTGCATTTGATTGCTAGAGGTTGTTGATTAAATGGTTTTTTGTCGAGTATGTCTAGTGTTTCCATGTTAAGTTTTAGGGATTCGCATGAAGATTTGATCAAGTTATGGATGTTTGTGTTCAAATAGTTGTTCCACTATTCTAGTTGATGTTCGTGAAGGAAAATGATGTGATTCTGGTGGCTTGAGTTGTTTCAGACGTTTCTGAGGTGATTCATGATAATTGTGGATGTTTCCAAAATGTGTGTTGGTGGTCCACATTGATCGTGGTACTCACGATTGGTGAATTTCTTTTGTGAGTTCATAGTTTCCATGTTCTTGGCTGACATGGTGTTGTAACGTGTTGTGGATCTTTGACGATTAAATTATGAAGGTGTTTTGTGTTCAAGGATGTTGATTTGGTTCCTTGCTTTGTTGTGGATGATGCTGGTTGATTTGCATTGCAAATTTGTTATTGTTTATGGCTGACCTATCTGGGTCTACACATTATCTTACTAGCCATTGTAATTGGGCCGACTTGTTAAGGATTAAATGATATGTGGATGATATAAATAGAAGAGAGAGGATTTTTTATGTTAGGGAGAAGGGGGGTGGATCAATAAGGTGTTTGATAGTGTGAAGTATGAAGCACAGGGATGAGGTGTTCTAATTTGGAAGAACCTTTGAGCAGAGGGAGTGTGGAGCAGGAAATGGAGTTGATGGTAGATTGTTGTGAAGTTTGTCATTATCTTAGTTACTTGTAATCCTTGGGTTGTGGATTAGAATCTATAAATCCCAAGAGGCATATGTAATGTGTTTTGGTGATTATAATATAATGAGTAATGACATTTTAAGGTTGGGGTTTTCCTTGTTAGGGTTTTCCCAGGATATATCTTGTGTCTGGTGTTCATGAATGTCTTTTATATTTCTATGGATTAGCTGTTAATTTTAGTTGCTTATCTATTGTGATTATGGAGTTAGTAATTTAGGCTGCAAGGTTGGACAATCCTTAATTGGATCCTCCTACCTTCGACTGCATCAAATGGTATCGGAGTTGGTTGCGAGTCTATTAGTTGGTTGTGGATCTATTGGGTAGGAAGACAATGTTGAAAGAAGTATGAAACCATAGAAGAAAGATTGAGGCAAGAAAGATTTGGAGGAAGGGGAACCTTTGGAAGTATCTCATTTAATAATAGAGCTAGAAGAAGGTGAAGCATTGATCTTAAGGAGAAATTATATGTTCCAGAGAAAAGTAAATGTGAATGAAGGAATAGAAGAGGACAATGATCTTGAGGCAACTTGCAGAGTAGGCTTGCTAAGACCATTGATCAGTGAGGTAGTGCAAGACTTGCAAGTAGATCATCGAACCTTGACCATGACAAGATGAAGAACCTGAGGTAACTTGCAGGGTGGGCTTGCTCAGATCACCGACTAGTGAGGCAGTGCAAGGCCAACAAGTAGAGCATCAAACTTTGAGGAACTTAAGGCAGTTTGTAGGATGGACTTGAACAAAACGCTGACCTTGAGGCAGTTGCAAGTGCCTCTAAATATATTTCCAAACCAATTCAAAGAGAGGAACCTGAGGAAACTTGCAGGATGCGCTTGCTCACATCGTCGACTAGTGAGGCAGTGCAAGGCCTACAAGTAGAGCGTCAAACTAATTCAAGGAGAATAAATTGAGGTAGTTTGCAGGGTGGAATTGAACATAACACCAACCTTGAGGAAGTTGAAAGTACCTGTGGAAAGATCATCAAACCCATTGAAGAGACAACATTGCTTAGTAGAGCTTGAGGTAGTTTTGCAGGGTGTACTTCAATAGAACGCCAACCTTGAAGCAGTTGCAAGTACCTGTGGACAAATCATCAAACTAATTTAAGATACAACATTGGATCTGATACAATATAGACCAAAGTGAAGAGGCTCACTTTTCGAATAACCTTGAGAGTTTGACATAGGGGTATTCAGAGGAATTTTTGAAAATTGAGGCAGTTGAGAATGAAGTTGCAAAAGTTGTAGAGTACTAAATTATTGCGTTTGATTGATAGAGGTTGTGGATTAAAGGGTTTTTTGTCGAGTGTTTCTAGTGTTTCCATGTTAATTTTTAGGGATCCGCATGAAGAATTGATTGAGTTATGGATGTATGTGTTGAGACAGTTGTTTAGTTGTTCTAGTTGATGTTCCTAAAGGAAAATGATGTGATTTTGGTGGCTTCAGTTGTTGTGGATGTTACTGAGCTGATTCATGATCATGATCATGGATGTTTCTAGAGCGTGTGTTGGTGGTCCACATCGATCGTGGTGCTCATGATTGGTGAATTTATTTTGTGAGTTCATAGTTTCCATGTTCTTGGCTGACATGGTGTTGTAACATGTTGTGGATTTTTGACGATTAAATTATGAAGGTGTTTCATGTTTGAGGATGTTGACTTGGGTCCTTTATTTTTTGTGTTCGACATTGGTTGGTTCACATTGCAAATTATTTATTGTTTCTTGGCGATGTAATACCCCTCCGTTTTGATTCTTGTTCAAGTTGCTTTATGCTATGTTTGGTTGCAATTACTTTGATACTGGATACATTTTGTTATGATGTTTTGATCGTTACTATTGAGTGACAAATATTATTGTGGGATGTAGTTATCTGATTTTGTTTCACATGCATTATGGATTAATGATGTTGTAGAGTTAACATGAGATGTTATTATGAGATTACCGGATTATGATGAAAGTGTCAGTTTTGATGAGTGTATTGGTGAAGAGGACGAGTTCGCATCACTCGCTTGCGAGTGCCCTGCGAATCCGTAATTCCTTCTTCACGGTGTGTATTATATGTTGGATATATTGTATGATGTTGTTTACTTGGTTGCAGGACTGCAGGTACATGACATCGACTCCACCTGGCTTCATAGGTTTGAGCGTGTCGATCCAACGGTTAAGTTGAACGGGAGATAGTAGCTAGGTAACATGTGTCAAGTCTATACCCTAGCCTTAGTGTGTCATCAGTTGTGTGTGTCGAGTCATTGTCTATCTTGCTTTGATGTTATTTAATTCTGAAGCATTCTTGAGTTGGAAATAGATATTTAGAATAATTGCATTTAAATCATGTTGATGGTTATTTAATTTAAATAATGCAATGTGGATAAAAGTTTATACTTAAAATTAATTAATTATATTTAGTTTATTTAATTAATTAAATTTGATCCAAAGGGGTTGAATTTAGTTATTAAATAATTAAATTAATTAATTAAACGTGATGCAAGAGAATGAAAGGAAATAAAAGAATTAAAATTAATTTTGGAATTTAATTCTAACGTGTGAGAATTAAATTAGAAATTGTAATTAAATGTTTATTTGGGAAATTGGTTGCAACTTTGGAAATTAATTTATTATTTGAAATTTCATTTTAAATTGAAAGTGGGTTTTGAAAAGTGAAATTGAAATTGAAATTGAAAGTGAAATTGAAATTGAAAATTGAAATTGAAATTGAAATATCTAATTTGCATGTAATGTGAATTAGGGTTGTAAATATTGAAATTGAAATTGAAATTGAAATATCTAATTTGCATGTAATGTGAATTAGGGTTGTAAATATTGAAATTGAAATTGAAATTGAAATATCTAATTTGCATGTAATGTGAATTAGGGTTGAATTAGGTATTTTTGATTTATAAAGAATATATGTTTTAATTTTAGGGGAAGAAAGTTTTTAGAAAAATACATTTTTACAGCAGGGAAGAAATTTTGGAAAATTTGCACAAGGGTTTGAAGAAAGTTTGATTGTAGAATTGATTGAAGGAAAGATTGTTTGCATTTGTTGGATTTTGGATTGGATTCATTGGAGGATTGAAGAAAATTCAGGAAATCTTTGGAGGAGGCTTGCATCAAAAATTCATCTCTTCCTGTAGCTTCTTGTACCAGGTTTTCCTCTTTGTATTTTATTGTTCTTGATTGTTTTTTTTTAAATAGTAGTGATTAAAGATTTATTTGTTAAATCTGTTTTAGAAAATAAATTTGATATTAGAAGAAAATAATTAAACAAATTTACAGCCTTTGCTTGTAAAAATTCTTGAGTGAAAATTGTGAAAACCTTAGTTGAACTTAAATTATTTGGAGAAATTGATTTTATTGTTATTGAAATCAAACATAGAGATTGAACAATGCATTTAGAATGTTTTTAGAAAATGAAACCCTTTGTTATTATTAAAAATCGGATTTTAAAATCTGTAGTATAGTTATATTTTCATGGTAAAATGGTCTGGTTGCGCCACCTTTAACTTCATTTTCACAAACTGGGTTTTCAACAAATTTAAAGGGTTTTTGCATTTTGAAGTTTCCTTACCCCTGTCCAAAAATCGTAAATATCCAGATCATAGTTTTTGAGTTATGCTTAAAACATGAGACTGCTGTTAAATTATTTTCCCATGGCTGTTCTGAAAATAAAATAATAATAAATTGATATTTATAAATATTAATATTTTATGTATTGTTATTATAATATTAAAATATTATTTAATAGTATTTTATATTATAATTTATAATACTAAAGTATTATATTTATTTATATTATTTTAAATAAAATTTGTATATAAGATTGGTGGATTTATAATTATAAACATATGGGGAAATTATTGTTTATTTTAAAATGACATGTTAAAGTTTAATTGAAGGAGTTAAATATATGATTTAAAGAATGCATAATTTAAAATTGAATTGTGAAATTTAAATCCATATGTAAAAGGTCCAATTATTAATTTGATTTAATTGGAAAAATATATTTATATTTTGGAATATTGATGATGAAGGATATTTTTACTTTGAATTAATCAATTTGATATTTTGTAAAGGATAGAAGATATGTTAAGGATTAAATATATTTAAATATATTAATTTATACTTAGTATATGTATATTGAAGGTATTTAACCTTTTGAGAGAATAAATAATATTTTATATTATTTTATTCTTTTGTTTGCAAATTGGGTATTATTAGTGTTCTAAAAGAAATATTTAGTATGTGTAGAAAATGTATAGAGAAATATATTTAAATATATTGAAGAATTATAGAAATATTTATATTTAAATGTTTGTTTTATTTAATGAGATTTAATTAGAAACAATATGAATGTGTGGCCAAATAGACAAGCCAAAAGATATTTTTATACATTGATGAAATTGTATATTTTTTTAAATGGATGGTTGATGAGACATAGACTTCGGATAGAAAATTGGAAAAGATTGTTTGCAATAGTGTTAGGTTGCATTAGAAGTAAATTTAGGAACTATCTCTATTGCAAAAGGCAAATAGTTATTATGTTTTATTTCCATAGAACAAATTAATCGTTGTGATTGGAATATTAAAGAATCTATATAATTGAGTTTATTAATATATATGTTTGGTGTATATATAATATGGAGCATGTAAAATATGTTAAGGGTAAATTCATTATCGTATTTCACTTTTATAAGATGCATGCAATGTATTATTGAATAGAGATTTAAAAATGGATTGATTAGTGTATATGGAAAATGGATAGAGAAACAATATGTTATTATATTAAAGTGATTGAATGTGTTGAATAGAAAATTGAATGAGATGTAAGATTTGGTTAGGAAATGGAAAGAGTTTAGTTGCATGGATTTGTGTCAATTTAAAAATAAATTAAGAAGTTGTTTTATTGATGAAGCAATCAATTATGATATTTATTAATTTCTATTTAGATTAATTGAATCATTGTGATTGGATTATGAAAGAGATATGGATTTAGTATATCAAAAAGTAGTATCTTCCTCATGCTTATCTTAAAGGATTTAATTCTTTGTATTCAGTAAAGGGAAGTAAATTTAATTGTTTTAGATTTCCAGTAATGAAAAGGGAAATAGGGGTTATGATTATTTTAGATGATCTACCTATCATGTCTTTGACTTTGTCAACACTACCTATTGAATGAGTATGGATTTAGGAAATCCAAATATTAGATTTGATTGATGATTTGAATGCTTTTGTTGCTATGTCGTCAAGTTGCATTGTTGGTTTTGGGATTTAGTGTCAGTCCTAAATTATAAGTCTTCCAGAAGAACTTAGATGATAAGGGTTGTTGAATCGTTATTCCATCCAGTTGTTTTCCTTGGGTAGAGCATGGCGTCTTTTCAGTTTTACCCGATTTTCATGAATGGGGATGTTTGCACCTCCTTGGTTAGGAGTGGATTATGGGATCCGTGTCTCCTTGTATGGAGTGACCTTGTTATGTGGTTTCATCTTGTTGCCTCCTGTGAAAGGAGTGGACTATGTGTTGTTGCCTCCAAGATGTTTGGAGTGAGATCTTTTGTACCTCCTGTGAAAGGAGTGGACTATGTGTTTGTTGCCTCCAAGATGTTGGAGTGAGTTCTATTATTTGTATCCTCCTTGTGTTGGAGTGGATTATGATGCCTAGTTGGTATGCACTTGTGTTTCCCTTGGTGGATTGTTTGGGTGTGTGTTGTCCATTAGAAGAGTGGCTTTTGTTAGGGGCCGGAGCCCAAAGTGGTAAACCGGGTAACCTTCAAAAGTGAGTTAATCAAGTGATAATTAAATTAATGTACTTAGATGATTAGGATGCAGTTCACACTAATCAAGATAATTTAATCCTCACTCATAGACACAAGGGCTTGTTTAGACTTGGGATGAGTGAGAAGGCCTGGAATGGCAAGATCAACTATCTTGTTCTTGCGAGAGGTAGTTGATTCCGCATGAGTGAGTATGAGTGCCGGGATTCGGTTGAGGCCACCAGGATTACTTGTGCCGGAGCCTATGAAGAATGCCCAGAGGAGATCTCATGACAAACCTTGCGATGACACTCTATCTATGACAACTATTGTTAATTGTTTTATGTGTATGGTTCTGTGAACATACTTGATCTACTTTATGTCTGGAAGCAATGTGACCTATGTCAGTGATGTTGGAGTTGTACTTGTATTGTATTTGATTTGTACTTGTATTGTACTTGAGTTGTACTTGATTCGTACTTGTATGGTGAATGAGTTGTGCTTGTTAATTCATTTGGTTGGTTATAACTGTATGAGTTAGTATGAGTCTGCCTTTGGTTAGAGGTAGTAGATCTTTGTCCATGTTACTTTGTTACTATCTCCTAGCATGGGGGGTGGGCCTTTGGGTACCACATTGGTTGGGTGGAACATGCACCAAAACCGTTGGGTCCCCATCTATCTTCAGTACTTGGTGGCGAGACATCCTGATGGACAGCTCGCGGTTCTTGTTGTAATTTCTTGCATTGTAATATTTTAACTTGTATATGTTATTTTATCCCTCTTTGTAAGAGGTGGAGTTATGTAATTGTAATCTTATATACTATTGCCTCATTCTGGGAATGAGTGATGTATCTATTGGATCAAGATAATGTTTATGAGATTGTATCTTGGTTGATTATCTTATTATGTTATGTGGTATTCTTATGATGTATGTTGGTTACTTCATAAAGTTCATAAGGCTATGGTTATATGTAATATGTTTGTTTGGGTTTAAGTAATCCTAACCTTGTAGCCTTAGAGGTTGTTGTTAATTAGTAAGTGAATGTGTATGTTAAATGCACTTTATAAAAAAAAAAAAAAATGGTTCGCTTATGATGTTAATTGCAACTTCCTTTAAGGTTATTTGGCGAGGCATTACAGGCGACCTATTTGGGTCTACACATTATCTTACTAGCCATTGTAATTAGGCTGAATTGTTAAGGGTTAAATGATGCACGAATGATATAAATAAAAGAGAGAGGATTTTTTATGATAGCGAGAAGGGGGATAGATCAATAAGGTGATCGATAGTGTGAACTATGAAGCATGGGGATGAGGTGTTGTGATCATAGGGAGTGTAGAGTAGGAAATGGAGTCGATGGTAGATTGTTGTGAAGTTTGTCATTATCTGATTTATTTGTAATCCCTGGCCTGTGACCTAGAATTTGTATAGCTCGACAGGTATATGTAATATGTTTTGGTGATTATAATATAACAAGTAATGAGCTTTAAAGGCTGGGTTTTTCCTTGTTAGGTTTTTCCTAGGATATATCTTGTGTTCGGTGTTCACAAATGTCCTTTATTTTTTGATGGATTAGTTGTTAATTTTTGCTGCTTATCTATTGTGATCATGGAGTTAGTAATTTAGGCTATAAGATTGGACAGTCCTTAATTGGATCCTCCTACCTTTGACTGCATCATTTATATATTGGAATGTTGAAACCATGTTATTAAGACTTCTATTTTACAAATATGTACATAATTTATTCTTATGTTTTCATATATATATTTTCACATTCATTGACCTGCCATCCTTTTTATTTTAGCATGTTGCCCAAAGTGTTTTCACTCTGCATTGTCACTATGATTCTTCATTCTTGGTATATGATGCAATTTTTACTTCTTGTATGCATACTCTAAATTCCTTTCTTCCATTTATAATCATTGAATAATAGTATTGTCTTCAATAGAAAACATATAACAATAGTCAAATACTAAAAATGGTTAACAAAAAAATCAGTACAATACTTGTATATATATTTTTTATATATTGGAATATTGAAACCATGTTATTCTTCTTGTGATCATCCATGCATATACATTTATATCCACATGGATACATATATATTTTGTTATATATTTGTGTGTAATTAATTTCACCATCATAACTAATATTGAAATTAAAAAAATGAAAATAAATAACATCAAAGTAATAAATAATCTACTACCACATTTAAGCATTGAGAAAAATATGCCAAACCTAAAATTATGGACAGGAGTTTTTTAAAAAATAGTTTTAAATTTGAATATTATTCATTAAATATATGACTAATAACTCTTTAAGTGAGGACAATCCTTTAATCTTCCATATTTTTCATAAATATTATTTAATCCATAACTTCAAGTATGTGATGTATTTCGATGCATGTATATCTTAAAATAGTTAAATAGTAATCTACCAATTGATTGATTATCGAAAAGAAAAAGGTCAAATATAGATATAAATCTAGGTCTAATAAATACTAAATTAAGACAGAGTCAAAATTATATCATAACTGAAGCAATCTATATAATTATTTGTTTGTCGATTCAAAATTCAAGCTACATTATTTGGCACTACATATTATAGACAAACAGGAAAACTGTAAAAGAGATACTAAAAAGACATCTTCTATGTAACAGTTCCCTTGTCAATCATAAACTCATAATTTTTTGTAATCCTTATTCACCAATGAGCAACATCCTTTTTTGAAAAGGTAAGCTCCATGTCGTCATTAAAAAACTCAAGAAAATCTTCTCTATTTCTCTATAATATTTAGTGTCAAGTACATCAAGAATAGAAAAGGTGAAAAACGTTACTAAGCCTAGCCATATTTTTGTGACAAAACAAAGAAGATTTAAATACAATTGTTCATATGGTAATGAGTATAATTCCAATGATGCACAAAGATTATTTTACTATTTCGCTCTTCCTCTATATTGCTTCTGCAAATATATAGTCTTTTGTACATTGCATTTTTTACTTAGTATATTATAAGACTCCATGCAATTTGTGAGGCCTTGCCTAGGACTCTTTGCAACAATGGTGGAGTTTCTTGAGCACAAGGGTTGGTAGTAGTGGACTTGGTTTCCTTGCTCAACAAGTATAGAATGGTGAAAACCTACCATGCACCTCTATTGGTTGGCATATTGGATGGTTTAACAAGTCTTGTGTTCTGCAATCTACACTCTATTGTCCCCACTACTGTTGATGTAAGGTTTTTTCCCACTGTCTTTGTAATCGTTCCATAGACATCTAACCACTGATATATATTTTCATAGATTGAAATAAAATGTTGCTTTGTAGTTATACAATGTTCGCCTCAAATCAAGAATAGAAGGGAAAGGGGATACAAATCCCATTAATGGAACAATCCTCGCTTAAAATATTCTCACAACTATGAACTATATGTGAAAATCAATTCTTTGAAACATAGACAGATACATATACACATATATATATTGAAGGAAAATAGAGTATCTGTGTGAGAGGTATTAAAATAATAGTTATTTGTTATTAAATACTATACAGAACCATTGAAATTTCATGTGGCGAGGGCACCAGCTCCACCACCGCCAACCCATATAATTACCAAGCTTGATGTCACCACAAAAAAATCTATCCAAGTCCCCAATAGCCAAGGCATCTATGGTGCCAACAAATGCAATTCACATCCGGGCTAACAAAAATACTAGAGGAAAGTTCAAGCAAATTCTTAGGCAATGTTTGTTTCTAGAATATAACTTAATCAAAGTATACTTTCCCACATTGTAACACTAAAAATTCCATTTAGTGCGGCTACTTGCATTTGGCTCATTCGTCGTCATCGTACAACAATGACATAATGCAATATAACTCCTACAAGAAAGAACTTACCATTCAACTTAGGTGTATAGTGGCATCTCTGGTGTGAGTGAATACAAATACTAGCTGAGCTGAAACAAAACCTACGGGAAAATTGAAGCAGATTGTTGGGCAGTGGATGTTTCAATAATATAACTTAATAAAAGTATAGTTTCCCACACTACAACACTCAATATTGCATTTACTTTTTCCACCTACATTTAATTTGTATGTCCCTGTCGTACAAAAATGACTAAACGCATTAACACTCCCATGAGCACATAGTTAGCCTTCAGCTTCTGCGTATCAACGGCACCAGCTCCACTGCCAACAATCTACATAATCAAAAAATATCCCTAGTCATCTTTCTATCACCATTCCATCTTTTTAAAGTTGTTGCATAAAAAAAAACTGACAACTAAAGAAATCATATATGAAAACACTAAAATTTTCCCTATTTTTGTGTTACCTAATATATGAAAACCCACACTATACATATTCATACAAGACAAGAAGTTTGTACAAGACTTGGATTGTTGATTCAAAATTCAACATACATTCTTTGGCACCAAATCCACATTAAATAGAACTTGCAATGACAATAAGTAAAAATAACCTATACAAAATACCTATAATGCCATAGAGTTAATTGATACAATTCAAGCTACATTATGTGGCACTAAATATTCTAGAGAAATAGAGAAGTTTTAAAAGAGCTATTACACAACAAATGCTATTCATGGCTAGCCTGACAAAAATCCCCACGAAAACTTCAAACAAATAAATTAAACAGATCATAAAAGAGATATTAAAAAGAATAACACTTAACACCCACCACACTAATTTTACTTCCAACATGTTTTTTCTTTCATACTAACCCTCTCCATATGGGTAAGTGCACCAATTTGTGACACAATTTTGGCTCTTAAGATGCCACTTTTTTTCTGTAATCAGCAAAATCTGATTTGCACGAGAAAATGAAGATAGTTATGCTCAAAATTTTAAGATGCGGCAAGAAAAAAAGTTGAAGTGCTCCAAGTCTAGTTTCTAAGCTACTATTTTTTTAAATAATTAGTGAAGATTAAGGGTCTCAAAAAGGAGGGGGGGGCAAAACAGGTCCCATTTTTATAAAAAAAAAAGAGCATAGTACCTAAGGGCTCCCACCTTTTTGATTGAATTTTTTTTAGAATTTCAAAAATACCAATAGTGAGAAATTAGCTAACGCCATGTAGTTTATCCTTGTTCTTTTAGACAATTTTTTTAATGAATATATAATATTTTATGAATTTTCAAAGTGGACACATCTTGAAAAGCTAAAATTTGAGCGTGCTCACCCCTAAATTTTTTGCAAACTAATCGAAAAATGATTCTTTTTTATTCATCACGTGTACGATGGAGTCTAGTTTCAAAAAATGTAATTTATTTAATGTTTTGATGAATGAGTAAAAATCTATCTTAAAACTAGCACATGTTGGTTTTTGACCAAAAACATAGGCATTTACAATAGAAGCCATGGATCAAAACCTTAACTAAATCAAAATGAAAAAATAATTATATATTTAGATAGGTAAGAGAGAGTTTAACACTATGATGGTTTTTTTTATAAAATTGTATTGAAAGACGTGCAAATGAGATGCGGAGCACGGACAAAAATATGAGAAAATTTGGCAAATCCTGTCAATTAACACATCCAAAGCAGGCCAATTGGTGAGCGCCAAATTTGGCATGCGCCAAATGTGATGAGTCATTTGATGAGTGGAAAATTTGGTGCATGCCAAATTCCCTGCTTTGCACAAAACTAGAATTTTCCCTCTTTGGTGAACAACTTTGATAATGCTTAGAGTACACAATTTATGATCATAGATGGATAGTCGAGGTTTTACCTTTCATACCTTCTCTAACTCATTACCATAATTGGATAACTCTTTTTCCCTCTCAAGTCTTTATCTCTCAAGTCTCACTCCCTCCCACGCGACCTAGACTACTCTCTTAGTCCAATCCCCTCTCTCAAGTCTCTTTCCCTCCCACATAGGTACCTAAATAAATCTATCTCTCTTCCTCTCTCTCTCTCCCTCTTTGGTCTTTTTGTCTCTCCCACTCCATCTCCCTCTCTTAGGTTGTTATCTTTCTCTCTTTGTCACTCTCTCTCAAGTCTCTCCCTCCTACCCCCTCTCCCTCTCTTAGGTCTATCACTCACTCACTCCCTCTATCTCTCTCTGATTCCCTCTCTCCCTCTCTCCCTCACTCTCTCTCGGGTATCTCCATCCCCCCTCTCTCACACACATATACACACTCCCTCTCTCTCAATTTCTCCCTCTCTCTCAGGTCTCTCCCTCCCACCCCCTCTCCCTCTCTCTCTCTCAAGTATCTTCATCCTACCCCCTCTCCCTCTCTCTCTTTGTTAAGTCTCCCCCTCCTACCCCCTCTCCCTCTCATAGTCACTCCCTCTATCTCTCTTCCACTCCCTCCCTATCTCACTCCCTCTATTTTTCTCCGTCTACCTCTCCATCTCTCTCAAGTATCTCCCTCCCACTACCTCTCCTTCTCTCTCTCAAGTCTCTCTCTCTCTCATGCCCTCTATTTCTCTCCCACTCTCTCTCCCTCTCTCTCTCTCTCAAGTCTCTACCTCCCACCCACTCTCCCTCCCTCTTTGTATCTCAAGTCTCTCCCTTCTACCCCTCTCCCTCTTTCAGGCCTCTCTTTGTCTATCTCACTCACTCCCTCTATCTCTCTCCCACATCCTCTCTCTCTTTCACTCCCACTATCTCTCTCCTCTCTCTCCCTCTCTCTCTCTCTCACTCCCTCTCTCCTCTCTCCTCCCTCTCTCTCTCTCTCTCACTCCCTCTATCTCTCTCCTCTCTCTCCCTCTCTCTAGTTCCTCCTACTCTCTCTCCTCCTCCCTCTCTCTCTCACTCTCTCTCTCCTCCCTCTCTCTCTCTCTCACTCCCTCTATCTCTCTCCCTCTCTCTCTCCCTCTCTCTAAGTTATCTCCCTCCTACTCTCTCTCTCCCTCTATCTCAGTATCTCCCCCCACCCCCTCCATCTCTCTCAAATCCCTCTATCCCAAGTACTCCCTCTCCCTCCCATGCCCTCTCCATCTCTCAAGTCTCTCTCACTCACTCCTTGTATCTCTCCCATCCCTCTATCTCTCACTCCCTCTCTCTCCTAATATCTTAGGTCTCTCCTTCCCACACCCTCTCTCCCACTTTTTATCCCTCTCCTTCTCTCTCAGGTGTCTCCCTCACACCCTCTCTCCCTCTCCCTCTCTCTTAGGTTTCTCCCTCCCTCCCTCTAAATCTCTCTCTCTCTCTCTATCTCTATGTCTCTCCCCCTCTCTCTCTCTCCCACTCCCTCTCTCTCTCACTCCCTCTATCTCTTTCCCCATCTCTCTCACTCCCTCTATCTCTCTCCCACTTTGTCTCTCTCCCTCTCTTTCTCACTCCCTCTATCTCTCTCACACTTTTTCTCTCTCCCTCTCTCTCTAGGTCTCTCCTTCCCACCCTCTCTCGCTCTTTCTCTCTCTCAAGTATCTTCATCCTACCCCATCTTCCTCTCTCTCTTTGTCAAGTCTCCCCCTCCTATACCCTCTCCCTCTCACAGTGACTCCCTCTATCTCTCTTCCACTCCCTCCCTCTCTCACTCACTCTCTCTCTCTCCCTCTCCCCATCCCTCTATCTCAAGTATGTCCCTCCCACCACCTCTCCCTCTCTCTCTCTCTCAAGTAGAGGGTTCAGGGATTAAGGGTCAAGGGTTGAGGGTTGAGGGTTGAGGGATTAAGAGGGTATGGAGGTTGATGGATTAGGGTATAAGGGTTGAGGGTTGAGGGTTGAGGGATTAAGATAGTATAAGGGTTGAGGGTTAAGGGTTGAGGGATTAAGATTATAGAGGAGTTGACATATTAGGGTTTAAGGGTTGAGGGTTGAGGGGTTGAGGGATTAAGAGGGTATAGGGGCTAAGGGATTAGTGTTTAAGGGTTGAGGGTTGAGGGATTAAGAGAATATAGGTGTTGGGGGATTAGGGTTGAAGGGTTGAGGGATGAGGGATTAAGAGGGTATGGGGGTTGATGGATTAGGGTTTAAGGGTTAAGGGTTGACGGTCGAGGGATTAAGAGGGTATAGGGGTTGAGGGATTAGGGTTTAAGAGTTGAGGGTTGAGGGCTGAGGGATTAAAGGGGTATAGGGTTGAGGGATTGGGTTTTAAGGGTTAAGGGTTGAGGGTTGAGAGGGTATAGTGGTTGAGGGATTAGGGTTTAAGGGTTGAGGGTTAAGGTTTGAGGGATTAATATTGTAGAGGGGTTGAGGGATTAGGGTTTAAGGGTTGAGGGTTAAGGGGTTGAAGGATTAGGGTTTAAGGGTTGAGGGATTAAGAGGGTATAGGGGTTGAGGGATTAGGGTTTAAGGTTTGAGGGTTGAGGGATTAGGGTTTAAGGGTTAAGGGTTGAGGGATGAGAGATAAAGAGGGTATAGGGGTTGAGGGATTAGGGTTTAAGGGTAGAGAGTATATGGTTTGAGTGATTAAGAGGGTATAGGGGTTGAGGGATTAGGGTTTAAGGATATAGGGTTGAGGGTTGAGGGATGAAGAGGGTATGGGGGTTGAGGGATTAGGGTTTAAGGGTTAAGGGTTGAGGGTTAAGAGGGTATAGGGGTTGAGGGATTAGGGTTTAAGGGTTGAGGGATTAGGGTTTAAGGGTTGAGGTTTGAGGGATTAAGAGTGTATAGGGGTTGAGGGATTATGGTTTAAGGGTTGAGGGATGAGGGATTAAGAGGTTGTGGGGGTTGAGGGTGTTGGGTCTCAAAAATGCAGGTTTTAACCAAAAGATTTTTCCAAGATCTTACAACACTTTTGGCCAATGTACAAGGGCAATCGATGCAATTATACCTTCTTCTCTTTAGGTTCAGGTAGACCTAGGCGGGTGCACCTACGTGTATGTTATAGATTTGAGATACATCTCCTACTAAACAATTTACCCATAATGGCAATTGGAATTGAATAGATAAAATCACTACACTTATTCCTACTACATAAAGGAAAGGATTTGAAAATGTTATTTTAAATTAAATTTATCTTATGGGTTATGACTAACCAGTGTTGTCTATCCACATGGGCAATGGAGTCAAAATTATCCAAAATTCTAGGTGTTCCCCTTTCTGACCTAATTCAATTTGTTAGGCACCTTTGAAATATGAAATTTTATGACTGGCATATTATTTCATCAAATTTATGACTTGCATAAATTGTGCTAGAATATCTTCCTACCAGGTTCTTCTTCAACCATCCAACAAAAATCTTAAAGTCATTGTGATTTGTTTAAAATAATTTAGTTTTCTCTTATAGACATCAGTTAATCAAATCACACAAAGTGAAAAATACACTGATAAATAAGGAATATACTTGATATATTGATTTAAATGACTTAAAAATTTCTAATTGGAGACAACCAGATAAGAAATACATAAATTATAGCATCTCAACAACTAAAATCAGAAAAGATGTCACCAATTAATTAATGTTTTCTCCATTACAATCTGTTTCAAGAAAAAATGTCCATCATCCCAGCTTAGTTATTGTTTCTGAAATTTTTTTTGTCTTTGTTCTCACTACTCTCCAACTAATTTTTTCAAATTTTTATACTTTACAATCCAAGAGTCGTGACCCTTCAATTTCCTGTGCAACCGTCTAATAATTGTTAGTCAGAAATTAAAATATTTAATTAAGTTGCCTTTATCAGCAAATTAAATATTTTATAAAGTTATGCATTTGATTTTAATTTAATTCATTTCCCGCCTTTTCATTTTACTTTATATTTTCTCATACTTTACATATCTTTTCCCCATGGCATTTATCATGTTTACCACTTTACCGTGATCAACCATTTGATTGGCCATGATACAGCGGTGACTACTCTTCACCGTTCATCTCTCACCAGTCAATCGTACCCTTTGACTTTTCAACCCATGGTACTACAGTGATCTTGAATTTTCACCGTCTACTCTTTGTCATTACTGCTCCACCACACCCTTCGTTTCTATCTCTATCAGTTTCATAGTGACTAACATTCACTGCTATCTCCACCGTTACCCGTGCTATAGCTGTCTTCATTCTAGCCGGTTGTGGTATAGCGGTAACTGCTTATCGACCACCATGCTTCCACTTGATTGTTCACTACACTACCGTAGTCACTGGCATGACTGCCAATAGTACCGCATTAGCCACCTTAATCGTCATGCCTTAAATGTTTAACTCACCACCCACCATCTCCCACAGCTAAACCGCACCCTCTGACTTTTCAACCCATAGTACTGCGGTGATCTTGACATGTCACAGTCTACTCTTTGTCATTATCGCTCCACTGCGCCCTTCATTTATTTCTCTGGTGGTTCTGTGGTGACAAGCATTCACTGCTATCTCCACCGTTACCCACACTACCACTGTCTTCATTCTAGCCAGTTGCGGTATAGTGGTAATCGCTTACCGATCATCGCATTACTGCCTAACTTTTCACTACACTATTGTGGTTGTTGGCATGACCGCTAGCGGTACCCCGATAGCCACCTTAACTTTCATGCCTTAATTGTTTAACTCACCGCCCACCGCTACCTGCTGACTATTACCTTTGTCGTCTGTTCACCCTCTACCACAACACCATGGGCCCTAAGATGACCCTTTGCGGTGTAGCGGTAAGGGTTACTTTGACTATTGCTCACCACCACCGCTATACCATGGGCTAGTCTGTAAGAAGCCATGGTAAAGTGGTAGGTGATATAAAAAGTGAATAATGAGAGCGGTGGTGGTATGAATTGATTGGAATTTTAGGTGGGAAATGAGATGAAATTTTTTTTCATGAAAAGATATGAAAATATTATGTAATTAAAAAGGGGGGGGGAAATGTGAAGGCTATATAGGCCAAAAATAAGGCAATGGTAGAAGGGTAAAAACTATTGTAGCATTGTAAAAGGGGGTGAATGATATTTTATGAGAAAAATAGTGAAAACATTATGTTCAAAATGGGAAAAAATCATAGGTTTTTCCACGAAAATTTTGGATTCTAACAGTGGCTCCTGTTGGGGATGAGTGATTTCACAAATCACTACAAGAATCTAGCATGCAACTGGGAGAGGAAAACAAGACATGAAAGGACATGAAAAATGAAGGGAATGGAAGATGGACGAAAAGAAGAGATGAAGGAGATGGAAAATGAAAGATGGAGCATGGAGGGTGAAGATGAAGGTGACCCTACACTACTGTACATGGAAAGAAAGCAATGCTTTTAGAAAGGGAATTCCTAAGAATGTCCATGTACTAGCAAACTCAGACCCTTCAAAAATTCCTAAAACTACTATGCATGGAAAATAATGTTTGAAGAGGTTATTGTAGATTTTTCCATGCACTGGCAATCCTTAACCCTCTATTCTTCCTCATGGGGAAAAATCAGCAAAATCTGATTTCCACGAGAAAATGAAGATAGTAACGCTCAAAATTTGAATATGCAGCAAGAACAAAAGTTGAAGTGCTCTTAGTCTATTTTCTAAGATACTATTGGTTTTTGAAATTAATGAAGATTAAGGGTCTCAAAAAGGGGGGGGACCAAAATAGGTCCTATTTTTATCAAAAAAAAAATAACATAGCGCCTGAGGGCTCCCTCTTTTTGATTAACTTTTTTTTAGAATTTCAAAAATCCCAATAGTGAGAAATTAGCTAACACCATTTAGTTTATCCTCCTTCTTTTGGATAACTTTCTTAATGAATATATAATATTTTATGAATTTTCAAAGTGGACACATCCTGAAAATATGAAGTTTGAGTGTGTTGCCCCACAAACGTTTTGGAAAATAATCGAAAATTGATTTTTATTTTTTTCATCATGTGTATAATGGAGTCTAGTTTCAAAAAATGTAATTTGTTTCACATTCTAATGAACGTGTAAAAATTTATCCTAAACCTAGCACATGATGGTTTTTGACCAAAAACGAAGGCATTTACAATAGAAGCCATGGATCAAAACCTTAACTAAATCAAAATGAAAAAATAATTATATATTTAGATAGCTAAGAGAGAGGTTAACGTTATCACATTTTTTTTATAAACTTGCATTGAAATATGTGCAAATGAGATGGGGAGCACAGCTAAAAATAAGAGTGTATAGTTTATGATCATAGATGGATAGTCGAGGTTTTACCTTGCATACCTTCTATAACTCATTACCATTACTAGATAACTCTTTATCCCTCTAAAGTCTCTATCTCTCAAGTCTCACTCCCTCCCATGTGACCTAGACTACTCTCTTAGTCCAATCCCCTCTCTTAGGTCTCTTTCCCTCCCACATAGTTACCTAAATAAATATATCTTGAACTCCAACCCCCTTTCTCACTCTCCCTCTTTGGTCTGTTTATCTCTCTCACTCCGTCTCCCTCTCTTAGGTTGTTATCTTTCTCTCAAGTCTCTCTCTCTTGAGTCTCTCCCTCCTACCCCCTCTCCCTCTCTTAGGTCTTTCACTCACTCACTCCCTCTATCTCTCTCCCATTCCCTCTCTCACTCACTCTATATCTCTCCCTCTCTCTCTCACTCTCTCTCGGGTATCTCCATCCCCCTTCTCTCTCTCTTACACACACACACTCCCTCTCTCTCACTCTCTCCCACTTCGTCTCTCTCCCTCTCTCTCAGGTCTCTCTCTCCCACCCCCTCTCCCTCTCTCTCTCTCACAAGTATCTTTATCCTACCCCCTCTCCCTTTCTCTCTTTTTCTTGAGTCTCCCCCTCCTACCTCCTCTCCCTCTCACAGTCACTCCCTCTATCTCTCTTCCACTCCCTCCCTATTTCACTCCCTCTATCTATCTCTGTCTACCTCTCCATCTCCCTCAAGTATCTCCCTCCCACCACCTCTCCCTCTCTCTCTCTCAAGTCCCTCTCTCTTTCATTCCCTCTATCTCTCTCCCACTCTTTCCCTCTCTCTCTCTCTCATGTCTCTCCCTCCCACCCACTCTCCCTCCCTCTTTGTCTCTCAAGTCTCTCCCTTCTATCCCCTCTCCCTCTTTTAGGCCTCTCTTTGTCTCTCTCACTCACTCCTTCTATATCTCTCCCACATCCTCTCTCTCTCTCACTCCCTCTATCTTTCTCCCTCTCTCTCTCCCTCTCAGATATCTCCCTCCCACCCCCTCCCACTCTCTCTCTCCCTTTAGCTCATGTATCTCCCCCCACCCCCTCCATCTCTCTCGAGTCCCTCTATCCTGAGTACTCCCTCTCCCTCCCACCCCCTCTCCATCTCTCAAGTCTCTCTCTCTCACTCATTGTATCTCTCCCATCCCTTTATCTCTCACTTCCTCTCTCTCCTACTCTCTTAGGTATCTCCTTCCCACCCCCTATCTCCCAATTTGTCTCCCTCTCCTTCTCTCTCGGGTGTCTCCCTCCCACCCTATCTCCCTCTCCCTCTCCCTCTCTCTTAGGTTTATCCCTCCCACCCCCTCTCCCTCCCTCTCTCTCACTCTCTCTCTTTGTCTCTATATCTCTCCCTCTCTCTCTCTCCCACTTTGTCTATCTCCCTCTCTCTCTCACTCACTCTATCTCTCTCCCACTTTATCTCTCTCCCTCTCCCTCTCACTATCCTTCTCTCTCAAGTATGTACCTCCCACCACCTCTCCCTCTCTCTCTCTCTCAATTATAGGGTTTAGGGATTAAGGGTTAAGGGTTAAGGGTTGAAGGTTGAGGGTTGAGGGATTAAGAGGGTATGGCAGTTGAGGGAATAGGGTTTAAGGGTTTAGGGTTGAGGGTTGATGGATTAAGAGGGTAAAGGGGTTGAGGGATTAGGGTTTTAGGGTTGAGGGTTGAGGAATTATGAGGGTATAGGGATTGAGGGGTTAGGTTTTAAGGGTTGAGGGTTCAGGGATTAGGGTCTAAGGGTTGAGGGTTCAAGGTTGAGGGATTAGGGTTTAAGGGTTGAGGTTTGAGGTATTAAGAGGGTATGGGAGTTGATGGATTAGGATTTAAGGGTTAAGGGTTGATGGGTTGATGGGTTGATAGATTAAGAGGGTATAGGGGTTGAGGGATTAGGGTTTAAGGGTTAAGGGTTGGCAGGGTATAGGGGTTGAGGGATTAGGGTTTAAGGGCTGGGGGTTAAGGGTTAAGGGTTGAGGGATTAAGATTATAGAGGGGTTGATTGATTAGGGTTTAAGGGTTGAGGGTTGAGGGGTTGAGGGATTAGGGTTTAAGGGTTGAGGGTTAAGGGTTAAGTGTTGAGGGATTAAGATTGTAGAGGGGTTGAGGGATTAGGGTTTAAGGGTTAAGGGTTGAGGGTTGAGGGATTAAGAGGGTATAGGGGTTGAGGGATTAGGGTTTAAGGGTTGAGGGTTGAGAGTTGAGGTATTAAGAGGGTATAGGGGTTGAGGGATTAGGGTTTAAGGGTTGAGAGTTAAGGTTTGAGGGATTAAGATTGTAGAGGGGTTGAGGGATTAGTGTTTAAGGGTTGAAGGATTAAGAGGGTATGGGGGTTGATGGATGGGGGTCTCTCTTGGGTCTCACTCCCTCCCATGCTACCTACACTAATCAGTGTCACTGCAATGGCCTCTCACAATCCCTCTTTGTGAGGCCTCACTTACCTCCCACACTAGTTTCTTAGGTCTCACCTTCCCACCCCCTCTCTACTACTTTGACTCTCTCTCTATCAGGCCTCACTTACCTCCCACCCTACTTTCTTAGGTCTCTCCTTCCCACCCCCTCTATCCCACTTTGACTCCCTCTCCTTCTCTCAAGTGTCTCCCTCCCACCCCCTCTCCCTCTCTCTCTCCCTCTCTCTCACTCCCTCTATCTCTCTCCCACTTTGTCTCTCTCCCTCTCTCTCAGTTATCTCCTTTTCAAAACAACATATTTGGCGAGTGCCAAATGTGTTTTACCTTGAAATGGTAAAATAAGGCTTGACCCTGTGATTCAGGCCCACATTCTTGTGAAGTTGTCTAGTTCAGCACTTTATCTGAGTCAAAAACACCTTTTTTTATGTAGTTGACTTCATATTGTACCAATCTATGCTTGATCCATCACCTTTTTACCACCAATTTGCATGGTAGACAATGTAGAAGAAGACATTTTGATGTTTCTACATCATTTTACATTATCTGAGGTAATATATTCATTTTGGTAAATTGAAATGTTTATATTTAGTATATTTGTTTGTTTTTGACAATATAAACTAAATTTCCTTAATAATTTTATTAATCATAACAATTGGACATAGAATTCAACACTGAATTAGATGGGATGTGCATAAAACTTTTCAATTTTTATGAGTTTGAAGAACAAAAAAATTAAAAACATGACATTTACTTAACATAAATTTACTTATAAATTATATTTGCATTGCTTATAGTAGTCCATTTCTAGCATGGCTAGTGGAATTCACTGTATTTCATTCTTTTTCAATTAATTTGGAAAACTTTTATTTTCATCTAATTTGGAAAACCTAATAGCTTTCATGAATGTTAATGCAAGTGTTCATTAATGTTTTTGTTCCATAAAAAAATCACCTTCATTGAACATGTGCTTAGATAAATTCAAGTGAGTTGGCATAGTTGTTAATGCAATTTTTCGTTCATTCATACCATTTACCTTTCTAATAAATAAAAAAATGGGAAAATTTGTGCAATTGAGAATGCTTATTGTCTTTCTAAGTTACCTCATTGCCAAAGAAATAGTGAATAATTATAAGATATAGCATCACGACCCTTCTTTGAATTCATATTCTTCACGACTCAAAATTTTGGTTTTGAGAAAAATAAACACAAGAGTCTCTAGTTTTCATTTAGGTGGCAACAACTTATACCCTAGGTCAGTGATGCAGAGCAAGGAGACAAAACCTTCAACAATCATTTAATTAGATCAGTTTCAAACAATCTTCAATCTCAAAATCCTCAATTCAATGTTGAACTGAGCAATTCACATCTAAAAAAAACAAAGATCATCCATAAATAAAAATCTATGCTTTTCAAGATGACTACCATTCTAAACCTTTGGAATATTTTAGCAAAACCAACCATATGTAAGTCTATTGCTCAAAATATTGTATTCATACAACAATCACTCCTAACAGAATGAAATAAACTCAATATTACTAGAAAATCTAATCCATGAATTATTCATCATAACCATTATAAAGTTCAAGTTCAATAATGCTAGTCAAAAGGTCCCCAACTTCAAAATCAAAGTGTTGGGTCTCAAAAATGCAAGTTTGAACCACGAGAGGTTGCCAAGCTCTCACAATGTTTTTGGCCAATGTACAAGGCTAGTTAATGATGTAGATTGAAATGTGTTTCTTGATTGAGAAATCTATTCACAATGGCAAATGGAAGTGAATAGATGAAAATCGCTACAACTACTCCTACTCCTATTGCACAAAAGAAAGGATTTGAATAAGTTGTTTGATATGAAATTTTATCTCTCAGTTGAGGTAGATCAGTGCCTTCTATCCACATGGGAAATGGAGTAAAAATTCATGGATTATGTGTGTTTCCTTCTCTGTCCTAATTCAAGTTGTTAGGCACTTTATGAAATGAAGCTCTAATGACTGGCATATGACTTCATTAATTTATGACTTGCATAAATAGTGCTGGAATGTTTTCTTACCAGGTTCTTCTTCAGCAATCCAAAATAAATCCTAAATCACTGTGACTTGTTTAAAACAATTTAATTTTGACTTGCAGATGCCAGTTAATCAAATCACACAAAGTGAAAAATGCACTGTGATAAATCAAACATATACTTTATACATTGATTTAAATGATTTAAAAACTTCAAGCTAGAGACAACCCATATAAGAAATGAAAATTATTATATCACAACAACTAAACACAGTAAGTGTTTCACCAACTCAAAATAGTATATCCATTGATTTTGTTTCAAAAATATGTCATTGTTTACATTCCCATTTTTTATTTTCTGGAAAAATCTAACTCCTACTCTAACCCCTCTCCCCTTGTTGTCTGATTTTCAATACATTTATACAACAAATCTCAAATTTCACAACTCTTCATTTTCTTGTTACAACCATTTGTATTTCACAACATAATTTAAAATATTTGATTAAGTTGCCTTATCATCAAACCAAATATTTTTTACATAGTCTCGCTTTGATTTTTCTACATATGCCTTACTAGAACTTAACATTTTATTCCATATATACCTTACTCACTCTTTATTTCCTTTCTCCACAGCTCCCTTTTATCTTACCGCTCTACCGTGGTCAACTCCTCGTCCTCCTGCAGTGTAGTGGTGTTTGAATTTGACTACACTATCTCTATCAACTGCGCTACCACACCCTTCATTCTATTCACCCACGGTATAGCGGTGACTAGCATTTATTATTATCTTTGTCTTCATCACTTCCTTACTACTCAACCATGGGCTCCCTTTTGACTACCCGCGGTATAGTGGTAGCTGCCTCATACACTGCAAACTATTCACCGCGGTCTCTGTGATGACCTCCGACAGCTTTGCGATGGGGTCCCCTGATTGCTATCTTGCTGGTATCTTACCACCCACTGTGGTAATCATGGCCTATGTTTAGATTGTGCATGGTGTGGCAGTAAGCATTTACTATTATGCCGACCAGTATCTCCACTATCTTCTATCTGCTACCACTTTACTGCGGCCCCTAAAATTACCCTCCCCAGTGTAGCGGTAAGGGTTTCTTTGACTGCTCAAAGCCGCTACCGCTATAACACGGGTATGGATTGAGCCGTCGGCGGTAGGTTTTGATTTTTTGATCGTGCTACCACAAATGGCTTTATAAAGGCCACGGTAAAGCGATGGAAGCTCATAAGGGATAAAGTGATGGCGGTAAAGATATTTAAACATTATGGATGGGAAAAATTGATTTTCTTAAGGAAAGGATAGTGTAATATTAGGAATCAAATGGGGGGAAAAATATGAGGGGAATATAGGCCAAAAATAAGGCAGTGAAACAAGGGTAAAAGCCCTTCTTAGCATTGTAAGAGGGGGTGAATGATTTTTTATGAGATAAATAGTTAAAGCATTAGGTTCAAAATGGAAAAATCATTTAGGTTTTAATGGAAATTTTTGGTTCTAACACAATGTTCCAGGCCTCTGGTGTAGGAGCACCTCGTAAGCTCAATTTTGTCAAAAATGTCATCTTTTAGTGAGCATGGTCAAATGCTAGGATTTTAGTTAATGTTGAGTATATTGCATTCAGTAAGGTCAATTAGACCATTTTATAACGTATTTGGAGCTAAAGGAGTTCATTTGTATCATAGCTTGCAATTTGGCTAAATGTGGTCATAAAAGTTGTTAAAAGATGCAAAAGTTGCAAAGTTCGAGGGAGTTGGAATGAAATAAAAATATTTTTAATAACCTTCAATTCCTTGAAGGAGAGGTTGTTGGATGATTTGTACCCCATTTTTTTTTATGAAGAAGAATGTTATTTTCTAGAAATTTACTGGTTTCTCTCACTTTTATTGTTGTTGTGTAGCCTCTAAGGACTCTAAGATAATATGAAACCGGTTGGATATTGTATATTAATGAATTATCTTTAATTTTCATCTATTTATAGGTTCTAAATCTTTGTATAGTGAAATTTATATTGTTTTTACTGTTGCTACCTACTTTCACAGTTTTCTTGGATTAAGGGATTTCATTATGTAATTCAATCCATTACACTTTTTCTGCCTACTGTAACTTGTGGAATGGGTCCTCTAACTTTTAAAACAAGTAGCTAACCTATTTAGAATGTTGTGAGGTAAAGGTTGGGTGTTTGGAATGATAATCTAGGACTGTAGTAGGGTCTTTTCATGGTGAAAATTAGGGCTTCAAGTGGTTTTTTCACAAAATGTGGGAAGGACTATCCATGTAATGTATTATTCACCATGTGCAGGGTTTGGTAAGTGTGTTTGGTGCTTCGTATGGGTCTAGCAAGTCCAAGAGATAGGAGTTTCATTAAAACCCCAATTATTCTTCTTGAAATTGAGGGTTTGGTGTATTAGGGGTCTAGAGGTCTTGGAACTGGAAAAAAATCAGGAAATTGGAGGTTTTGACACATAAAATAATTTTGTTTGAGGATCTTGAGTGAAGATGTAGTGTTTAAAAGGTACTCTCTTTGTAAATTAGGCCAATTGAATAGCCTTTTCCAAGGTGGGTCTATTGGAAGTCAATGTTAGTTTGAAGGAGTTGATGTTGGAGTCTACCTATGTTTTATAAATTAAAAATGGGTATCTTAATCATCCCTAACTTTCTCAAGTGTTTAGTAAAATCTTGGTGAAAAGGCCCTTGAATCAGGTTACCTATGCTATAAGGGAAAGCTTGGTAGAAGTTGGGATTTTCAGTTGAACATCTGGTTTTGCTTTGGAATTTGATTGATTCTCATTGATTTGTTGTATTGAATGGTTTCCACCCTTCTCTACATCAAAAATGATTTTTCTTGGTAAGTTAAGTGATCAAGTTGTGTGTAAGTCTCTTAAGAGCCTTCCTCTAAATCTTTGAACAATTTCATTGTGGATCCCTACATGTACTGCATCAGCCTCTAGGAACTTTGCCAACTCTTCAAACACACTCAAAATCCCTACTCTAATATCTAACCCTATAGAAATCTAACTCCATCATGTATGAAAAATATTGTGTAGCATAGACATGTTTGATAATTCCAAACAACTCACTGCCTTCTTTCATAAAATGCTTTGGTGTGTTTCATATTTAATGCAATGTAATCAGAAAAATCAATATTTTTGTAAAATACATTACTTACTTTTGTTCTATGTGTGTTTTTGAACATGTAGCATTGAATTTCATGCCGAGGAAACAACCAAAGCCTCTAACACTAGAAGAACGTGTAGCTAAAAATTCAAGGACAAGAGAATGAAAACATGTAGCTCATGAAGCAAAGGAATTGCAACCCATACAACCACAAATTCTTGTGCAATCTAAGAGAGATGTCAAATTGGAAAAACGAAGGGCATGAATGAGGAAATTTCATAGAAGGACATGAATGGATACAAAATTTGGGGGCACATCATCAACCATAGGTGAAGCTCAATGCACATCTCCAGTTGAAGACACATTGACAACAACATGTGGTTTTCCAGGTACATTGGAAATTACATCTCCAATTGAAGACACACCATCAAAAACATTGCGTTTTGAAAGTTCATCAACAAACACATCTCTATTTGAAGGCACTTCACAAACGACATCTCAAGATAGAGGTACATCATCATTTACATGTCAATCTCAAGGTATGTCATCAATTGCACCTCCAATTGAAGGTACACAATCTATCCTTGATGTTGTTGACCTTCCCAATATTGACATGAATTTACATTTGAGAACTCCTCCTAGAGTTTTGCATAGAAAACCTACATTTTTTATTGATATTGATTCCAATGTTTTTAAATGGATGCCTAATAAGATTCCAAAATGTACATATCAAAGATATGCACAAAGGATATGGAGTTTGTTTTCTGTGAAGCTAAGTGAGGCTGGAAGATGCCAGCTATTTGTTGAAATGATGAGGCAACTCAAATTTAGGCCCACCGTGAAGGGTCTTGGGCTAAGAGTTTTGAATCACTCAAGTGAAAATTCCATTGTAAAGAACTTGATGAGTGCATATAAGAGCATGGGTTCCACCTCACACATGAAGGATAGTTGTGCCACACGACATGTGATGACAACAACACTGTTAAGCAGTCAAACAAGGAACAATTTGAACCTTACAAAGGCAAGTAAGTCTTTGAAAATAATTAGATCATCTCTAATGAGAGCCAAAGGAAGGCGTGAAAGAGTGGAGGATCCAAATAGCAATGAGTTATGGGCATTTTCATGCAGAGTGCCACGGAAAGACACAAGAATTGCTCAAGGCTTGAGATCTTTAATTGTGAATCATTGGAAGGATAATAAAAGGACCTCTCCTAATCAAAGAGATGTCGTAAGAAGGAGAATTGGTAGTAAAAACTATGAGCCACATCCAATGCATTATTTGGATACCACTCAAACCCATTTTTTGCTGATTTTGTATAGATGTTTCTTGAAATGAAAATATGTCAAAGGTATTTTGACATGCTAAAGCCTTTTTATGTCAAAATAAATCACACACGCACTACTTTTTGTTGTAGGGTTCATATTGATTTTTCTAACCATTATGATGTTTATCAACGTATATGTGTAGATATGCATACTGACAATGTTTTGCAGGAATTAACATAATGCCTCCACCTAAATCATGAAGGAAATTTTTGTCTTCCATTTTATGTGAAAGAGAGGATGGTCAAATTTTTTAGAAAAAATAATCTTTGGATGACACATGTGATCATTGTGGTGGCATGCACCATTTTTCAATTTTCCAACACATGGCTAGTACACACACAATTGGAGACAAAATTGTGGAATTTTGAAAATATAAGACAGTGGCATATAGTCTAAAAGATGGGAAAGAAGAAAAGAAGTGTGAATTGGTTAGTGATAAGATTCTAGTGTATCAGTTTATGGGCATTTTTTGTGATCAGGTGGTCTATGATTATGCAACACATCCACATAGAGCACAATGGTTGGACTCACAGTTCAAGTTATGCGAGGACACATTTCCACTTTGTCATATCATTTCAGTTGTTGACTTTGCTAAGAACTACACACTACAACCACAAAATGAGGTGCAATCATAGTACTACAACTCTTTGTAGGTTGCTATATTTGTGCATATAGCATTCATTCATGCAAATGATAGTATAGAGGAAAATAGGAAAGTATTGAGGGAGTATCACTTTTACATCAGTGATGATCGCACACATTTTACAGAGTCTTTTCAAGGTTTCTTTCATATGTTCTATGTTGATCTGGCTAGCAGGGGCATATCATTTAGTCAACATATCATATGGTGAGATAATTTTACATCACAATTCAAGAACGTCATAATTTTTTACTAGTTGAGAAGGATGCATATGATTAGTGGTGTTCAACATATGTGGAACTTCTTAGAGGCCAAGCATGGAAAGGGGGAGCAGGTGCATATATTAAAAGATCCCTAGCACGAGAAGAGTTAAAGTACACAAACAATGTAAAGTTGAAAGATGCAAGATCAATTGTCTAGTGGTGCAATAGTGCAATGGGTCTAGGTAGTGAAGGTAATTCTTTAGTTCATAGATTTTTTCATTTAGTAGATGATACTAACATTGCAAAATATGAGGATTTTTGTACACTAACAGGATTGAGTGAGCTACACTCTTTTAGAAGCTCCAATGTAGGTACATGGACTATCCATACAAGGAAGATGGCATGCTTTTGTTATGCATGTACACTTCAATCATGGAATGATTGCAATTCAACAAAGTGGGTTGACGAATGGTCTGTAAGAAGTCTAACCCCACTTGACACTTATCAGCTCCTGGTGGCTCTACAAATCATGTAGATACAATCATCCATTGACATTGATCATGTATCGGACCTACTAGAACCAAGCAACATATCTTACATACAAGTTTTATTATGTTGCTTAGTAAATAAATCTAACAAGATGAACATATCAATGCAGGACATGTTTATGCAGTGATTGTAGATGAAGACAATGAAGAGGGTATGGATTATTACCTGTGCCATTGTATTGTGGCGAAAAAGAAATTGGAGTCCCCAGTTATAGATGGAGAAAACATAGAATATCCTATAGGTTTGGTGGTTGTTACTAGAACATGGCTTTGAAGGTATCCAGTTAAGAATGTTGCAATTTGGTTGTTTGAGGACTTTGACACGCATCAAAAAATTCTTCACTGTTCGAACCTTGTTATCACCACCAACGTTCATTTGATCAAATATAAGGACAGACCTATGAACAATAACTTGTGGAAAGTATGTGAGTCTAACCATGAGGCAATACTCTACATAATAAAGAGTAGAGAAAACCTAGATGGTTCACTGGATTGATTTGTAAGTATGCACATTGAATTTGTAAAGTCATGTTATTGATCACTCTTTTGGACCAACACCTTGCAATAAGGCTTTTTCACCATTATTTTTTGATGTCATATGCATTTATGACTATCATTGATCATTTTCTGATTGTGACTATAGGTAATACTAAATTTTGTCAAAGTATATAAGAAAAGAACAACATTGGTTGGTGGTGCAAGTGTTTAGTGGTATGAGAAACATCAGTTGCTGGTGCATTTTCTGGTTGTCAATCTTCTCTTTCTTTTCCATCTCCTAGATTTAACAAATTCTTATATGCTACATGTTTTATGTTAAGCCTCTCAATGATATATTTGAAATTTATGTGTAGGGTCATCGAGAGATGATAAAGTAGTGAAGAGGCACATCACCATTGTAAGACCTTCAATCGACCTCCTTATCTAGAATGCATGAAGGTGATAGTAGGTCTTTTCAGTTGTATGACTGACATTATTTAGTTATTGCTCTTTTAATGATTTTTATGTGAGTCTATGTCTAAGATTGAGAGGATTTTGCAAGTTTTTTGGAATGCAAATAGCTAGGCCAACTAAGGTGGAATGGAAAAATGAACTAGGTAGCAACTCATTTTGTTTCTTCTCAAGTACAATATATTTCATGATTTGTGCTAGAAATGGCAGGATTATTTCCCTGCATGTATTACTACAAGTATTGACAAATGGGAAGATTTTCAAGATGTTCTTCCATCACTATTGTAATATTTGTCATTTACTTAGTGTATTTTTTGATATTCTAAAATTATGAAAAATTAATACATGCAAATGTGTATATTCCTTAATATATGCCTCAATTAAATGTGTATATTACATTAAAAATTAGTTGTAATGCTTCATGGTTTACATTTATAGTTGTCTTCAAGGAAAAATGTGTGGATTTATTAGTAAGAATGAAATAATGTTTAATATAATTGTAGAAAGGCATATTAGTAAGGTCTTTTGAACATTATGCAACAAGGAAGTTGAAAAATATGTTAAAATATGATACAATGTAATAAATGGTCAGTCCATGTCAAGATGGGTGAAAGCAAACTTTTTATTGTTTTTGATTCTAAGGTCTTAGGAGGAGTTGAATAACTGATGTAGACCCAAGGTGGATATCAAATTAAAATAACAAATACAAGATGATCAACCCAAAATCCAAAGCAAATTCAAAAGAACTTCAGAAATCCACTTGTCAGGTACACTCTTTCTACAAGTAATGCTAAACAACTTCAAGAGACTTTTCACCCAAATTTACCAAAATAATTGTCAATTAAATGATGGATTTAGACACCCATTAAGGACTTACACAACATACTTCAAGATCGAGTTTCACTCCTTTGGACCAATTTAGACTTCCAATACACTCACCATGGGAAAACCAAGGAAAAGAGGTCAATTTCAGAAAGGAAGTATCCTTCAAACTTATCCAAAAACCTTGGAACCTTGGGGAATAAAATTAAATGGCCCAAAACCACAGAATCCAGCACTAGTTTGCACCTATACAGTCAGACACACTCCCAACTCAAAAAAATCTCCTTTTCTAATGCAAAAATAAGGGTTTTGTCAAAATCTTCATTCCCAGGCTTCAATAAACAAATAAATGGTCCAAAAAAATTTCATAAGGTCTTCCTTGACATTTTAAATTCTTACAAACTCAACTTCATCAACATTTCATTGAAAAACACTTCAAAACCGTCACTTTTCAAGGGAAAAAATGCATTTCCAGCCCTATGGCATCACACAATCACCACAAGAATGCTTTATTCTGATATAAAATGCATTGAAAAAATCTAAAATAATATATTTTTCACCAATCCACCGAGTTACAGGAGAAAACAGTTGGTGGATTGGTCAAAAACTCATTATTTTCCTTTCAAACCCTTCACAAAGGATAAAACAGGGTATACACTATATTTTTTGAATTTCTCTTACAAAACAGAACATCAGAACTCCAAACCAAGTGAAAATAAAATAAAACTCATAAAAATTCAACCTCTAAAGATTTCAAATCATGATTGGGTTTGTACAGTCCGTACAACAACAAACAATTTTGAAAAATAGTGAAAAAACTCAAAAAATGTGGTATTCTTATTCTGTGAATTTATTACACCTTCAACAACCTTGATTCGAGCCTGAGAAGGTCTCTTATAAAATTTACAAGCCTTAAACACCTTAAAACGAACCAACTTGCACCTAATTACCCTTTAAATGACTCTAATTTTGCAAATCAGCACAAATTTGACAACATTTGCAACATTTTGTATTTTTGCAATTATTGAGCTTTTAAGACTCTAAATACCTTTAGACACATGAAATATGGTAATTTAGACCTTATTTAACCCTTATTAAGAAATATAGACTCAAAAACAAAAAAATCCCTTCATTTACCCAATTTGACATTTTTGACAATTTTGACAATTTTTTCAAGTTTTCACACATTTTGCAATGTCTTCATGGAACAAAGATGAAATCACCTTCAAATAAAATTTTAAACCAAACCTTTCCAAGGCATCAAACACAATTTATAACATTTATCTATTGTTTCTCAATGGAATTCAATACATATAAGACATGTTCGGCCTTTACACGGGTAGGGAACTCAGAAAAATCAATAAAACTATGAGAAAACAAAGTAATTTCCAAGCTTTATTCTTTTCCCTCCAATCCAACAACAAAAACTCGAGCCTCTCCAGGATTTACATAGAATTTTGCATCCTCCTATAACTGATCAATGCCCCTAACCACCAAGAACCCAACTTTTCAAAACACATAACCATTGCAATTACAAATTTGTTAAATTATGCAACTCACAAATTTGCAACTGTATCAATTTTCCTACTAACTAAACTAATGACTCCATTATTTCATTGAGATACAATATTTCATGTTGCCTTTTAGGCTTTCAAACTCACTTGTTGACACAGTTTTAATGCAAGGGTGCATTCTGACCATCAAACATGGAGATTTGTTACTAGGTGCCTAGGTGCTCCTGCACCACCTACCTTGTCAATCCTACCGAATTGGCAAGCTAGTGAGCTCACTGGCTTGCCAAATCTATAGGGTTGACAAGTTAGGGGTAGCATATGCCTCATATAAATTGATGCAACCTAGTTCATCTCTAACATACCTTAGGGTATAACATTCAACAAAACAACTACTATGGTTCAACCGACTCGATCCCTTAAGGGTGCAAAGTGCAAAAGGGAAAAAATATTTCACAGGGTATTACTCATGAACTATGGTGATTATGAAATATCTTTCTAAACCTATGAGATCATGTTGGACCCCTCTACAATAACCTCTCTTGGTTATTTCTATCTCGAAGGCATTTTCCTATGGTGGAAAATTTTCACTCAAGGAAAAAGTTGTCAAATGCAAGTAGTTGAAAGTTGCAAAGTGGTGCAACTTTTGTTATGCAGCTCATGTGACCAAACGGACTATTCCAATGCATCCAGGTGGGTACATTTACACTAGGCATGTTCCTCTTTCACACCCAAACACGCAAAATCGCTCCGAGCTACGTTCAACCGGATAGATCCCTTAAGCGTCCAAAGTGCAAAATGGCTATGAACTTTAGCATGCTATTACTCGAACACCGTGATGCTTAGAAACTTCTCGTCTGATCCTACAAGATCATGTTGGACCCATCTATAGTAACATCTCTTGGTTTTTTCTATCTCAAGGCATTTTCCTGTGGTGGCGAATTTTCACTCGGGGAAAAAGTTGTCAAATGCAAGTAGTTGAAAGCTACAAAGTGGTGCAACTTTCGTTTTGCAGCTCGTGTGATCAAACAGATTGTTCCAATGCATTCGGGTGGGTATGTTTACGCTAGGCCTAGTCCTCTTTCACACCCAAACACACGGAATCACTCTGAGCTACGTTCAACCAGATCAATCCCTTAAGGGTCCAAAGTGCAAAATGGCTACGAACTTCAGCATGCTATTACTCGGACACCGTGATTCTTAGAAACTTCTCATCTGATCCTATGGGATCATGTTGGCCCCTTTATAGTAACCACACTTAGTTTTTTCTATCTTGGATTCATTTTCTTATGGTGGTGAATTTTCACTCAGGGAAAAATTTGTCAAATGCAAGTATTTGAAAGGTGCAAAGTGGTGCAACTTTCGTTCTATAGCTCATGTGACCAAACGGATTGTTCCAACGCATTTGACTAGGTATGTTTATGCTAGGGATGGTCCTCTCTTGTACCCAAACACGTGGAATCGCTCCAAGCTACGTTCAACTGAATCGATCTCTTTAGGGTCCAAAGTGCAAAATGGATGCAAACCTTAGCATCCTATTACTCAGACACCGTGACGCTTAGAAGCTTCTTGTCTGATCGGCAAAAACTTAAAAATCAGCAAAAACTGCTTTTAAAACTTGCAAAAAAATGTGAATAAAATCGTATTGATTTTCATGTGAAAAAAAATGATGAGACCATAGCTTGTTACTTACTAATATGATTTGTTAGACTTTTTCCAAGCATCCATAGCTTGTTCGAAAGCACCTATTTTAGGGTTTTAGCTATAGCAGCAAGGTAGTGAATTGTTTGATAAAAAGCTTTGGTAGACATGTATGAAAAATGTCATAGCATAGACAAGGTAGTGAACTATTTGAAAAAATTCCTCAAATAAATGCGGTCTCATGGTGATGGAATTCCATGACAATCCATAGCCATACGCATTCGTCATGGAATTCCATCACCATGAGACCACATTTTTTCGAGGCATTTTTTCAAGGAGCTCACTACCTTGTCTATGCTATTCCTTACTATTATGATTCAATAGATTTTTTCCAACAATCCATAGCTTGTTCAAAAGCACTTGTTTTAGGATTTTAGCCATAGCAGCAAGGCAGTGAACTATTTGAAAAAAATATTTGGTACACATGTATGAAAAATGTGGTAGCATAGACAAGGCAGTGAATTGTTTGAAAAAATTCTTGAAAGAAATGCGGTCTCATGGTGATTATTGTCATTGCATTCCATCACCATGAGACTGCATGTATTTGAGGCATTTTTTCAAATAGTTTATTGCCTTGTTTATGGCTTGTCATGGCCTTCCATCACAATGAAACCACATTTCTTTGAGGCATTTTTTCAAACAATTCACTGCCTTGTCTATGCTATTGCTTACTATTATGCTTTGACATATTTTTCCAAGCATCCATAGCTTGTTTGAAAGGACCTATTTTAGGCTTTTAGCCATAACAGTAAGGCAATGAACTGTTTGATGAAATGCTCTGGTGTATATTTCTATCAAAAATGTCATACCATAGACAGGGCAGTGAACTGTTTGAAAAGCTGCCTCAAAGAAATGTGTTCTCATGGTGATGGAATGCCATGACAATCCATCACCATAGGCATTCATCATGGCATTCCATCACCATGAGACCAAATTTCTTTAAAGAATCTTTTCAAACAATTCACTGCCTTGTCTATGGCTTGTCATGGCATTCCATCACCATGATACCACTTTTCTTTGAGGCATTTTTTCAAAAAGTTCAATCCCTTGTCTATGCTATTGCTTACTATTATGATTTGATAGATTTTTTCCAAGCATCCATAGCTTGTCCAAAAGCATCTGTTTTAGGCTTTTGGCCATAGCAACAAGGCAATGAACTATTTGATAAAATTCTTTGGCAGACATATATGAAAAATGTCGTAGCATACACAAGGGAGTGAACTATTTGAAAAAATTCCTCAAAGAAATGTGGTCTTACAGAATGCCATGACAAGCTAAATAAATTGGCAGTTGCTCCTAGTTATTAGTTATGCAATGTGAAGTAATTGCATAACTGCTTAGGTTGACTTTGTAAAAATCTATGTTGTAATTGAAATTTTGTCATCTATCAACATCTAGTTATTCATTATGCAATGTGAAGTGATGCTTTGAGTTTGAAAGATGTGCAATGCATGAATATAAACTACAAAAATCTATTTTCTACAACTCATTAGTTAAACTCTTTATTTTATTTTCTCTCTATATCTCTATGGTATGGAAATTCCTTTCGATTTAAAAAAGGATAGTTTTTATCTCTTGTTATACAATTTTTTACGTTTTTTTTAAATCCAATTTTTTCTCGATTTTTTCATGATTTTTTCAAAAAATCTTATACTTTTGGTTTGTTGATTTATTCCCAAAATATTTTTGTTGCTATGACCAAAAAAAATAATAACAATTAAGATTGTACATAGGGCTTGAACATTGGTCTACCATCACACAAATAGTGTGATCCTTTTAAAATGTCAAGTCCTAATGTGAGATGCTAAAATGATGCAATAAGAAAGAGCTAACATAAGAAAACTGTACCTCAATGATTAGCCTAAGAAATAGTAAACATGAAAGCAAGATAAGATAAATTGATTGTTGATTATACCTTCATGTTGCTCCTTTCTTGGTTGGCCCTTGATCTTTGGATGTCTTGTATGCTCCTTGGATGGCAATGGAGTGAAGTGGATGCAAGATGCGAGATGGATTTGATGAGAAATACTATGAAAAAGCTAAAATGCTGCAAATGACAATTTGGAAAGAGTTTGGTAACAAAAGACTTGATCCCCAAAATGAGAGAAATGAGGGGGTATTTATAGGATAATCGGAATTCTCTAGAGAATTCAACGGTTGAGATTGATCCAAGAAGATCAAGATGAAGGGCTATGGTGAGTTGAGGACTCACAAGCCCTCACATCTTGACATGTGGAATGTGAGATGTTTTAGGGTGGAATGATGTGGAAATGAGGTGGAAGAGAGTTACATGATGTGGAGGAAGGACAAGTACCTTGTAGGTACCTTGGGGGATGAGAAGATTCCTTGGAGGAATAAAAGTGAATTAAAAATTCACAATGATTGGAAGAATCTAGTGGATAAGAGAGGGTTTCTAAAAAAGTTGGGATTTGCCACATATGAGAGATGTGACAAGTCCAAGGTTCTAGAAGCCTTGGGCACATGTAAAATTACAAGTCACATTTGCATGGGGATAGGGTAAACCTTGGAAGAATAAAATATGAATTAAAAATTCACATGGGGAAGAGAGGAGCCTTGGGTGAATAAAAAGGAATTAAAAATTCCTTGAGGGATGGGGAGAGTTGACCAAGGTACCAATTAGGCTAATGACCTTGATTAAGGTTGTGCAAACACAAGAATAGGATAATTAATGAGAGATTAGAAGCAAGTGGGAGATTATGGGGGATGTGACATTAACCTAGATTAAGTGGTGCACATCTTAACCACAAATTAATTAATTTAATCTAGATTAAAAGAGGATTATGGAGAATGTGACAAGGAGAGAGAAAATGAGGAATTAAAAATTGATTTTTAATCAAAAAGGTTAAGTGATTAAATTAAATAAATTGTCCTATTTATTTAATTTAGAGAAGAAAAGGTGTAAGGTAAAGTATTTAATTATTCAATTACATACTTTAGGAACCTTAAGAAAAAAATGAAATAATGATTAAATAAATTATTTAATCACTATTAATGACATAGATGGATAGAGTAGAGGATTTTGATCATATGGAAGTGATCAAATTTAGATGTCTACATTTTTCCCCTCTTCGAAGTACCGTTAGAATAACCGTGCTTCAAAGAAAAATAAAATGCAGATGACTCTATAGAGGAAGTAACCGGAAGATGATGCCTCAGCGTGGAAAGAGGAATTGAGCAACCCAATTAGCAGAGAATGGATGAAGATGCCCCAATCCTACAAATGAATGACTATAACAAACAAAATGGATAAATGGGAAGGGTATGCCCCCTCGAGAGGGCGACGGGAGAAAAGAGAGGGGTCTCGAGTGACCTCTCGATAGGAAGAAATGAAGGATATGGTTGGAAAGAGTGCAAAAAATTAGGAAAGTTTGTCTTTTGAATGAATTCAAACAGACAAATGGTTTGCAAATGGTGGCCTCAGTAAGGGTAGGGATTAGTTGGAGGAAAAAAGGTAAATAAAAAGTTTAAAAAGTACCCCTTAAAAAGGAAGGGAAGAGAGAGGGGTCCTAGAAAATCTCTTGATAGGAAGAAACAAAGGGTATGGCTTGAAAGAGTGTGAAAAACTAAGCAAGTTTTCCTTTTGAACGAAGTCAATCTGATGTACGATTTGCAAATGGCAGCCCTGGGAAGGAAAAAAAAAATGGCTTGGAAACACATAGAGGGGCAAATTTGCCTCACTGCAAAAGGGCGGGTCCGCCCCAAAAGAGGGCGGGTCCACCCTGGGAGGGCAGGTCCACCTTGGAAAGGGGTGGATGCACCCCAAAAGAGGGCGGGTCCACCCCGGAAAGGGGAGAGTCCACCCCGGAAGAGGGCAAGTCCGCCCCAGAAGGGCGGATTTTCCCCAGAAAGGGGTGAGTCGACCCGGGGAGGGCAGATCCGCCCCGAAAGAGGGCAAGTCCACCCCGATAGGGCAGATCCACCCTGGAAAGGGGTGGGTCCACCCTAGTAGGGCGGACTCATCCTGGAAGAGGGTGGGTCCGCCCCCAGAAGGGCGGATCCGCTCTAGAAAGGGGTGGGTCCGCCCCCGGAAGGGTTGAATAGCCCCTAAAGAGGGTGGATCCACCTCGAAAAAGGGCAGAAGGGTGGATGAGTGATGAAAGATGAACGGATGTGGGAAAAGATGAGGGATGAGATGATGGAAGGCGATATGAAGATGATGATGGAATGGAAAATGAAATGCAATCCTAATGCAATTTTCCATCTTTAGAGCACTGATTTTTGCTATAGCATAAGACACCGGGCATCAGGGTATGTAAACCAAGACGAATTAGTGTCTAATGCATAAAACAAACACATCAAATAAGAAGGCTATCCCAACACCCCAAAGTCATGATGACTTCGGTCGAGCCAGGTATTGGAATAACCACAAGCACAAAAGGATGCCCCAGCATAACACAAGACCTCAAGGATCTTGGTGGGTACTACGTGGGACAACCAAGAAGACATAAACAAATAAATGAGCAAGATATACCCCTATGTTGACTAGTCAAAGCACACCGTGATATGATGGATCAAGTCGACCATGAAAAGTGATGATAGGGAGCTCAAAATGATAAACAAAAGCCAAAAGCATCAAAAGATCACAATCAATTTCATATGTCCTTTTCCATAGGATCAAGATGATGGATGGGGATGATGAGGTCTATTAGGAAGGATACATCCTTTTGAGACCGATGATGGATAGTAAACTAAAAGATCGATAGGACACAGGATACCAGAAACTGATTGGATCTTGTGATACAAATGACCGTTGTTTGTAAGCACTAGCTAGGATAGGGATATACTTGATGACACAACAAGATGACAAGATGACAAGACAACACACCCTTAAGACCTAGGGGCTCAAGGGTTGATCAAAGATCAACCTTGCCTACGTGAAAGCGCAGAGCCCTCGTAGTCCGATAAAAGACCATAGATAAAAGTAAGGAGAGTTAAATGAAGACCTCTATGGATGACGAAGACCAAAAAAATTCCCTAGGGGCAGACCAAATGATTGACCTTGTCTATGTGAAAGTGCAGGGGTCATGTAGTTCAACACAAGGCCAAAGATAGATGATGGAAGAGACAAGACAGACAAAAGATAGAACCCCGGGGGCAGATCAAATGATCGACCTTGCCTACGTGAAAGCGCAAGGACAACATAGTTTGAAAAGACCAACGACAAACAATGGATAAGGGATGATGAGATGACCATGATAAATGGATAAAAGGATGGAGTTGATATGATGAGATAGGATAGGTTGTGTGGATGGGATGGTCAATATGTTGGATGTGGGTTATGTGAAGCTTAGGGATGGGATTGTGATCTAGATTATTAGAAGTTGAAATGGGATGATGAGAGGATGTATAGATGAAGGATGAAGAGTGATAGGATAGGAGGAAGATGTAGGAAATAGATAGGAGGGACAAATTAGGATGTGAATGGAATTGGAGTGCATGGGGGTAGCCTATAGTGAGATACCAATGACAAGGGATGCTGAGATAGGAGTAAAAATAGAAGTAAATGGATGGATGGATAAAGATGGGGAGATAGAAAGATATTAAGATAGGTGGATAGAGGGATAAGGATTTTGAAAGATGACATGGATTACTGGGTAGATAAATTGATGAGGAGATAAGGATGAAAAGATGGAAAAAGACTAGGGGATGGGTAGATAGGAAGATAAGGATGGGGAGATGGATGGATATGAGGATGGGAGGGATGGGGAGATGAAAAATATTACATGGAGGGATGGATGGACGATGTCACCAAAGACTCTATAGCAAATAAGGATATGCCCCCACTCTAGATGTGTCATGCATGATGAGGAAAGAGGGATAGCAGTATGGTTGACATGATGGAGGGATGATGAAGGTAGATGGATGGGGAGATAAGGATGAAAGGACAAAAAATGAGTAGTGGATGGGAATATAGGAAGATAAGGATTTGGTAGATGGAAGGGATGGCTGGATGGATAAATGGATGGTGAGGTAAGGATGGGCAAGATGGAGAGATGGAAAGGATTACTTGGAGGGATGGATAGACAATGTCTCCAAGGACTTCATTGCAAAGAACGAGAGGCCCTCACTCTAGATGTGTCATGCCTCACGAGGCAAGAGGGATAACAAGATGGGTGGAAGGAATATGATAGTGTATGGATGAGGGGAATATATGCCAAGAGATGTCCAATGCATGTATATAATTTTCTTCCTAGCTTTATCAAGATCACAAGGAAGATGGAGGAATGGATAGGATGTGGAAGGTGATGGGTAAGATGTGGAAGATAGGCAGATGTAGGAGATAGAGGAGAAGAATGTGTAAGTGGGTGTTGCCCCCAATCGTGGAAGGAGACTAGATGGGGGATTTATGCATGACGCCTGTTTGTCAAGTTTTCATCATGGTACTTATCCAAGGTGCTTTTTTTCCAAGTTTTCACAATTGGACGAATGATTTTCTCTTTACTATTTTATTTATTTTCTTCTTTTTTGATTTTTAATTTTTTGATTTTTTTGTATTTTTCAGACTAGGATGTGGATGAAGATGGAGAAAGATAGGGATATGGATATGCGGATTTAGAGGATAGTTGATAAGGATATGGATGAAGGACTCAAGCATCAAGTTCCATATGAGGTAATAAGAGACCATGTGTAAAGTGACCATCGGATGTTGGTACAACCTTATTAGAATGGTTGGATTATTCAAGAGGATGGATTGAAGGGATTTGATGGGGGAGATATGGGGGATAGTGGATGGGATGTTGGAATGTGTATGGATGGAACGATAGAGTGGATGTGTGATGGGGAAAGGTGTTCAGGACCAACATTGGCACATGTGGTAGATGTGAAATGATAGGAGGGTTGAAATGTGACGATAATGGAGGCATTGGGATAGGGAAGTTTGGGACATACAGACCCAAAATAGATTTAGGAGATGGAGGATGTGAATGATTTTGTGGGGGAATAGCAACTTTGGATTTCATTATGGAATTTTCATTTGAAGGTATGGAACCCTTTTTATTTGGGATCCACATGGTTTTGATTTTATCTTTGGTGGGCCTTGGTGGCCATTTGGATTGATTTGGATTTTGGATTCGATTTTTTTGTTCTGCAACATGTCTTTTCAAGGGGACATGAGGAGCTTTAGATTCATGTGGATGTTTGGATTTACGCATTGTTTCTTTGGAATCCAGAGCGCTTTTAGTAGAAATAGGATGGGTATGGGGAGATGGATGATGTGGAGAGGATGTGGATGGAGTGATAGAAGTAAGTATTTGATGAGGAAGTGTGGATGGAGGATGAGAGATAACATGCATGGAGGTGTGTCATTGTTGTTCCTGATTAGGAGTTATGAAGGTAGTATTTTTATCTTGTGTATGAGGGAGAGGGGGTGGATGAATGAGAGGATGAATAGGATAAGATGGAGGGGGTGATTTTGGGATATAAGGACCCAAAATAGCCTATGTATATGGAGGATGTGTGGGGTTTGATGGAGGGTGATAAATGATGGATAGAGGGACATAAGGAGCCAAAATGGATTTAGAGGATGAGGGAGTAAGATGGATGGTTTTTTTGAGGTAATGTGATGGAGGGGGGGATGGAAGCAAATGACTTGGTAGAATGATGGAAAGTACCTCTTGTGCCTTTAGAAGAGGATCATTTAGGATGTACAGAGGTTGTACCAACATCTTTAGAGTGTGGGTTTTGGAAGATATATCCAAGACCATGTGTGCCTGGATGTTCTTTGACTTGGATGGGCTCTAAAGTACCTTGCTCATGAAGGCCTAAACCTTTTCCTTGATAGTTCATGTTTTGTAGCATGTGATATATGGTAGGATGCTTATTCTCTTGGAAGCATGATGCAAGCACATTACTAGGTGGAAGAGGTAGGGTGGTGCATACACGTTGTTTTGCTTTTGTAAGAAGGCCACCACGGATAAGTGTAATGTGGCCAAGGTGATACAAAAGTGGCATTGGGATGGTAGGACTAGAGGGAAATGAAGGATCATGTGATGGAGATGAGGGGATAGCCGCATCAGGAGGAATGAGTGATAAGGGATCAAGAGAGGAATTGGGGAGTATGATGGGATCTAGATTTATGGTAGTGGATGATAAGGGCTCATGAGATGGAGTGATTTGATCTTTAATTCAAAGGGGATCACGGGATGGAGTGGATGAACTAGTGTGATCTTGAGATGCAGTGGATGGGAGGATAGGATCATGACTTGGTTGAGGATAGGAATCATGAGATGGGATGGATGGGAGATTATGGTCTTGGGATGTAGTGGATGGGATGGTAGGATCTTGATTTGGAGGAAGGGATATGCTTGTATTCTTTGGATCAAGCTCTTGGCATGACTCATCTTGTGGGGGATGTATGATGATGGAAGAGTGTTGGAGGGACTCCTCAATTGGGGGAGATAGGAGGATGGAGGATTCATGAAGGTCATGGGATTGAATTTTGTGAATATTTGGATTGGGAGGAGGGGATTGGATGTCTTCAATGGATTGGGTGGATCTAGTAGTAGAATATGGGGATTTAATGGATTCGATGGGTTTGACCGACTCAATTGTTTGGATGGTGGAATGAATGGTGATGGGAGGGATAGGTGTAGGATGGAGGAGGGCCTCATCACTGGTGACAGTACATGATAGAGTGTGAGGGAATGATGTCTCTTATGTCATGAGTCCTTGGGAGACATTTGGAAGAGATGTAGGATTAGGTAGATTGATGGGAATGGATGGAGGATTAGGATTAGGGATTGGTGGATTAGGATTTGATGTGGGAATGTGATTGGATGGATTACTAGGAGGAGATGGAGGATTAGGATTAGATGAAGGGATGGGAATGGATGGAGGACTAGGAGGAGATGGAGGATTATGATTAGATGAGTGGATGGGATTGGATGGGGGATCAAGGATAGATGGAGGATTAGGATTAGGGATTGGTGGATTAGAGTTAGATGAGGGGAGGGGAATGGATGGAGGATTAGGGATTGGTGGATTAGGATTAGACGAGGGGATTGGAATGGATGGAGGATTAAGGATTGGTGGATAAGGATTAGATGTGGGGATGGGAATAGATGGAGGACTAGGAGGAGATGGAGGCTTAGGATTAGATGAAAGGATGGGATTGGATGTAGGACTAGGAGGAGATGGAGGATTAGGATTAGATGTGGGTATGGGATTGGATGTAGGACTAGGAGGAGATGGAGGATTAGGATTAGATGAAGGGATGAGAATGGATGTAGGACTAGGAGGAGATGGAGGATTAGGATTAGATGTGAGTATGGGATTGGATGTAGGACTAGAAGAAGATGGAGGATTAGGATTAGGAATTGGAGGATTATATGAGTGGATGTGTGGATGAGGATTAGATGTAAAACTAGGAGGAGATGGAGGACTAGGAGTGGTTGGAGGACTAGTTGGGTTATGTTTAGATGGAGGATTAAGATATAATGTGGTGAAAGGGGGAGTGATGTAGGAGGATGTGGATGTGGGATTAGATTGGGAAGATCTAGATGGTGAGTAATAGTAGGAAGATGTGGATAAAGGATTAGAATGGGGAGATGTGGAATTAATGTAAGGGTATTGGGATGGGGGATTTTGATAGGAAGGTGTGGATATTGGATTAGAACAAGAAGATTGAGGTGGTGAACCACCATAGGAAGAAATATATGGTGAGCTAGCATAGAAGGATAGGGATGATGGATTAGGATAAGTGGATTGATATGGTGAATTGGTATAGGAGGAATATTGGGATGGGGGATTGTGATAGGAAGGTGTGGGTGTGGGATTAGGATGGGAAGATTGGGATGTGGGATTAAGGTAGAGGTATTGGGATTGTTGATGATGATAAAGAGAGGAGGATATGGATGTTGGATAGGATAGAAGTTGAGAGGGGGGACATGATGAATATGTCGATGGTTAGGATGTTGGATATCCCTTGTCAAGGGTAGCATAAAGACCGTTATTAGATGTGGATGAAGGCATGGTGGGATAGTTCGAAGAAGTAGTGGAATTTTAGGAGGTGATTGGAGAGAGCTTTCTAGCAATGATAGTGTTAAGGGGATCTATATAACAATCTTCATGATCAACAAGATTTTCATTATCATCATCAACATAATTAGGATTCCCTTTGCCTACTATTATTGGTCATGTGAGAGGGGGATAAAGATTCATGATGGATACAAGTTAGAAGGAAAGAATAGATGATGGATAGAGAACTAGGATGGATTGGAAGCTCATATGGGGATTGGATGAAAGCTCAAATTGGGATTGGATGATGGATCAATTGATGATTGGATAAGGATTGGTTAATGGATGATTTTGATTGGATGATGGGATTTTGATAGATTTGGATAGATTGGATTGGATTGTTTGGATAAGTTGATGAATCAATTGATGATGTATCAATTTGATGATTTTGGATGAGGATTGGATTTGATGGAAAGGGTCCTAAACCCAATTCAGGAACCACCCTAGGTGACATAATACGTTGGTTGATCGGATTAAACTAGTTAATCAATGATCACGGCACCGAATCCACCTTGAGATAGAAGGGGATTGATTTGGGCCAACGATGTTGAATTACAACCAAAATCCACCTAGAGATAGAAGTGGATTGTTTAGGTTGAAGATAATGATTGATATGTAGGATAACGATCAAATTTAACGCCTTGGTCAATTTAGGAGATAACTCCTAAAATAAGGTTTAAGGGATTTTGTGTTGAGAGATGATGATGAACATAAAAGGAAGATGTCTTGACGGAATGATCTTTTTGGAGAGTGCGAATGTTTAGGTCACACGGTGAGATGGGTATCCCAAATGGTGGAATGATCAATGTGGATGTGATAAATAGATGTTTAGAAAAGTTGAATGGAGGCTTGGAATGGTCAAATGAATGTTTGGATTGGTTAATGAGTGTTTAGGATGATCAAACGGTCAAATGGAGACTCAAAGTGGTTAAACAGAGGTTTGGAATGGTCAAATGGATGAAATTGTCCATTCAGGAGGGCATATCTTCCCTTCTACAATCAAACAGTGGATTAGGAGGGCATATTCGCACTTCTATAATGAAAAATGCTAAAACAGGGGGGCATATCCAAACTTCTACAATAAAAAATATTGAAACAGGGGGGTGTATCTGCACTTCTACAGTGAGAAATGCTGAAACAGGGGGGCAAATCTACACTTCTGCAGTGATAAATGTTGAAATAGGGGGGTGAATCTACACTTTTGCAATGAGAAATGTTGAAACAGGGGGGCATATCCACCCTTCTATAGTGGAAAGTGATTTGGTTTGGATGATGTAATTATGGCAAGGACTTGAAATGATTCAATGAGCCTGACTTATCAAAATTTACTAGTTTTTCTCACAGAAAGACACTTTGAACAAGCACAATTCTATGACTAGTGTTAAGGGGTATGGTCAGTAAAGGTCTTACTCTAGGATGAACAAGGTTTCTAGGGAGTCCTCGATATATGTTCGGTACGTGAGGCACAACTGTGAACACCAGTTTGTCACAAGCGTGAGTCGAGAACCCTAGTGAGATACTAAAAGGCTCAAACCAACCCTTCATATCTATCTAGGTATCACCCTAGCTTTAACGCTTCACCAATTATGATGCAACTAGATTGGGGTACAGATTTGGCTCTCCCCCCTCTGTATACCCCACCGATACACATGGTTGGTATCATCCCTTGGGGTGATGAAATCCCCAATTAGGTCCTACTAAGAAGAGGACACTAATCATTTCCAACTACCCCCCAGATTCGTACAACGTGCAAGGGGAAGATGAAAAAAAACCAATGCCCCCTTAGGGTAACACAATGAAAAAAAGACACAATAGACATCAAGTATTACTTCCCCCTAATTAATCTAAGTGAATAGATAAAATAACAAGGAAAACTTTAAAATTTGAATGAAATAAAGCCCCTACAAGCAAATGTTAGCTGTGAAAAATACTAGAACAGGAGGGTGTATCCACCCCTCTACAGAAAACTATCAAAAACGTTGGAACACAGGGGCGTATCCTCACTTCTGTAGAAAACAGTTAGGAAAAATGTCAGAATAGGGGGGCATATCCACACTTCTACAGAAAATAGTTAGCAAAAACATCAAAACACGGAGGTGTATCCGCACTTCTGTAGAAAATAGTTAGCAAAAATGTTGGAAAACAGGGGCGTATCCGCACTTCTGCAAAAAATAGTTAGCAAAAATGTCAAAAAACGGGGGTTTATCTTTATTTTTGCAGAAAATAGTTAGCAAAAATGTTGGAACACGGGGGCGTATCCACACTTCTACAGAAAACAATTAGCAAAAACATTGAAACACGGGGGTGTATCCCCACTTCTGCAGAAAATAGTTAGCACAAACATCAAAAGACGGGGGTGTATCCGCACTTTTGTAGAAAATAGTTAGCAAAAACGTCAGAACACAGGGGTGTATCTGCACTTTTGCAGAAAAAATTTAGCAAAAACATTGGGACACGGGGGTGTATCCGCACTTCTGAAGAAAATAGTTAGCAAAAGCATCAGAAAACGGGGGCGTATCCGCACTTCTGCAGAAAATAGTTAGCAAAAACATTGAAACATGGGGGCATATCCACACTTCTGCAAAAAATAGTTAGCAAAAATGTCAGAACATGGGGGTGTATCCGCACTTCTGTAGAAAATAGTTAGCAAAAGCATCGAAACATGGGGGCGTATCCGCACTTCTGTAGAAAATAGTTAGCAAAAATGTCAGAACGTAGGGGCATATCCGCACTTTTGCAATAAACAGTTAGCAAATTCGTCATAACACAGGGGCATATCCGCATTTCTATAGTAAAAAAATTAGCAAAAACGTCAGAACGTGAGGGCATATCCGCACTTCTGCAGAAAAAATGGTTAGCAAAAACGTCATAACACATAGGCATATCCACACTTCTATAGTAAAACTATTAAAAACGTCAGATTGTGGGGGCATATCCGCACTTCTGTAGTAAAAACTGATAGAAATGTTAGAACAAGAGGGCGTATCCGCCCCTTTGCAGCACCCAGGAGGGCAACTCCGCCCCTCTATGACCTGAACCTGCAAAGAACTTAAACAAAAGAAAACATGAAGTGAAGGGACCCATTTGTGGGTCCCACTAGGCATGCTAGAAATGTGATCCTCTTAAAATGTCAAGTCCTAATGTGAGATGCTAAAATGATGCAATAAGAAAGAACTAACATAAGAAAAGAGCACCTCAATGATTAGCCTAAGAAATAGTAAACATGAAAGCAAGATAAGATAAATTTATTGTTGATTATACCTTTATGTTGCTCCTTTCTTGGTTGGCCCTTGATCTTTGGATGTCTCGTGTGCTCCTTGGATGGCAATGGAGTGAAGTGGATGCAAGATGCAAGATGGATTTGATGAGAAATACTATGGAAAAACTAAAATGCTGCAAATGAAAATTTGGAAAGAGTTTGGTAACAAAAGACTTGATCCCCAAAATGAGAGAAATGAGGGGGTATTTATAGGATAATTGGAATTCTCTAGAGAATTCAATGGTTGAGATTGATCCAAGAAGATCAAGATGAAGGGCTATGGTGAGTTGAGGACTCACAAGCCCTCACATCTTGACATGTGGAATGTGAGATGTCTTAGGGCAGAATGATGTGGAAATGAGGTGGAAGAGAAGTACATGATGTGGAGGAAGGACAAGTACCTTGTAGGTACCTTGGGGGATGAGAATATTCCTTGGAGGAATAAAAGTGAATTAAAAATTCACAATGATTGGAAGAATCTAGTGGATAAGAGAGGGTTTCCAAAAAGGTGGGGATTTGCCACATGTGAGAGATGTGACAAGTCCAAGGTTCTAGAAGTCTTGGGCACATGTAAAATGACAAGGCACATTTGCATGGGGATAGAGTAAACCTTGGAAGAATAAAATGTGAATTAAAAATTCACATGGGTAAGAGAGGAGCCTTGGGTGAATAAAAATGAATTAGAAATTTCTTGGGGGATGGGGAGAGTTGACCAAGGTACCAATTAGGCTAATGACCTTGATTAATGTTGTGAAAACACAGGATTAGGATAATTAATGAGAGATTAGAAACAAGTGGAAAATTATGGAGGATGTGACATTAACCTTGATTAAGTGGTGCACATCCTAATCATAGATTAATTAGTTTAATCCAAATTAAAAGAGGATTATGGAGAATGTGACAAGGAGAGAGAAAATGAGGAATTAAAAATTGATTTTTAATCAAAAAGGTTAAGTGAATAAATTAAATAAATTGTCTTATTTATTTAATTTAGAGAAGAAAAGGTGTAAGGTAAAGTATTTAATTATTCAATTACATACTTTAGGAACCTTAGACAAAAAATGAAATAATGATTAAATGAATTATTTAATTACTATTAATGACAGAGATGGATAGAGTAGACGATTTTGATCATATGGAAGTGATCAAATTTAGATGTATACAAATAGAAAACCAAAAGGATCAGATATACAATGTTAAAGAAAAGTTAAAGCACAACTAAATTTATCATTTTAAAGCAATTTTTTTGATGCATTTTTTCAAACAGTTCACTGCCTTGTCTATGCTATTGTTTACTATTATGCTTTTGATATATTTTTTTGAAGCATCCATAGCTTGTTCAAAATCACTTGTTTTAGGCTTTTAGCCATAGCAACAAGGCAGTGAATTGTTTGAGAAGATGCTTTGGTAGAAATGTATGAAAAATGTGGTAACATAGACAAGGCAGGGAACTATTTGAAAAAATATCTCAAAGAAATTTGGTCTCATAGAATGCCATGATAAAAAAATGCAATTGACAGCTACTCCTAGTTATTAGTTATGCAATGTGAATAAATTGCATAACCACTTAGGTTGAATTTGTACAAACTATATTGTAATTAAATTTTTGGCATCTATCAGCATCTACTTATTAGTTATGCAAAGTGAAGTAATTCTTTAACTTTCAAAGAAGTGCAATGCAATGTAATCAACGACATGAATATAAACTACAAAAATCCATTTTTTACTATTCATTAGTTAAAATATTTATTTTATTTTCTCTCTATTTCTCTATATGCTATGGAAATACCTTGCAATTGTATTTAAAAGGCTTAATAGGTCAATTAGGTGGTATTTGCAAAATCAAGTTGTGAATGAATGGTAATTAAGATCAAAATTGGAAAATTGCCATCTTAGAAATCTAACAAAGGGTGGTTATGGTGGTTGATTGGCTCAAGGGGTAGTTGGAAGGTGGTATCAAGATATATTGCTTTAATACCCTGAGTTGAGGGTTGATTTTCTTCAGTTTCTAATAAGAAAATATACTTTTGAAAATGTTGATCACTGGTTTTCTTTATTTTCTTGAATTTTCTTTGCCTTGCACAGGCCCGTACAAGTATATCATGATTTGAGGCTTTGGATAATTTATTGTATATGTGTTACTCTCTTTGCATCTCTTCTAAAGGTTTAAATCCACTGTTGGTGTGTGTGGGATCAACAAACTTGGTTACTACTCTATTTTTTGTGTTAGGGGTTTTGAGGGCAACACCATGACACATTAGCCAATCCACATACTATTTTGACCTTGTGGCTCAGTGGATTGGACTATAACATGATTATTTTGGTGTATGAATACTTTGGAGGCTGGGAGAATGAATAAACTCAGTGGGGTGTTAAGTTCTTATGTTGTTTAAGGGTGTTCCCACCATAAAAGTAAGGAACTCAATGGGATTGTGAGTGTCTTTTAAGTTAGGGCAGAGGTATTATGGGGTGTTTGGACCTTTGGAAGGATTGGGGGAGGTTTGGAGTTATGAGTTTCTTTAAAACCCTTATTTTGTGAAGGTTTAGAAGGGTTTGAGAGTAGAGGAATAGAACAAGTTCTTGGGGCTCTTAAAATGGGAGAATCTTGAGTTTGGTGAGCATCCCTAAGACTATTTCAAGTTTCCTTGGTTTGGAGGTGAGTCTCTGAGGGGGTTCCTTTGGAAATTAGGCCTAATTATGAAGCCTAGAGCGAGGGAGGTGTATTGAAAGTTCATGTTGGTATAAAAGAGTTACTATTGGTTTTCGCATATGTTGTGTAACCCTAAAAAGGGTATTTTAATCCACCTTTAAATTTTTGGTTGTTTTGGAATGGTTGGGAGAAATTAGGCTTGGACCAGGTTTTACGTACTATAAGGGTGGATTGTTGGGTAAGATGTTGAATGAAGAGTTTGGTTTGATGGGGCTTTGAGGTTGTGTAGATTGCTCAAAATAGGCTGTATTAATCTTGTTAGGAGCCCCTTGAAGGCAGGTTGTCATACTGATTGGGTTTGAGCCTCCTTGCCTCTACATCAGTGAGGCACAAGTAATTGAAGCATTCCAAAGGATAAAAACCACCACGAATGGAGCTTATTTATACAATACACTTTAGATGGGGCTTATTGAGCATTTGATAGTAATTAATTAAGAATTATATGTAAACAAAATCCATGCCTACAACATTAAAGCATACAACTTACATGATACGCATGATAGCATCATTCAAGAATGGCAGTAGCAAAATAAGAGTTTCTTTAATCAAAAATTTGAAAGGCTATACAATGATATATATTGATAAAAGTATATAAATAGATCCAAAAAAACCATATAGGCTTAGTACAAAGGAGCCATATGGACATAAAATATCACATATATATATCAATAGTACAAAACATATGTTCCAAAAAGCCACATAGGCATACAACAAACAACACTAATACATAGTCATTTCCCTCTAGGGGAAGGAAATATATCTTGTGCTACCTTCGAAATTCGGCTGGATGGAGTGACTAGTGCTTCTCTTTTCTTTCGAACATGCTCGCTACTCATCCTCTCTTCACTGTGGACCTTCAACTGATACAATTAAAAGTAAAGATGTTAAAACATAGAAATTGAATTGTGGAATGGCATATAACAAAATACATAATCACTTACTGCATACATATAGTCATCATGCACATTTATAGCATCACCATGTCCATGATCTAGAGTGACAACCACCTGTAGCAACCATGAAGATAGAAATTAAACTACATAAAATTATCGTGAAAAATTTCTATAATAGACCATAAAAGAGAAAATATAATGTCAAATCGACTAATCTATTCCATACCTCTCTTAATGGATCAGAACTGGCTATTGTTGCAGCAACTTCATTGTCCATCATGCCACCAACATCACTAGGGATATCTCTTATCAACATCTGCAAATGAAACAATATCTTAGGTATCATGTTGATATAGGAGAACATAATATGACACGATCAAGGAATACTTGAATGCAATGTTTGTGTTTCTCATCAATTTTTTAGATTTGTATATACACAAAATTACAAAAACTAGCTAACATAGAGTTATAACACCATTAATGAATAAAGGATACCTGAGTGTACATTGTTTGAGGATATGAATTGCGAGGTGTGGAGGAAGAAGGTGCACTAGGAAACTTTTTGAAATTTGAAGCATGTTATGAGACAAACATTCAAATATAACATTGAACTATTCAAATGCAATAATAATATCTTTAATACTAGTTGCATATATGTGGACTCATCATCGAGAATGTATAAGGGTCTATAGGAATAGAGCATCCCTCATGAATAGTGCAACCCTAAAATTTCATCATATCAAAATTCTACTAATTTAGTTATTCTTAAATTTCAAAATATATTTTTATAAACAACATTAAAATAACTTGCTAAATTTTACCTGAGTGTCAATGTCAAATGTATCATTCAGAATATCATTTGTGAAAGTCATCGCCTCTGCAACTAATGTAGGCTATGTAGTTGCATCATGAGCACCCTGATAATCGTGTGTGCAAATAGCACCATAAGCACCACAATGGTGGGGTGGAGCTCAGGGCCTACATGTCTCCTCCACACAAGGCTCTACTAGAGGACTTGCACAATATAAAATGGTCTGGGTGAGTGATCCAATCAACTTCATTGTGTCCACCTCTACACTATTCTTAAAAATTGAAGGAACAATGACATGCTCCACCATGGGTCTGCTCAAGGCTCTCGGTGCCAACTGTGGATTACGTCGTGCTGCAGGTCTACCATGTGTGGAGTCCCCACCTCTACCCTGAAATTCTAAGATGTCAAAATAGTTTGGCATTTTATTGAGGACAAACTCGCAATAGAGTTTCCTCAAAAATTATTGCGACACCTCATGGTTATTTCATGGAGGTTGGTCAAATACCATCTACCACTACTCCCAATTTTTTTTTTTAATTAACTCATGGTGGCACTAATGGATGGGGAACCTCCTGCATGCATGGGACAAAGGTTAATTGGTTTTTGGGTCTATAAATAGGGCACACAACTTGGCTTTGCTAATTTTTAGTTTTTTGACATCTGCATATGACAAACCATTATCATAAAATTGTCTGATCTCATGCCTCTTAGTTGACCAAAAATTCATTTGCTCACTCATTTCTCCTACATGAGTTAAAATTGACTTCAATGATTCAACAATCGCTCTCCTCTAAGGGTGGATTTCAGCATGCTCAGTTAATCTTGCAATTAATTGTTGAATGTCTCTTTTATTGTTTTCAATTTGATTTTGAATATTTTCTTGTGTTCCTTGAGGATGCTTATGAATTGATGGAGGGGTTTCAGGTTGTTCTTGTATAGGAGGCTCTTCATGAGGGGGTGATTGTGAATTCTCAATGTTTTGAGGTGGAGATTCATTCCCTGAGAATTAGAACAAAGTTTTATTATAAAAATCTATTTAAATTTGCATTCCAAATCAAATTCTAAATAAATAGAATAAAAATACAGACCTCTTTGCAATCTTCCTCTCTAACATGTTGGAGGCATCCTCATGGAAAATGGAAAGCTAAGGATGCAAACAATGGAATAGATTTGGTAAGTGTGAGTTGCAGACCTGAAATCCTCTTCCTCAAGCCACGGGTTGAAGATAGAATGAGGGTTTCAAACCATATTTTTGTTTTTTATGTCTAAAAAGACATTTGGCGAGTGCCAAATGTCTTTTTAGTCATTTGTCATGTGCCAAATATATTTTTATTCATTTGTCGTGCACCAAATTTGGCGAGTGGCAAATGTCTTTTTTGTCATTTGGCATGTGCCAAACGCCTTATTTTGGGTTCTTTTTGAACCTTTTTTTCAATTTGGCACCTGAATTGTGTCACAGATTGGTGCACTTACCCGTATATATATATAAATGCAATTTCTAGTATGTTAATCTATAATTGGTCATATGTTAATGGTTGTAACAACAAAGATGCAAAGAGATAACTAAAATAATAAATGGAGCTTGATAGAATTACTAACCCAAAACAATATTTTTTGAGAAAAGAAACAACATTTAGTGACAAATTTTCCTATGGTAATGGGTATCAGGCCACACATGCACATAGATAACTACAAACAATAAACGAGGGATAGGAAAAATACTAACCCTAACCACGTTTTTTGACGAAAGAAAGAAGATGTAACTACAATTCTTCTATCCATACAAAACCATAATGTGAAACACCTATGTAGGACAACTTCCAGATTTTGGACAACAATAGTGTTAACATAAAAAATAAATAAACAACTTATTCAAAAGACTCATGTAGAACAACTTATGGATTGTGGAGAAAAATAGTTTTAAAACCCTCCAATCTGCTATAAATGGACCTTACTTGAGGTTTTGGCTAGCATCCATCACACTTTATCATGCAATTATGGTAGGGAGAAGAATGAGCATGGGTTTCCTTCTTTTCCCTTGCATCATGATATATTGACTACTACAAATACAGAACATAGTTTTTTCTGGAGCTACATTTCTCTACGCTTATATAGCTATCCTTTCAACTTGCCAAATTAATTATTCAAACCCATTTCTTTATGACGATACCTATTTTATCTTTGTTATGGACACAATTATATGATGCAATAATTTGTCCAAAATATGCATAACACCATAGAATTAATTGTAAATTTGAGCTACATTGCTTTCTATTCAATATCATGGACAAATCATTTATGCACAATACCCAAGTAAAATGACTTACAAATTCCAAAGGAAATTTTTTTAAAACCCTAAAATATCCTATAGAAGAGACCTAGGGCTAACGATTCTTAGAATAGTCTAATACCAAACCAACACCACAATGGCTCTTTTGATAGTACAACTTAATCAATATTTTTTTTTTCCATACAAACAAAAAAATACGAGAATTAACAGTTTGTTATAAGATGCTTGAAAGAGATGAGGGAAAAAAATATAATGCAATATATTCATACAAGACAAGCAGTCTATGCAATAGTTGTAACAGGTATTAGGATAATACTTAAGAATCAGACGTATGTGGTTCTTAAGTCTTTTGGTAATAGCTCTTTTACAATTTCCTATTTCTCTATGATATTTAGTGCCAAATAATGGAGCTCAAATTTACAATATATGGATATATATATGTATATATATATATGTGTGTGTGTGAGTATATATATATATCAGTTATGCAAAACACCCATGTAAAATGACTTACAAATTCTAAAGAACAACTTTAAAACCTTGCAATCTGTGACACCAACAAGTAAATGCAATATTCAATGTTGCAGTGTGGGAAACTATAGTGCAAAATATGGAAGAAAAAATATATAGAGTCATTTGTACTATCAGGACAGCCATTGTGGAATTATCAATATTGTACACACATTGAACAATTAAATGTTGCTTTCTTAACATCTAAATGCTATATCATTCAATGTTGTGGTTCTATTGTACTGAATTTTATGACAATGTAGAAAATACTATACATGTTATTTTAAACTCTGTTTAAAATCACACTCTACATAAATGCAAATAAACATAGTATGCAAATCTGTTTAGATATGCATATACATTACTGTTGCATTGTCAAAACGACCCACAATGTTGTTTGTCTGCATGTATTGGAATGCATATCTTCTTATATGTATATTTTTATACATCAATTAGGGAATTGAGTACATATATATATGTGCATATGTATCTATGTATGTTTAAAGTAACTCAATACAATTTTCCTTACTGTGGATAATATTTAGTAGAAAACAAGTTTTATTCTAATACCTATTATATAATTCCTCTATTTGTCTTCAATGTCTACTACCAAAGAATGTAGCTTAAATCTTATATCGATATGTTTCATGATATTATTTTTCCCTCATCTGTTTCAAGCCCCTTATAATGAATTACTCAGAGCTCCTTATGACAACCACACAGCTCCCTACATGCATACAGTGGTAGTGGTAAGTGGATTGCATTGATATGTTGAAGCAAAAGGAAAGCGATTGGTCATGCCAATAATTTTCATTAGACAGGACAACAATTACACGGATTGCTTGTCTTGTATCAATATGTTCCATATGGGTTTCGATTATCTACCATTTATCTCTAGCTCTTAAAGCGTTTCGCTAATAGTTCTGTTATAATTGCTCTATTTTATCCAATAGCTTTAATTTGCAATTGAGAAGCCAACTGTTACATAGATTGCTTGTTTTGTATCAATATCTCTTATGATTTTATTTTTTCCCACTCTCTTAAAGAAAAATGTGCATTATGTTCCAGTATGCTATCTATACAACAATTGGCCTATCAATTCGATGATAATTTTTACTATATTCTTCCTAAGCTTGCAAATTTTTTTTAATATAGGTAGATTTCAACTCGCATTGTGAGGTTAGATGGATCTTTCTACTTATTGTACACTATTCTATACATTTCATTTATCCATCTTCTTCTAGCCGTCTTCAGACCCCAATATGCTAATTCTTTACCAGGGTGTCCTTTTCCCATGAACTTGCCAGACCAAAATAAAACCACTCCAATATTACATAATATTTTTCAGAACACTCGTGCTTCCCCAGGTTTGTTATTGTGTGTTGTACATTAAGATTCCATGAGATTTTCCATGGATGTTACCTTTTTTTTTTCTAGGGGGTTTGGCTAGATCACATGAGGCTTCATGATGCCAATATAGTTGGGAGGATAATGAGCATGGGTTTATGCGATTATGGACAGCAACTAGACAACACTTCCATGTGCTTCTGAGAGGACAAACAAGTTTTTTCTCAAAAGCATATGGCAATGGTGTTTGTTGCTCCATTCAACTAACCCATTTACAATGTAATGGTTGGCCTAGTTTTATTTTCGTACATGAGTTCATTTTCTTCTTTTCTGGTTATTGGTTCTTATATGTGCCCATGTTCCACAAAAATAATTCTATTTACAACAAATAGTGCTAATCTCTTTTATTGTATATGTATATTATTTATTTTATATTGTTGTACATATATAATAGGCATTCAACAAAATTAGCATATTGTGCACTATTCATTTTAATTTCTTTCAAGCTCCTAGTACTCAGTCCAATGTAGCTCATCCTTGTTAAACACAATCAACAATGTATGTAAGTACAAAAATTTGCACTGTCAATAGACATGTTTTGTTAATTACTTATACAAATTGTTGATTATTTTCAGCTTCACATTCTATATATTAATATTACCCATATACTTACTTTTAATCGTTCCTTTTTTATTTTGCTTGCTTATCCATTCACATACCCTTGTATTTCATTTGCAGGAACTAGGTATAAGGATGCACAAGGATTCACAAACTAGGATATCTTGTTACCTTCAAGTTGCCACATCAAAGAAAAGACAACAATATCATATATTATACATGAAAACACTAGAGTTTCTCCAAGTTTTTTATTGTGTACAATGTATACTGAAACTCCACAAAATCTCTCATGGTCATTTCATCCTTTCATTGCTTGGGGGTTTGGCTAGAGTCCATGGGGCTTCATGATGCCAATATGGCAAGGAGGAAAATGAGTGTGGGTTTTGTTTTTTTTCTTTTAATGCCACATTTTGTTATTCTATACATTTATGTGTACACAAATCCTTATACAAATTTATCTTTGACAAACATACTCTATAGTAACATGATTTCCATGTCATAGCAAGTTTTATTGGAGCAAAAGTATGTTTCCCAATGTCATTATTTTTAGCTTCACATTGTATATATTAGATTTACCCATATACTTACTCACTCTTTATCGTTCCTTTTTTATTTTTCTTTCTTGTGTATTAACATACGCTTGTATTTCATTTGCAAGAACTAGGTCTAACCATGAAAAAGGGCTTGCAAACAAAGATACCTTTTTCCCTTCAAGTTGTGACATCAAAGAAAAGACAACAATATCAGATATTATATATGGAAAGACCAGAGTTTCCCCAAGGTTTTTATTGTGTAATTTATGATGAAACTCCACAAAATCTCTTGTGTCCATTTCATCCTTACATTGCTCGGGGGTTTGGCTAGATTCCATGGGGCTTCATGATGCCAATATGGTAGGGAGGAAAATGAGCGTTGGTTTTGTGGTTTTACTTTTAACGTTGAATATTTGTTGTTGTATAGATTATGTGTACACAAATCCTTGTATAAGTTTACTTTAGAGAAACATACTCTATAATAACATGTTTTCCATGTCATGAAAAGTTGTACCAAAGAAAAAAAATGTTTCCCATTGTCATACTCTATAATAGCATGTCTCTCACATTCCCTCAAAACAAAATGTTCTTTTTAATTCAATTACTCTAATAATGCAAAATATGTGTTTCATTCCATTGCATTCCTCTTCTAGCCCATTAATCAGAGGCACAAAAATAGTTTTATTCCCAAAATTATGGAGTAGATATTGCTTATAACATCTTTCTTTTTTGAAAAGGTCATTTGTTATGACCACTATAACTAATATTCAAATAAAAAATGACTTTTTTAAAGAATAATTTTTTACTCAATATTAGTAATAAAATAGATGACTATACTAATGGAATAATTTTTTTTAAATAATACTTTTTTATTCCATGTTATTAATAAAATACATGGCTAATAAGTCTTCAAAAAAGGAGAATCCATTTATGTTCCATACTTTTCCTCGATATGTATCTTAAGATAATTAAATAATAATCAATCAATTCATTGATTAACCTACACAAAAAGGCCAAATATAGATGTGCATCTAGGTCTACTATATATAAAACAAAAAAAAATTAAAATTATATTGCCTCTGAAAATTTGAACAAATTATTATTATTTAACAAATTAATTATTAAAAATCTATATTTTACTTAATTTTTCAATTTTCCTTTTATAAAGAAATTTTCTTTTTCATACTTAAAATTATTCATCAAAGTGAATTTTAACGAATTGTTCTACCTACAATTATTAAATATTACATATTAATAAATAAAATTGATTAATGGTTAATTACTTCAAATTAAAATTAAAGGATAAATTGCAAATAAGAACATTCATTCAAGATGACGTATAGTTTTATTCTAAAATTTCATAACTAATTTTCCACTAATAGGTGTTTGTTGCAAAACAAAAAGACCATTTTACCATTTCCTATCTAAATAGTTTTGAACCTGACATTATAGGAATGAACACATGGAATATAACATCAAGCTTATAATGCTTTACAATGTTCATATTAAATGAATATATATAAAATGATCATTGTGTCAAATATATTTGACTTATAATATTTTTAGGTTAGGCTATTCAAATTTAACTTTCAATTCTATGTAAATTCCAAACTCCTAAGATCCACCTCTTACTATGAACTAATGTCACATTATTTCATATTTGCTTTTTTAGCACGTTGCCCCTTCCACAAATCATACAATTACAAATATTCCAATATTTTTTCCATTAGTCATTGCACTCGGGAAAAAAACTCTGCTTCACACTACCCATTTGCAAACAAATAGTAGTGCACCCTATCGGTTGATCATTGCATGCCTATGCATGTGACTGCTAGTAAATGAAGTGTGCTAGAAAAATCCATGTGCTATAGTGTATTCTTTCATTAGTCCAATCACAATCCTTCTTCATTATATGCTCTAGATACTAGATCCTCTTTCACATTTCTTGTTTCAATTATCAATCATAGAAAAATAACATAATTATTGTACATTAAAACATCAAAATTAGAACTAAGTCCTAAGCTTTTTTCACTTCTTATTTACTTATTATATTATATGTATACTAAATTTCAGTTTGGAAAGAAAGTGTTTCATCTACATACATTTTATTGAACTTGCAATTCATAGCCAACCTAGCTCATTGTCATATATTTTACCTTCTTTCATTTTCATTTTTAAATTAAAATTTTCATCCCCATTATCTATTTTTTAGACCTAAGTGTTGTTTGACATTATCACTTTGTCTCTTGATTTTTAATTAATTAGAACTTTGAGAACTAAATATAAATAATTTTTGGATGATCTTATATTCCCATTAGACATAACCCTAAAATAAATCCTCCTATATTAATGGAACAATTTGATGCTTTAATTATATTGATAATCACCTATCTTCATGTACCTTAATGATAAGGACTTTTGTAATCATGTGATTATATATATATGGCAAGAAATAAGTAACAAAAACAATGTTAGTATAATAACTAAATTTTCAAATATGATTTAGTAGATGTGATAATCATTTAAATTTAACATAGAACATAGAGAAGCATGTAGGAATTTAAAATTGAGAAATATGATCAATAAGGAAATATAATCAAAATCTATAACACCAAATTTAGATGAAAAAACTCTTTAGGGAAAGAATGTATTAATCTAGTAGGAGTGTTGTATTAGTACATCCAATTTTAACCCTTCAACATAATAGATAGCATAAAAATGCTCAACCTACAATAGATCCATAAAACAACTATCTAAAGGGGTGATGGGCCTATATCGAGTGGATAAAGCATCCTGTTGTGGGAAAGAGGTCACGAGATCTAGTCTCCCCACCATCTCCATGGTATCGGAGGGCATGTCATGCCAGCATCACTGGTCATGTGAATTTTTTTTACTAGGTGCATTGCAATTTATAGGGGTCCAGATACTTGATCGATTCCTGCAGTCTAAAAACAAAATAAAACAACTATCTAAAGAAACTAATTTATAAAGAAATTAAGAGGGAAAAAAATAAATTTTTTCTCAAAATCAAAACTACCAAAAGATATAGTATGGAAAAAAGATAATACATAGATGACCAATAAATCAATCCAACATAAACCATAAATAATAACATCTTTAAATCATATGATCAACAGACACAAATTCCCAAGGATAGAACTCTAAAATAGATTGACCAACTAACAAGAACCCCACCAATCATAAAAATATGAGTCACTCTCCCTCCTAGTACTTATGAATATAAAATTCCATTAGATGAAGTCAAAGAACTCAAAAACATCAATATTATATGTCACCTCCAAAATGAATGGAACTACAAATATTATCCCATGTTGAAATATAATAACAAAAATAATCTAACTATGATATTTAATTTTAAATAGAATAACAATTATGTCCTAAATATAATTTGATCAAATCGACTCTTTATATTCATGTGTAGAAACTGTATACTCTATATTTGTAGTTGAAAAATTCTCATAGGGCACCTCTTAATCGTCCAACTATTTTTTGTATTATATATAGTAGGCAAAATAGAAAATAGAGTCCATTTTACATCAAAGATATTGCATGTATCTATTCAAATATATGTATCTACCCCTTTAAAAAAAAATCAGATAGTTTTGATCCCCTTTTACATGGCTTAGTATGAAGCTATACAATCAAACAGTTATTTACATGTGACTATATAGGAGTGTCATATAAATAGTAGATTACTCTATACATATACATCATAGCTAACCAAAAATATACTAAGATAGGTACTCCATTACTGCCTACTACCAAAAAATATAGAGTAACATGTCATATATCATGAGACTGATTTTGTGTTGTGTTCTAGGTTCTTCATTCCCAATAGAGATTTTGTTACATCAATTTCTTCTTTACTGAAATATTAAATGCTAAGTAGGGTTGGGGCTTCTTCATTCTGAGCATCTTTTCCCACTTTCTCATTAATTATTTTTCATAAACTTCTAGTGCTTTTGAGAAATTTTTATGTGCTAGGTTGTCCTACCTACCATGTATGATAAAATATGACTTCCTGTAGGTTGATTTGCAATGTTTCATCCTCCAATAGTTTGAGAAACTTAAACTTGGACACCTTCAAACTCATTGTAACCTAAAATGCAATGTTGTGAAATGTGAGTTTCTTTGTGGACTTATTAATTATCCTCTTTGTCCCATTAAATCTTTCATCGTTCCTTGCTTTCTAGATATTCCAAAGAATTTTAGTAAATACACAACCAAAACAATGTGTGTTCTTTCCAAAATTTATTATTTTGGAATAAAATTATTCTGTTAGGTCTAGTTTTACAATTAACATCCTAGATCTCTTGATTTTGTAAACAAAATTCCATGTCTCCCTTCCATATATACAATCAAAGAAAATATACTGTATTATTTCAGGCACCCTACATAAGTTGCAAATTTCAATATCACCAATGTTTATTTTACAAGGAATTCTTTAAAAGTTCAAGAGCCATCGAAAGCATGCCTTCTTTGGATCAATTCCATTTGACCAATTATTCTTAAGGATTTTTAACCAATCATTTTTACTTATTTCAGTATTCCATACCCTATTTAGGTGGTTAAAGGTTTCTTTCTAATTAGTGGGGGTGTTGTAGATTAGCTTAGCATTGATTTTAAAGATATTGGTCCCATCCATCCACCCAAATTATTTATACTGTTATATATTATTCTTACAATCAATTGGAGTGATCATTTCTTCGCATGCTTCCCTTAGAATTGAGTAGGTTCTCCCATTAGTGGAAGGTATGTTATATTAAACACTTAGCTAATTATATTATTTTAGGAGTCCATCCCTGAAGATATCAAAAAATATTTTTATGTCTTTGTTGGCTCAATTTTTTGCTTGAGAACCCCTCAGGGATTAGTGTAATTATCTTTCCATTGTGCACAAGATTCCACTAGATTGTTTTTTTTGTGGATAGTGTATTGTCCTTGAAGTACTGAGAGTTAATAATGTACTCTTTGGTATCCTACAATGCTCTCCAAATAATCTTAAACACTATTGAACCTTCAAGGGATATAGGGTAATGGCTTCTAAGGAGGTCACAAAGGGGGAGGCCTTTCTAGGACTTTTCCTGTTTGGGGGTTTCCCTTTGGATAATACTTTTGACTAGAAATTTCTAGGGCTCTTCCCCATCTAGTGCTTTGAATATCAATTTAGCTTCCAAGGCTATGGATTGGATCTTTAAATCATCCAACCCAAGCCCCCCATCTTTCTTGCTTAGACTACACTAGTTCCACTTAACAACATGCATTTTATTTTTGTCATTCCCATCTAACTATAAAAATATTCTTACTTTTTCTAAATTTCATCAACTTGATAGGTACTAAACAACCATATAGAGGAAAAATAAAAAATATAGGATGACAACATTTTCTAACATACCTAGATTCTTCCTGGTAGAGATAAGAATTGTTTATTCCATTTTCTAGTCTTCTTATCAATATCACTTTAAATTCAAAGCAACATCTCTTTTAAGTTTGGGCACACAATAAAGGGGATTGCCAAATACCTAACATGTTTTTGGGGACCTCCGCACTGGACACCAAACCTACTTAACTAGCCTGGAGGATTCTCTTGCCATCCTAGCATGATGGATTTAGAGAGGGAGACTTTTTCTACTGATGCAACACAAAATTTATTTAACTTATCCATTAGGTTGGAGATAGTTTCTTCATCAAGCAAGGGGAATAGTGAAATATCATCTAAAAATTTGATATTGCATAGTTCAATTTTATTTGGTAAGATTATGCCTTTTACCTTTGGTGTGATATCATTTACCCTAAGGATAGAGTATATTGCATTTGATGCAATAAAAAACAAGGCAGGGTCCAAGGGACAACCTTTCTTAATTGATATTTCTAGAGAAAACTCCTCTATAATAGAACCATTAACATCAACTTTTATCACAACATCCTTGAATATTGTGACAACCATGTTGCAAAAAGCTTCAGGAAAGCTACAAGCCTCAAGCTTTAACCTAATAAATACCCACTCTACTTTGTCCTATGCCTTCTTGAAGTTAAGCAGTAGCATTGTTGCCTCTTTGTTGGAAGTCCTTGCCCACTCTATTGCTTCCCAATTGGTAATTAGATTTTCCAAAATGTATCTATCTTTAATGAACCCATTTTGGCTGCTATTGATGAACTTTGGTAGAATATTTACCAGTCTCCTTTCCAACACCTTTTCTAGGATTTATGGGATACTTTAGTAGTGTTATTGGCCTCCAATTCTTAATTAGTGTTTTTTCCCCTTCCTTGGGGAGAAATTTTGTAATGCCCTTATTGAATTTTCTACATAGGGAGCCAACCTCCAAGGCCTCTTTGTATACTATTAAAAGATCATCTATAATCCTTTCACTAAATACTTTGTTAAAATCTACTAGGAGACCATCTACTTTAGGGTTCAAGTATCATTTTACAAAGAATCTATTGCTTTTTTAATTTCCTCTTTGGAGATTTTGATGTCGAGCACATCTGTTTCTTTCCCTTTAATATTTTATGGAATAATTTTTTTAATTATGTTTCTTGTAGTAGTGAAACTATCAACACCACTTGCAGAGGTGAACAAATTATTTTAGAAATTGGAAAAAGTGTCCATTAATGTCTTCTTGATTAGTATATACCACCCAATCTAACTTCACTTTCTCAATGTGTTCCTTGAAGTTCTTTTCCTTTAGAAGTCTAAAGAAAATTTTGGATCCTCTATCCCCATTCTCAAGCCAATTGAGCTTGGACCTTTCTTCAACCCTTGAATCTTGCTGCTTTGGAGCCTCCTCAAGGATTTTTTTTATATTTATGAGCTTGTTTCCCAAGACTTCATTCCCTGAATCTACATGAATACCAAATTTGGCTTGCAATAAGCCCCCCTAAAGGAACCCCTCATCCCTACTACTATCCATAGCTCTATTTTTCCATATTTTTTGAAATAGAATATTCCACCACATGGTGTTCAAGTGTCACCTTTCAATGAAACTTATCCCTTTGTGCATCCAATATTTTATGATACTAAGTGACTTCACAACATCAACATAGTCCTCATCATGCAATAACTTTGTATTTAGGAGGAATCCCCCTAACTTTTTCCTTGCATACACAAGACCCTTCATGAGGAGTATCCTTATCTTGATAGGATGATGATCAAAGAGGGTGTATAGGTGCACTTCAATTTTGCACCCATCCTTGAGGAATTCAAATATAAAACACTATTTATTTTGATAGAATCTATCTAGGTGGTAGTAAATACTCCTATTTCCTTTTTTTGCATTGCACCAAGTATACCAAATGCTAGGAAGTACCTTTTTCTACCCCTCAATGGAATTGGCTAGCTTCATCTTGGCTTTTAGTTTTGTTCAAAATTATTTCTCATTACTTTTCTATTCCATATCAGCCTCATGATTCTTGTCTTCTTGGTTTTCTATAATGTTGAAGTCCCTCCTAGAATCCATGGAAGATTCTCTAGGTCACACAGTCATTTAAAAAGTTTGATTCTCTCACCATACTCATTTGGAACATATATTGAGAAAACTCCAAATGAGTAGTCCCTTTTTAGGATGATCCATACTTCCCTGTTACATGGAGAAGTCCAAAAACTAGAGACATATTGTCCCCATTCTTTTGAGATGATGATAGTAGACCCCTACCTCTCTCATGCTAGGTGAAAAAGTTTGAGGCTTTCCTCTAGATGAAATTAAGGTTGTGTAATGTCACCAAATTGTACCTAAGGGAAATTCCACATTTTTACACATTTTCCTAGCATTTATGACACCTTAGAGCATTACTGAAAAAAATCCCATGAGTCAGAATTTCATGATTATGACTCCATGTGGACTTGTGGTAGAGAAACAAAATCTTAACAACATGTTTCCCAAAAATCTAGGCCTTGAACACCTATGTGGCGTGCATAAGTCTATGCGATGCGCTAGTGTCCTAGCGGTTTTCAAGTTGGAAACAAGGAATCCAGAATTTTGACTCTCTCAACAGGTGTCCTAGTAGTCATCTTTCAGACGTAATGACTCTTTTCTTCCCTTGCATGCATCAAAAACCCCTTCTTGGATCTCATTTGGGGCTGGAAGTCATTCATTCAAGCTCTCTTAGCATTTTATCCATCTTTGATCGTAGCATTCTCACAAGCAAAGCCATGCTAGACTGAGGTCCTTCCAGTAGCAAAAAATCTAAGGCAAGCACTCAACAGTGCATCCATGTGGTCTGAAGAGGGTCTAGGCCCATGGGTCATCCTCTCTCTCATTCACTTTTCTTTCCTACTTGTTTGTTGACTACTTTGTGGTGTAGGTTCTACTCCTGAAGTGAGTTTTTTGTTAATCACACGCTTTGTTTACTTCATTTGCACTCCTTTTCAACCTGGATGTCCATGGAGGTGGGAACACCAAAATGGGGGTCTGATGAAGGTAGACCCCTATACAGCCCCAATCTTTTCCCCTGATTCTTCTGTGTCTACATTGTGAAGCAGAACTTGGAACGAAGATCCAAACATTCTATAAAAGGTGAAATCTCTCCAAGTCCTCTTGTTTTTGTTTTTGTTTATGACTTCCTTTTTTCTTATTTAGATGAGTACATCCTAGGTCTGAGCTTGGAAGTGAAGCTTGGTTCTGCCTACTTAAGATCTTGAGCCCTCTACTGCTTAGGATGCTAGCATGTTTTTTAGACAACAACTCAATGCGTTGGCGTCCTAAAACCATGCTCACATATTTTGGCCAAGAGCTCACACATCTGAGGCAAAAATATCAAAGCTTCACTCTCTCAGAACTCTGGGTGGTTTTCTCTAAAACATAACTTGGGTACACCTCCTTATTGTATTGTTCACTTTCTTATGTTGAGGTATATAAGGGCAGATTGTTGCTTGGTGATCTCTAGAGAATGGAGAGACCTGTGAGCAACAAATCCCTCTTATATCACATTTTGGTAAACCTAACATGGACACATCGGATCTATTTTCATGATCTTGCATGTTTATGACAATCCCTTTTCTGAGGAAGATTTTGATATGTTGGAAGATGCTCTAGGTGGTTTCCTGGAAGCACTCTCCCCTGCTTGTAAATCTTTCAAACAAACTCCCTTGTCACATACTGAGAAGTCGGTGAATGTGGTTGTGGTCTTTATGGCTCCTCTGAGCCCTAAGAAACTCATCGTTTATGTAACCTCAGTTGAGTCATCCTCTAGGAAGAATTATTCTATCTATGGGATCTCCTGTCATAGTGATTCATCAAACTTATACTCAAGGTTCATGAAAATCTATGAACTCCACTTCCAAAAAAAATTTGGGGAACACATATAATACAAAGAGAAATAAATAGAACTTGGATCAACCTTTCGTTCCTACATCACAACCCACTCAAGTTCCTACTTCTTTACCACCTTCTCAACCAAGCCTTCCTTCAACACCTAAACCTACAATTAAAGCACCGTGTGATTATGATATTGTTGAGCAACTTCTTATTACTCTGGCTAAGATCTCATTTTGGGACTTTTTTGAGCCGCTTCAGTTTACCAAGAGATGCTTGAGGAATCTTTACAAAATATTCTCTTGTGTGCATCCACCAGGCCTACAGATGTTAATGCACTTTTGGCTAATATTCAAGCAGATCCATCAAATATTATGTTCCATCCGCAAGAATTCCCACCTCTGGATGTGCAAAAGCAAGAAGATCCCTTGATGATTATAATTAATGTTAATAATATTGGTATTAGGCGTACCCTCATTGACAACGGTTCTGCTCTCAACATTTGTGGTATTGACCTATTACATAATATTAATATTGATTCATCTTCTTTAGCAACTTCTTCTAGATATATTCACAGGTTTGATAATGTTGGGTGCCAAGCTCTTGGTACAATAATACTACCTTTGCAGCTAGAACTTGTTACCTTACTCACATTGGTTTATGTGATGCCTAGCCTGCTACCATACAATCTTCTCTTGGGGAGACCTTGGATTCATGCTATGGGTGATGTGACCTCTACCTTACACCATTCCTTGAAGTTCATCACAAATAATCGGGTGGTTACGATTAACGTAGATCTAGAATTTGTTTTCCTTTGTGAGCTAGTGGTTGTTGGTCATGCTTCAATCGTATCTACTCTTAAGAATTATATTTTGTCCTGAACCATTGATGCTATGGAATGTTCCTCATTGATACCCTCTATGGAGGTCTGAAGAGCACAAAGATATACTAAGGGGGGAGGTGAATCAGTATATCAACAAGATTTTACCCTCTCATCTTTTAAACTTCAACACAACATCAACTATGCAATAAGACATAATATGATCAAGTTGACATCAACAATTATATTTTTTTTTTCTATACAAAATTACAAAGAGTGTAGGCACCAGCCTACTTGAATCACCAATTTGTAGTTTAGTAGGCACCAACCAACAAGGAGCACCAACCCCCACATTCCAAGCACCAACTCAACAAAGATAGTAACTAGAAGAATAAAGTTCCACCTTCAATGTTGCTTCTTCAACGAATGATGGACAATTAAGACCTTCTCTTCAATACCACTCTTCTTGAACTTATCTTTCTTGACAGATCTCCAAATATCTTTTTCACAACTTTCCCTTTTCACATTAATGATTTACTTCATGTTGATATCATTTTACTCATTTACCAAATCTGCATTATACTCTTCTTCTCAAATCTTCATTTATTCTCATTCACCAATCAGCTCTTAAATAATGCAATGTATGCTTCAAATTTATCTTATGTTACAAATTATGCTCCAATAATAAGCTCAAAATTTGCTTCAAGACTACTACATTATCTTGCCTTACTTTTAGACTTTTCAATTTGACCCACATCTAAATATAGATTTGCAGTAAAATCCTTCAAGATCTGCTCATAGACTTCAATATTTTCTACTCATAGATCTGCAATAGTTTGTAAATTATATGTGCTCATAAGTCTACACCAATATTCATACTCTTGGGCTGCTGGTGTGTACTTGATGTATCCATTTTTCACTCTCACACACTCTCATATATTCATCATATATGCTTGCATTTATCATTCATACATGGGCTATTATAATTGCATATATTCATCTTCTATGTTTGCATGGATTTATTCTCAAATCATCATGTTCCTAGAAGATATGACTTCTATTCCTCACTCACACTCAACTTGTTTTTTGATGATGTAACATTTATTTCACACACAACAGACAACACTTCTTCACATATCATGACTTTATTAAATATATTTATGCCTATGTGAGAAAGATATGACTTTTGAGAAAGAGGCGATTCTTCAAAATGAGGCGTACCTTTTTAATAACTCGCACCACTCCATATAATCAGTGCTTTTTAATAAATATGACTTTTATCTTTTCTTTAATTTGTCCTTTCTGAATTTTTATCTTATTTAGAATCACACCTTTTCATTTTTGGCTTTTGTGACTTTTTTAATTTTTGTCTTTTTTAATTTTTGGCTTTTTTTGACTTTTCATCTTTTCTTAAAAATATGAATCGTTGCTTCTTCAAACTCTTCCGCTCCTTTTTATTTGTCTTATTTTATCTTATATGATTTTGGTTTTATTCATTTTGTCTATTTCTTAGTTTTTTTTAATCTAATTTTGCATTATTTATTACAATCACATACTTTGTAATTGATGACTTTGATTATTATTAATTCTTGCTTTTGATAGAATTTTATTGTTCAAGATAGTCACTTCTCATCATTGATAAAATTTGTTATGTTCAGTGATTACATCTCTTTCATATTTAATGAGACTCATCTGATGTTGCTTCTTCTTTCAGATTCAATGAATCTAATCCAAAAATACATTCTCATATCTGATTGATTTGAAATATCTTCTTCCATTTAGATCTGGATACTTACACTATTCATACTTTCTTTTATATCTGTTTGTACAAGCATTGCATGTTCTTTATTTATCTTCATTTTTCTAATTGCTTCATATTCCATATCTTCATTTGTATGCCTTTGAATGCTTCTTTGATATTATCACTTTCTCTTGTGTTATCATTAACAAGCTAATCAGAAATTTGTGATGGTGCAATCATTAAGGTTTAATTCTATGTCTGGTTGATGGAATAGACTCTCAAATGATCCATAGCATGCTCATATGTATATGTGTTTTAGGTAATAGACTCTCTTCTTTTTGTTTTCTCCTCTTCCATGAGTTTTCTACAATTGACTCCAACAATTTTCTCATAAACTCCCTTTGACATCAATGACAATATTACCAACAATCTCCCCCTTTTTCATCGATGGAAATCTATATTTTGTCATCTCTTCTAACTCTCCCCCATTCTACTTCTCTCCCCCTTTGACATCAATGGAAAATGGTCTTCCAACATTGAATTTATTTTTTTGTTCCATGGAGCTACAAGATATTGTGTATAGCTCCCCCTGAATGTATGCTCCCATCTATTAATTCTCATCTTCCTCTAACTTCTTCATTCCATGAAATCAATGCAATCTCCAACAATTTAAGGCAATTCATCATCTTCATTAGATAAAAATCCATAATTAGATTTTTCTCTTCAAAATTTTGAGGTTCTTCACTTTTCAGTTATCTTCTCCATAGGGCTGAAAGATAGTGCTAACTTAGCTCCCCCTAAATCCATGCTTCTTTTCAAAAAAGTATATGACATGTATCTTGCATGATCATAGATTTATCCTCATCATCATTTTTCTTTTGTTTCCTTCTCCATACTCTTGTAATATTTTTCTCCTTTCCAAAGGTGTTCTTCTTCATATCTTGTTTAGGTGGTTCCATGAAGCCATATCTACAAAAATGTGTTATGTTTCCAAGGTTGTTGCATTTGAAACACATAACGTCATGACCACCTAAATTATAATTTCTCCTAATGAAGCTTGAAGTATTTCTTGCATGAAATCTAAAATTCATTGCTTTGTGGCCAAAATAATTGCATGAATAGCAATATCTATTGAAAGAGTAAAATTTCCTAGCATTAAACTTTCTTTCATTTTCCTTAGCATTCTCATCAAAATTTGTATATTCCTTAATTGGATTTTCAAATTATTTTTTCAGCATAGCAACTTCTTGTACTAACTTGTCACAATATCTCTCTTTTGCACTTAACTTGATTTTTATTTCATTTTCAAGTCGTTCAGCCTCTACAAGTTGAGTCCTTAAATCTTCAAAAAAAAATTTAATCCCTCCAAGATTTTAGTCAACTTCTTAGTTTTTAGTTTATGCTTGGTGACCTTCTTCTTCAATTTCACATTATTTTTATATGCATAATGGATCTCTTCTTCAAGATCTACTTCTTCTTCTTCATTGTATTCTTGATCAACTTCTTCTTCATCACATTCTGGATCAGCATCTTGTTCTTCATATTCAGCCACGAACAAATTTTCTTCAATAGTTTTCTTTAATTCTTTCTTTACAAAGATGATCTCAAGTTATAGCTTATCGCATTCAAGAACCTTTTCTTTTAGTTGTTTCCTTACCTCTTCCTCAATTCATTTGGCCTCTTTGATTTCCATCTTTAAATCCATGATCACTTTTTCTAATTTTTGTTTTGTTTCCTTGTCCTCTTGACATTGTGAATTGAGCCTTGAATTATTCTTCTTGAGCTTCTCAATCTTACAATAGGCATGCTCAAGTTCCTCCTCAAGATCAACTTCATTATCACTTTCACAATAGTCTTATTCATATGCATCAAATCCTTCTTTGAGATTTTTATCAAAATGAGCTCCCTTTGTATTGGATTTATTTCTCAAGCTATTACTTGAATTATCTTCTTCTAAGTTCTCTACTTCAATACTCTCTTCCCCTATCATCTTTTCTTTTATTTCGCTCCCAAGGCTATCTTTATTTATCATTTCATCAATTTCTATTTCCATGTGTATTGCAAGTGCCACTTCATCACAATGGTTGGCTTCTTTGATATCAATACAATTATTACTAGATAGATAATGGTTTTACTTTTCAAATAAAATATCTTCCCTTACTTTTTCCCTTGTACTTGATGCATTGTTACCAATACTCTTTTTAGAATCATTTCTTCCCTTATTTCCTTTTCTTTTTCCCATGTGTTCTCTTAAGGATCTCCTTCAGGCGGTTAGGCTTTCGAGAAGGACCTTGCTCTGATACCAATTGAAGAGCACAAAGATATACTAAGGGGGGGTAAATCAATATATGAAAAAAAATTTACTCTCTCATCATTCAAACTTCAACACAACATCAACTATGTAGTAAGACACAATATGATCAAGTTGACATCAAAAATTTTAGTTTATGTTTTTATATGAAATTACAAAGAGTGTAGGCACCAACATACTTGAATCACCAATTTTTAGTTTAGTAGGCACCAACCTACAAGGTGCACCAACCCCTTAAACTGATTTAGTAGGCACCAACCTACAAGGAGAACCAACCCCTTAAACTAGTTTAGTAGGCACCAACCTACAAGGAGCACCAACTTAGCAAAGACAGTAACTAGAAGAATAATGTTCCACCTTCAATGTTGCTTCTTAGAAGTGATGATGGACAATTAATACCTTCTCTTCAATACCACTCTTCTTGAACTTATCTTACTTGATAGATCTCCAAATATATTCTTCACAAATTTCCCTTTTCACATTAATGATTTAATTCATGTTGATATCATTTTACTACTTTACCAAATATGCATTATACTCTTCTTCTCAAATCTTCATTTATTCTCATTCACCAATCAACTCTCAAATAATGCAATGTATGCTTCAAATTTATCTTATGAATGTTACAAATTATGCTCCAATAATAAGCTTCAAAGCTTCTTCAAGACTACTACATTGTCTTTCCTTCCTTTTAGACTTTTCAATTTGACTCACATATGAATATAGCTTTGTAGTAAAATCCTTCAAGATCTGCTCATAGACTTCGATATTTTCTACTCATAGATCTCCAATGGTTTGTCAATTATATGTTCTCATAAGTCTACACCAATCTTCATACTCCTGGGTTGCTGGTATGTACTCGATGTATCCCTTTTTCACTCTCCAACACTCTCATATATTCATCGTATATGCTTGCATTTATCATTCATACATGGGATTTTATATTTGCACATATTCATCTTCTATGTTTGCATGGATTTCTTCTCAAATCATCTTGTGCCTGGATGATACGACTTTTATTCCTCACTCACACTCAGCTTGTGTTTTGATGATATAACATTTATTTCACACACAACACACAACACTTCTTAAGATATCATGACTTTATTAAATATCTTTATGCCTATGTGAGAAAGATATGACTTTTGAGAAAGAGGTGATTCTTCAATATGAGGCATACCTTTTTAATAACTCGCACTACTCCATATAATCACTACTTTTTAATAAATCTGAATTTTATCTTTTATTTAATTTGTCCTTTATTAATTTTTATCTTATTCAGAATCACACCTTTTAATTTTTGGCTTTTGTGACTTTTTTATTTTTGTCTTTTTTTTATTTTTGGCTTTTTGCAACTCTTCGTCTTTTCTTAAAAAGATCAATCATTACTTCTTCAAACTCTTCCACCACTTTTTATTTGTCTTATTTTATCTGATATGATTTTGGTTTTACTCATTTTGTCTATTTCTTAGTTTATTTTTATCTGACTTTGCATTATTTATTAGAATCACATACTTTGTAATTGATGACTTTGACTATTATTAATTCTTGCTTTTGATAGAATTTTATTGTTCAAGATAGTCGGTTCTCATCATTGATAAACTTTGTTATGTTTAGTGATTAATTCTCTTTCAGATTTAAAGACACTCATCTGATGTTTGTTTCTTCTTTCAGATTCAATGAATCTAATTCAGAAATATATTCTCATATTTGATTGATCTGAAATATCTTCTTCCATTTGGATCTGGATACTTATACTATTCATAATTTCTTTTATATCTATTTGTACAAGCATTGAATTTTCTTTATATATTTTCATTTTTTTGATTGCTCCATATTTCATATCTTCATTTGTATGCCTTTGAATGCTTCTCTAATATTATCACTTTCTCTTGTGTTATCATTAACAAGTTGATCAGCAATTTGTGATGGTGCAATCATTGAGGTTTAAGTCTATGTCTGGTTGATGGAATAGACTCTCAAATGATCCAGATCTTGCTCATATGTATATGTGTTTTAGGGAATAGACTCTCTTCTTCTTTTTTATCCTCTTCCATGAGTTTGCTACAATTGACTCCAACAATTTTCTCATAAAATCCCTTTGACATCACTGACAATATTGCCAACAAGGTCATCCCTATAGTGAGTGTCATGAGAGATGAACCACCTAAAGTGGAAGACCCTAAGTATCTCCCATCTTCTACTCCTTCCTCTCAATCAAATGCCTTCCTTGGTGATGACCTTGTACAAGATACCACTTCTTCCTTTGTTCAATTGATACTTTTGGCACAAAGATGGATGATACTCCCACTAGTGAAGAGAAGTGTGACCTATTCTAGGAGACCACTCCATTTGTTGAGGAGAGAAATCCCTCTCTTGCAAAAGAGGTTAATGTTTGTGAAGCTATTAAAGAAGGTGGAAGCACTCTTGTAGAGACATTCGATATCCACTAGTGGAATGGAACACTCTATGTAGAGCCTCCACCTCCCAAAGTTTTGTAAACTCGTTATGGTTTTGAATATGAACTCGCCTCTCAATATGGCTATGGTAAGAAAGGCCTAGGGTTTATCAAACAAGGAATCCAATTCCCTATCCAGTTTTAGTGATGATAGCACTATTTGGGTTTGGGATGCTCTATTGAATAGTCTAAGAAAAAACCTTGGGGGAGTGTTAACATGATTTTTGTCGATCCGTTGAGCTTGGCTCATCCTGAATTGATAGAGGAAAATAAAAAGATCAAGAATATCCCCTTAGATGTCTTCTCTTAGGATGAAGCACTGGAGGAATTCTTGGGTGCCTACTCTCCACCTCCTTTTCATCACAAGAGATGATTCTCATATCGCCGGCATAAATAGGCATACTTTGGGGAGTTTGTCTTGAGTATTAATGAGGAAGACCCTCTATTTAATGTTAGTGATAAGTTTCTAATATCCCATCTTTAATATTGCAACTCTCTCCTTAAAGGAGATACTACTGAAGTCTCTATGGATCCTAAGTCCTCAAAAAAAAAATCAATATTGGGAAATGTCTCTCTTCGGAAGAAGCGGATGAACATTCTGATCTTGTACTCTCTGATCTTGATATCTTTGCTTATATGTATGAGGATATGCCTGGTATTGATGAATCTATAGTAGTTCACAATATCACCCTATGTCCTGATGCTAAGACAATTAAGCCAAAAATATGAAAGATCAATCCCAGGGTGGCTTTGATGGTCAAGACTGAGATAGCGAAGTTGCTCAAAGCAAGCTTTATCCATCCTATTGAATATTCCCCTTGGATTTTGAATATAGTTGCTATTGATAAGCCTGGCAGTCATATTTGTATATGTATTGACTTTCGAGATCTTAACAAGGCCTCTCTTAAGGATTATTTTCCATTTCCTAATATAGATATGATCGTAGATTCGACTACAGGCCATGTGTTGTTATCTTGTATGGATGGCTTCTCGAGTTACAATCAAATTCTTATTAACCTGGAGGATTAGTACAAGACAGCCTTCACTGCCCCTTGGGGTAATTTTTGTTATGCGGTCATGTCCTTTAGGTTAAAGAACATGGGAGAAAGTTACCAACAGGTGATTACCTTGATATTTTATGACTTTATTCATAAGATCCTAGAAGACTACATTGACGACATCTTGGAAAAATCATTAACCCACAAAGATCATGTGAAAAATCTCCATCTTATCTTTGAAAGGCTTCGACTCTATAGTATGAGACTTAATCCCCACAAGTGTCTTCGATGTGGATGTCAGTAAGATTTTGGGGTTCATATTTTTCACCGTGGAATTGAGGTTGACACAAACAAAATTGATGCCATTCCTAACATACCTCCAACTATAAATATTATTGATTTAAAAAGTTTACAAGGGAAGATTCAGGTGATTCATAGATTTATATCTTAATTGGCTGATTGTACCCTTCATTTCACTCATTTATTGAAAAAATATGTTTGCTTCATATGGGATGAGGAGTGCTAGAAGGATTTTGATTTCATCAAAGCCTATTTGGCCAATACTCCTATATTAATGCTAGCTATACAAGATATACCCTTTTTTCTTTACCTCGCCACGTCACCATATGCCTTAGTAGTTTTTTTGGCTCAATATGATGATGCAAGAAAAGAAAGAGTGGTGTACTACATCAATCATATACTTGTTGATTACGAAACCTATTATTCCTCCATGGAAAGACAATGCCTAGCTCTTGTCTTTGCTACATAGAATGTGAGACCCTATCATCTCCATAGTAAAAATAGATCTCTTGAGGCATTTTTTCTCTAGCACTGACCTTCGTGGGAGATTAGTGAAATGGGTCATGTTGCTCTTTGATTTTGAAATTAAGTTCATTACTCAGAAATCAATAAAAGGTCAAGTGGTTGTCGATCAACTGGCAGATGCTCCCTCATCTTGTTCCTTCCTAGGGTTAGATTTATTCCTTGATGAGAATATTTTAGTGGTTAATTATGACCTTGAATGGAAAATGTATTTTGAGATCGAGGTGTTAGACTGGTTCTAGAGTGGGTGTAGTTTTAATATCCCCCGAAGGTAAATTGGCCCCTCTATCCTTTCTATTAGACTGTCTTTACACTAATAACATCATTGAGTACGAAGCTCTTATTGTTGGCCTGCGTGCCACAGTTGCATTAAAAATAAAGAATCTCTATATAATAGGCAATTTTGAACTTGTTGTGAACCAAATTATGGGAGCCTATCAAGCTAAGAAGAGTAATCTATCTTGATACCGAGATCTTTCTTTTTCCTTACTTAATCGATTCTCCTCTTTCACAATAGACAGTGTCCCTAAGAGGGAGAATAGACATGTCGATGCCATGGAAAGCGCTACTTCCTTGGTACCTTCATAAGAGGATATGAAAGAATACCATTTTGTGAACCCCTACGGTCTTTGATCAACCTAAATATGAGACCCCTATGTGCTTTCATGTAGACTCGGGGGAATGGCTCTCTAGTATTTATAACTACTTAAAGATTGGAAGATTCCTTGACGATGCAACAAAAAATAATTGCACTCATGTACTTAAGCTTTCGGCACGTTATGTCATTTTATTCGGTGTTAAATCCTATAATGGCTTGCTTCTCAGATGTCTCACTAAAGAAGAAATACCCCATTCCCTTAAGGAATCCCATTGAAGCTCCAGGGGTGGACACTTTGGTGGTAGATCCTTGGTAAGAAGATTGGTACACATCGAGTACTATTGGAAAACGATGGAACAAGATTCTTTCAATTTTATTAAAAAGTGCCTTCAATGTCAATAACACAGTCGTCTTATTCATGCACCTACCTAAGAGTTACAAAATCAAACCTCTCCCTGGTCGTTCCCAAAGTGGGGTTGGATATTATTGGAAAAATATCACCTCCATGTTCTATGGGACATACCTTTATTATTACTGCTACGGATTACTTCACAAAATGGGTCGAGGCTATTCCCCTCCGATCCACAAATGCTGAAGCTATCTATAGCTTTCTTATGAAAAATATTATTTCTCATTTTGGATTTCTCGCTACACTTGTTTCTGATAATGGTACACCATTCAAGAACAAGGAATTAAAGAAGTTCTTAGAGAAATTTTATATCCAACATATATTTTCTATGCCATACTATCCATAATCTAATGGCCAAGTAGAAGCATCTAACAAGACTCTTGAGCTCATTATTCGCAAGATAGTTAATAAACACGATAAGGATTGCTATATTCAATTAATGTACACCTTGTGGGCCTATTGCACGAGTGTTCATACAACAATGAGAATAACGCATTACAACCTCATATATGGTGCTGAAGCTATCATGCCTTTAGAGTTGGAAATTTTATCTTTACAGGTTTCCCTTAAAGGGTTAATTGATGGTGAAACCTACCAAGTTAATCATTTGCATTGGTTAGAGATGCTCAAGAGGCACCGATCATAGGTCCTCAATAATATTAACGCCTATCAATGATTTCTATCAAGACAACATAACCAAAATGTGCTTCCTAAGACCTTTAAGCTCGAAGACTTGGCTCTTTATGAGAATTGGAGAAATTTAAATGCACCACCTGATCAGAGAGGGAAGCTCAGTACTAACTAGTCAGGCCCTTACATTTTTGTTTCCATATATAGTTTAGGTTCATATGGATTATCATCTATGGATGGAATGCCTTTAAAAGAGCCTATTAATGTGATGCATATTCATCGATACTATGCATAGTGTTCAGTGTGTCATATATGTGGTGTTCTCTCTTTCAAGGGTAGTGGCATTGCATGTATTGGCATTATTTATTAACACATTATGATTTTTTTGTGTTATGATGTGACCATGTGTGTGTGTGTGTGAACAACATACATACATGTGTCTAATAATGCTAAGTATCTACACATCACATGAAATCTCTAAAGTAAATTAGATCATCATTATATTTAATTAACATACAACCATGTGTGTTCATTAAATCATACTAGCATCTAATGTAAATGTACATCCATATGAACATATAACATCCATATCATCAACATGTATCATAGAAAAGAAGCATACAAATCAAAATTCACAATGCCATGATATCGAAATCGATATGTGTGTATATATATGAGTGTTTGTATCAAATGTCACGTATTAGGTCACTGTTGTAAAAATGAATAGCTACTAAATATATGTCTATACAAATGATCTACAAAAAATGTATATATATCGCTACATAACTACTAAACAAAATGGGGAATCCCTAAGGTTGCGACAAGTGGCTCTCGGACCCTTCTGGCTCTAGTGGTTGTTTTTGTGGTCTAGGAGGCAGTTGCACAGTGCTCATGGATCAGGATCGATGTGAGGATGATGCAGAAATAGCTACCCACATCCCTCTGATATCTCCCTGCAATGAGCATACAGTCATATGTTCCCAAGTCAACTCCTGCTGCACCTACTAAGCATTTTTTGGGATCACAGTTGTCGGCTACTTTTCAAGGTCATTGGTACGGCTCTGAAGGATGTCACGTGCCTTCTTGGTGGCATCATCCCTCATCATTATCGTGTCTCGCACTACAAGCACCATCTACAACTCCCTCGATAGTTGGTCATTTTGCCCATGAATAATGATCACCTCCATAGTGAATTGTACAATCTCTACCCCACACTCCTCATAAGCGGTCCTCAAACATGCTACTAGCTCAAAAATATGGGCATGTCACCTTGCAGATGCTAACCAGTAAGCCTTGAGGACCATCCCCTTAATAGGCACATCAGGGGCCACCTCTAAAATACACTAATCCATCAGCCTAGTCCACCCCTGTATATCCTCTACAACCAAAAAGGGAAAGAGATAAATTAGTATTGCATGGCACATATGTACATGATGATAAATGAAAGAAACTAGAAATTCAAAAATATAAGAAAGGTGCTTTATATACCTGGATCCCCTACCTACCATCTAGGGTTAGGGTGAGGAGCCGCACTAGGACCCGCATCACTAGAATTGGTAGCCACTCCCCATGATACCAAGGCCTCTGTTGTTGTAACAATAGGAGCTGACGGTGCCGAAGAGATAGGGGTAGCTGCTGGGGGATCTGATCTCCTCAAGTGCCTCAACAAGTCTTTGAGGTGCCACCTCCTCATCCTATGACCTCTCCTCCTCCTCGATAGACTGTTGTCATCCTCTCCATTTTCCCTGTGAGGGCTAGGGTGGCAATTCCTCTGATGGACTAGGATCCCCTCTAGGATCACCCTCAGTGAACATAGGAGAATAATGGTGCCTCTCCCACCATCGTGATAAAGCTTAAACAACCCCTACATTATCTACGAACACTATGGGTAGGAGATCATGGTTGGACTAATCATCATCGAAAGGGAAAAATTGTGATTTTGGGGTGGGGGCGATCCCGGGGTCCTAGTACACTCATATAGGCCCTAGTATATGTGGGCACATCCAATGGAACCATCTATACATGGCCATGCTATTGCATGATGCGACTCTAGTAGTATGGGACTATAACATAATCATGGAGACCTACTAAAAAATGGTTCCGCTGCAGGTTCCTAAAGTACCTTCCATCATCCACCCATCTAAAAAATTGATGGGGCCTCCATCAGACCCTTCCTTCAGTAAGTGTATCAAACTGTAGCTACCAAAACTATAAATCACTAAACCTCCACTAGCCTGTCATATCATACCAGTGGGCCATGAGGAGGTGATATGGCCATTGCTAGGGAAAACCAACTGGCCTAGTGCACATGATGTTGGAAAAGCCTCACACCTACAAAAGTGTGCATGGAGTAAGGCTTTGATACTCATAATGGATGTACCAGCCTAACTTCTGGTAGACGTGCACTAGCATGCTTCACCCACAAGCAAAAAATGTCATGTTCTCCACCATCTCTCTAATCATGTGGATGAGGCCCCCGTGTAGGTGTGAACCTCACCCATCTATCATGATCCGAAAATCAATGGTCATGACCATCACCCGATGCAAAAATGGTGCAGTGGTCTTTTCCTAGTCATACTAGTGTGTATAAATGTGGCCCATGTCATCGCCTGTGTTCATCTTTCATGAGCAGTAGAGAACACCCTCTATCCACTCCTGTGTCGACCAGGTATCATCTAGGGTCACCCGTCGTCCGTGGATGGATAGTCTAAGGATCCGATAGACATCCTCAAGTGTGATAGTCATCTCCCCAGAAGGTAGCTAAAAGATGGCGTGGTGGTGTCCCACCACTCCATCAATGTTCTAAGAATCCGCTCATGATAGTGCATCTTTGGCATGGTGAGCACATGCCAAAGACTGACCTGCTCCAAGTGTGTGATCTCATCCTCTGTAAGACAATCCCTCTACTCATGAATGAGTTAGAAAGCTCACCCTCCCAAATGTACATGAATCTTTGGATACTCCTACAAAAGTAAAGAATTTTTTTAGTCAAAACATTAAGTTTCACTATGAAAAACATTTTTTTTTGAAGACCTATGCTCGTCGCACAAATGTCTGCGCACTATGCATTCATCCCTATCGACCATGGACACCTAAAGGACGCTAGTGCATTCTTGAGATGCCAGCACAGATCATGGATGTGGGAGAAAAACGTAGATGACAACACGTATTTTGGACATGTGTGCCCAAAAATGATGCATGTGCACCTTGTCAAATACAAAAATGCTAAAAATAAGCTTAAATTCATGAAAGACAAGGTTTAGCAGCCTACCTAGTCCAACTTGTGACCCTCGGTGTCGCTTGGCTGATCCAATCTGGCTGATCCAATCTTGACACCTCATACTCCCTCCTCCTCAACATTTTGGTTACTTTTCTCTCACAAAAGTCAACAATTTGCTCGCAGTGAATAGTGAAAATTACCCTTCTAGGGGCCCACCTAGGTATATATAGGCCCCCTGAGGCCCATTTTTTCTAGTGCTTGTGGCTCCCTAGTTTCTCCCAAATTTACCCTAGCAAGCTGGGGGAAAAATTAGGAGGGGGCATGTAGTCACCTCTTGATAATTTTTCTCTTCTAAATCAATGACTTTTTCTTGATCATTCTTCACATCATTGTAGCTTCTTTTGATTTACGAAGCTGACCCAAAATTTGAGTTTTGCAGATTAAAGTCTTGAATGATTTTCCACACCCATTTAGTCATTGTTTGTTGAGCTTGATCACTAGGGGAAAATTCGATACCAGTTGGCTCGACTTGTGTGGCCTCTAAGGGTCCCTTTTTTTTATTGGCATGAAAATCAGTAAAATTCAAAATCTACTTGAAATTTTTCTTCTCTACTTTAGTGACGCTGATTTTTTCCAAAATCAAGCCCACTAAAGTGAATGAAAAATGTAATTTCACCAAATTGCACCTAAGGCAAATTCCACATTTTTGCACTTTTGGCTAGCATTTATGACACATTAGAGCATTAATGACAAAAATCCCATGATTTGGAGTTTCATGATTCTGACTCCATGTGGACTTGTGGTAGAGTGACCAAAGGCTAACAACATGTTTCTCAAAAATATAAGCCTTGGATGCATGTACAGCATGCATATGTTTGCATGAAGCGCTAGCATCCTTTCGGTTTTCTGAGTTTGAAATAGGGAATCCAAAATCTTGACTCTCTCAACACGTTTCCTAGCAGTCAAATTTTGGGTGTAATTGCTCTTTTCTGCCCTTGCATGCATCAAAAACCCCTTCTTGGCTCTCATTTTAGGTTGGAAGTCATTCATTCAAGCTCTCTTAGCATTTCTTCCATCTTGGATTTCTCTTCATCTTTGATAGCAGCATTCTCACAAGGGAAGCCATGTCAAACTAAGGTCCTTCCAACAACAAAATTTCTCAAGCAATCACTCAATGGTGTGTCTGTGTGCTCCGGAGGGGTTCTAGGCCCATGGGTAATGCTCTCTCTCTCAATTTTCTTTTCTACTTTTTTTTTGACTACTTTGTGGTGTGGGTTCTACTCCTGAAGTGGGTTTTTCTTTCACCACATGCTTTGTTTACTTCATTTTCACTCTTTTTCAACCTTGTTGTCTGTGGAGGTGGGAACATCAAAATCGAGGTCTAACTGAGGCAGATCCCTATATAGCACCAACATTTTCCCCTCATTCTAAACTGTGTGTAGATTGTGGAGCTTGCAACAAAGATTCGAACATCCGATAAAAGGTGAACTCTCCCCAAGTCCTCTTTTGTTTGTTTCATTTTCTAACTTCCTGTTTGGTTATTTAGTTCAGTTCATCCTAGGTCCAAGCTTAGAAGTGAAGCTTGGTTCCACCTTCTTGAGATCCTGAGCCCTCTGCTTCTTAGGATGCCAATGCCTCATTTATATGACAACACACCGTGATGGCATCTTCAAACCATGCTCATGTGTTTGTGTTGAAAGCTCACAAATACGAGGCAGAAATCTCAAAGCTTCATTCTCTTGGGACTCGAGGTGGTTTTCTCTGAAACATAACTTGGTTATATCTCCTCATTGTATTGTTAACTTTCTTATGCTAAGGTATATAAGGGCAATTCGTGCCTTGGTGATCTCTGGAGAATGGAGAGACCCATAAGCAGTGAACCCCTCTTATATCATAGGTTGGTTTCTAATGTAGATCCTATTACTTTGAGCTCTTGCAAGAGTAGCACATCCTTTCTTCTACATTGATTAATGAAATCTAGTGTAGGAAAATGCACACCCTTGCATTTTCACACCTGTTTGGGCCCGCCTTGTTTTGTTTATCCTTATTTATGTCTTAATTGGTCCTATTTTGCATCCACAACCCTAATTAACTACATCTTTCTATGGCTAATCCTGACAAACTGAAAAGGATAAATGATAATTTAGTTATTCAATCTGAGTGTCCCCCGAAGGTCTTCAGACCTTAATTTCAAGTATGTCTTAAATGAGCCCCTTTCTGGAGTCTGTGCCCAAAGTTTTTAGGACTTGGGACTAAGATCCCACCTAGGGCGTCTTAGTCCCATTTAAGCTTTTTTTGGGATTTAATTTCAAATCTTGGTAGGATTTAGCCTCCTTTAATTAATGAATTCATGTGTTAGCTTGGTGTGGTTTAGTTTCAGGATATTAAGAAGGGATAAGTATAAATACAACGTTCATTCACTCATTTTCATATCTAAGCATTCATGACTGCTCCTAAGCATTCAAGTATTCATTTCTAAGGAAATTTTATGACATCAAGAGCAACTCATCAAAAATTTGGATCCATCATCAAGATTTAAGAATCATGTCAAAGATATTCTTGAATCATGTGTGTTTTTGAGCTAACATTTTTTATGTAGGGTTTTGATTCAAGCAAGAAATTCATGTCAAGATCTATCAAGAATTCATTGGATTCAAGATCTACATCCAAGCTAGCCACCTCACACAAGTTTGCAAACTTCACAATAAGGGTTTGGTGAGTTTCAACATAACACTTTGTTCATTCATCATTTCCCTCCTTTATTTAATTTTATTTCAAGGTTTAATTACCAACAAGGGTTTTGACCAAGGAAAACCCCAATTTACTAACAATCAACATGTTTTTCCTCTCTGCAATGTTTGTGTTTACAGATTTAGATTAAGGACTTGAAGATTATTTGAAGTGTAAATTTGGAAAGTTGAAAAGTTACATTACATAGGTTTCATCTTCACAGAAACTCGCCTACATGGAAAATCCGAAAGATTCGGGACTTGAGATCAGAGAAGAGGGAAGTGCAGAATTTGGACCTTGTGATCACATTCAGAGATTTCAGAAATTCTAGATGGGACTAAGTTGCCACCCAGGGAATCTTAGTCCTCTCGAGGGTATTTTTCTTATATTCTTTCATATCCGATTTTGGCATATGAACAATTTTCATTTTCCACAAAAAATAGAAGCAGGACTAAGACAATAGTAAGGGCATCTTAGTCCTCCATAGCACCTTTTTACAACATTTTTGCATTTCTCAAATCCTCATTACATCTCCAGACTTCCTAGGTACAAATACCCTAACTTGTTGTCTCTTTTTTCATCATTTACATCCTTCATTTAGCTTACATTACTAGTTTTTGTAGGTTGATTTTTAAATTGCCTTTTCCAAGCTTTTGCTTGGTGGTGAGCCCCTCAAAGTGTAAAGAACCCCCTCTTAGGTCTTCCCTATTGAGAATTGACTCACCCTTTGGGTTGATAGTAAATCCAATTAGGATTCCTATGACCTTATTGAATTCCAATAGGATAAGGGTGGTGTTCTATTACCTAGGTTATAAATCACCCATTCCCCCTATTTTTTGTTTTGGTGAACCCAACATCTTTGAACATTCATTTTCTGATTTGGAATCCATTAAGGTCCTAGATCTAGGTTTCATTTATTCTTTCATTGCATCTTGCATTAGTGAAAGAACATATAGGGTTTCTCACATTTGCATTAGTGAAAGTGCATATAGGTTGTATTTTTTCTTTCTTGCATCATCTTATCTCATTGAAAAACTGAAAAGTGCATTGCCAATCATCCTAATTGCATTTAGAAACATTGTTATTGCATTCAAAATTTAAAAAATTGCATTAAACTTTGCATCTAATTGCTTGTCATTAGTTACTTTTTATTGCATTCATTTTCACACTTTTTTGTTTCTAAACATCAAGTCCCTAGGTAGGAAAACTGGGAATACTGTTAACAACTCATAATTTTCCTTTAAAAAAAAAAAAAAACCTCTATGGGGACAAAAATGCCTTTCCTGCCACCTTAGTCTTGTTGTTTTTTTTTCTAGCATAACCTTAAAATACTCTAAAGGGTAGCCAACCCTTATGCTCAAAAATCTTCAAGGTCAGTGGCCAAAAAATGAGAGCTTGATATACAACCTTTCTCCCCTACACTTCAGGCTATGTTAAAATTGGGAGGGTGATCCCAACTGTGTTTTTATAGATACTCTTGTGTGCCAAAGAATGAAACACAAAGAAAAGAGATAAAATCTCCTTCATATGCTTAAAATTAATAGTAACCTATAGGTTTTTCTGAACTTTAGGATAGTGTCTAATTCAAACATGAGAAATATAATTAATTAAAGATCAACATGCATTCACACTAAGATAGATAAGTATATTGGTTTTAAAATTTTGATTAGCTGCTAAATTAACCCACATAATATAACATAAATAGCACACTTAGATCAGTACCTCATCCATTGGAATGGATTCAGTTCCATTACCTATATAACCTAATAAAAATTTTAACACACATCATCATCTAAGATTTGACATTACTGCATTACAATACATCAACATTTTATTCTCAACCATAACTTCTTATCAAAATCCTGGCACTTATTTCACATGAATCTACAACCTCACTCTAGCACTTATATTAATTCCTTGAATTAACAAGCAAGACCAAAACTAAACACCCACTAGAAATCAATGGATATGAACAAGACAATACTTGGTTATATTATTCATTACTCATAAAATAAGTACATCAAAGAGAAAATGATTTTGAAATTTCACCATTTTGTATTATTCTAATAGTATTGTTATCAAAATTGCATACATATTGGCAAACTCCAACCCTAAGACTTAACCCTGAAAATGCTTTGTATTACAGTGTTCTTTGTGTCTAATTCTAGAACAACCAACCTAGAAAATGAGGTAGAAAACACAACTTAAAGAGAAAGAAAACCTAAATACACATCATAAGAAGACACCTAGTAAACACAGGTTCGTTGATGAATAATTACCCACCGCCTGAAGAGAAGCCCTATTTTTCAATCTGCAATCCTACCTCTTTGCTTCACTTGCCTAATAAAAGAAAAATATTCCCTTTCTAGGAAGGCTCTCTTTATTTTTTACCTTGGAGATGAAAACTTGCCCCATTTTTGGGTATGTGCAGGATCATGATGGGCCAAAAAGTGGCGATATGATGGGTATGTGCCTGATGACTTTATTTTACCCAAAATTGATGAAATGAAAAGGTTTTTTAAAGGATATTCTCATCTTTCCACCAATATAAATTATGCTTTACTTTGAATTTAATAAATAATTATTATTCATTTTCTATTTGAATTACGAAAAAAGTCATGATTGATAGATTAATTGAAAAATATCTATAACTTTCAAATGGTATCACATTTTTTGAATCCAAAACATGTGTCACATTATATGCTTTGTATTCTATAGGATTAAAAAAATTAAAATTGAATTTCATGAAGTTTTGACTAAGTTAAGGTGGTCAGACATACGAGTTTTTTATATTTTTAAAATTCATAATAAAAAAATTATAATTAATTAATTACTTGGAAAAAAAATATAAAAAAATATGCATCACATCGGGACATAAGTACTCTAATTATATATAAAATATTATCATTTTATTATGATTAGGGTGGTCAGACAGACACCTACTTCTTATTTTTTCCCTCAAAATTTAAGTACTACTGCATTGAAATTTCAAATTTTCACCAAATAGATTTAAAAAAAAAAAAAAGCCTAGTAGTTTAGAAACTAAATTCAATTTGCTACAAATTATATTTTTACATATTTTTGAAATAATATAGATAATTTATTCAATTTTTTATGTCAACTTGCCTAAGTTTGATTTTTCTGAATTTTTTGCCACTTAAGGGCCTATTTTTTCCATGATGATCCTGCACATACCCTTTTACCATAAAAAATCCCCTTCCATCATCTTTATTTTTCTCTAAAAGGAACCCCTCACACCTATGTATTTCACCCTTCACTTTCATCTATAGCCTCTGTGAAATGCATTGCCAACAAATAAAGTTTTTAACTTTTTTGAGAAGGCTTTTAATTTCACTTTATCGGATAATAAAATAATTAAGTGTGCCTCTCCATATTGCATATATAATTAAAGCCCTTTGCTTCATAAATTGAATAATTTAATTCACTTTCACTTTATTATTTTCAGCCGCAAAAAAATTTGATTATTTTTATGGAGATTTTAATTTTAAAATCACCTGAGCAATAAAATTTTATTACCCATGCATTTAAAATTTTATTCTAACTCGACGAAGGCTCTAATTTTTTAATTTATCAGGTTGCAAAATTTCAATTCTCGTGCACCTTATTTCATACACTCTTTACCCATGATTTAATCTTTCATTAAACCTTGCCAAATAACTTAATTCCTAGGCCTACGACATCTTTACTCTCGAAATTCACCATCACACTTTGTGGATACAAGGAGAGAAAAACATAAGGAAATAGTGATGAGCGAAGTCAGTAAGTGAACCATACCACATCATAGGTTCATCATGGAAAAGAGGTTTGACAGAAGCGATGAGTGAAGTCATTGCTCCATCGCAGATGCACTAGGAAAAGCAAGCCTTCTAACAGTGATGAGTGAGATTCTTTTGTTGGAAAGAGACACTATGAGGTTCACTTGGTTTTTTCATTGATGGAAACCATAATCATCTATTAGGTCCACACTCCATCATTTGTTCCTACCGGCAAGAAGACTCAGAATTGTAAAGAAAGAACAGAGTATCTAGTTACACAAGTGTTCTTCGATCTATAAGATCATTTTTGGTTATTATTTTGCTTTGTGCATCCCAAGGAACATTTGTTGGCATATTATCTTTATCTCTTTTGAAGCGCAGCGGGTCGTACCAGATCATGTGAAAGTTAGAAGATTCGGTTGTCGTGCTCTCAGTTTTTCTTGTATTGAGGCCGACCTCATGAGTGTATTAAGTCGTGGATGTATGGGAATGAATTAATTAAGTATATCTATGTTTTTATGTCATTGTTTGGGTCCTAGCCAAGTTATGGCCGACCTTTGAGGGTACGCATTGTATATTTCTCATAATGTGAGCCGATAGTTGTAATACTCTTATGTTTATTTGAATTCAACAGAGTGTAAACAAATCATGTGTTGCTGATATATATACTTGGTATTTCGTATCATTTGGCATAGGGAAAAGGTTATGTTGAGGTCGAAATAGTGAGTTAGACCAGAGCAGAGGTGCGATAATGCGTAGTTTCACTTGCATATAAAAGATCTGTGTTGTGTACATGAGCATAGCAGAGCAGAATTACAGATTCAGTCTGTAGAAGAACAAATCCATTGTTGTGCTTAATCTACAACTGTAATTAGACATTTAGATGCTATCATCTTAGTTTGGATCTCCAGATAGTTTTAATATGAACTCTTAGGCAGAAAGCCCTTTCTTTCTTGAGCAGTGAGCTCTAGGCAATGCGCCTAAATGCAAGTGCATTCCCTTGTAGTCTTCACTTTTGAGTATACTCAGAATCATACTTGTGGATTGACCATCCACCATGGTTTTTCCCCTAACAGGGTATCCACATAAAAATATTAGTGTTATGGTGTTGTGTTTACTTTCTTGTTTATGCATTGTGAATAAATGTTATGGATGCTTTGAAGTTAAATATTACTAAAGCTAATTTTTGGACAAAACTAATTCACCCCCCCTCTCAGTGTGGCTTGTTTCCAAAAATTGGTATCAGAGCTAGTTCCTTAGAAGAAGAAGTCTAACAGCTTGGAGAGATTTTGAATATATGTCAATAGATTCAAGCAATCTTGAACAACATCTTATGGTGGACCTAGATGACCTTGATCAGTTAAAAGCTGAAGTCTACAAACTACAAGCAAATCTCAAGGATGCAAAGAAATTTATTGAGTCTCTAAAAGACAAAATCAATAAGCCAAGAGAGAAGAGAAAGGAACTCTATGATCAAATTCAATAGAATTATAACAAGATCACTGAAGATGATCAAACTGGAAAATCCCTGAAAGAAAAGACAAAATAATGTGAAAATATTACCCAAGAGAATACAATTCTCAAGCTTGAAATGGAATCCATCATGATGAAGATGACAAAAGAGATTGAAGAAAGTCTAGCTCAATCCCTGAAAGAAAAATCTAAGGTATGTAGTCGATTGGATGATGAATTGGAAGCATCTAGAAATGGTGAAGAAGAACTTGAAAGATAGTTGGATGATCTCATAAATGAACTTGCTACTACAATTGATTACAAGGAAAGGTTCAAATCCAGCTCAGCCATGCTCAATGAACTAATTGACAATAAGATGACTCATCATGACAAAAGAGGTCTTGGATTTGAGAAAGGCGAAAGCTCAAAATCAGGACAAAAGGATTCTGGACAAAGGCAATTCAGGCAAGGAAACCAAATGAACAAACCTGGAAATTATTTGGTAAGACAACCTAATGTTCATAAATTTAGTGGATACTATTTCAAATACAATAAATTTGGACATATGGCTTCTCAGTGTAGAAATAGGATGAATCAAAGTGGACCACATTTTTCAGGTCAATGTTTCAATTGTCATAAGATATGTCATAAGTCAAATGAATGAAGAAGTATGATAAATCAATTTCATAGAAGTGTTCGATGTTACACATGCAATAGATTTGTTCATACTTCTAACCAATGCAGACCAAGAGGAAATCAATGGAACAACTTGGCTAGAAAAAGAAATATTTTATGCTACTACTACAACAAATTTGGTCATATAGCAACATACTGCTAGAGCAAAAAGTGTTTGGTAAGCCAAAAGAAAAATGTGCAGAAAGACATCAAAGGAAAAGGAAAAATCACTATAGATACAGTGAGGCAACAAATGCAGAAGAAATGTGTAAAGAAAGAACCTTCTACTAAAGAGAGTCTGCCTGCACCAAAACATGCTTCTAGTAATTCCTTTGGGAATTAGTCTTAGGCCTATGGCCTAGGGGGATTTGTCAAAGAAAATTAGATGAACCCCTAATCGAAAAGTGACACATGATGCGAATGTGTTCAGTAGATGCATAATCGATCAACAAATGATATTGAACTTATTAGAAGAGTTGATATTGTGACTAAGGAAACCCATGTTGATAATGTTTTACCTGATCTGGTGAATAAAGTAGAAGAAGGTAATGTTGATGTTAATGTTGGTACTGATTCTAACACTAAAATTCCCATGGAAGTGGAGGCACTTAAAAATATTTTAGTTTAAAAGGTAGAAATATCTGAAGTCAAACCCACACCTTCAACTAAGGAACCACTTGTTGAGGAAAAGAAAGCAGTTCTGGTTGCTACAAGAGATATTTTTGAAGTTGTAAAGAAATTTTTTGTTACACAAAAAGAATAACTAGATCCATAATTAATTAAAGGTCCTATTCACTTGTCTACCTTAAGCCCAATGTAGAAGATGAGAGTGGCTACATTCGCTCAAGCTTAGGCAAGAGAGGAGCTACTGAAATCTCACATTGAGGAAAACAAACTATTAAATCTAGCATCTGTGGTATTGGAAAAATTAATGCCATCTTATGTAAAATATCCAGCTAGCTCATCCTCTTGTGAGCTAAAAATGCTAATCAGTTTTGTTGACACTCATTTTCACTCATCTGAAAAATCAGCCATGACAAAAGTACAGAAAGAATTTGATGGTAAAATATTTAGTGGTATGAAAAAGATGATTGTTGAAGATAAAACACTCTTGAATAAATGCAATAAGAATGTGAAGGATGCTCTATCAGAAGGCATAAGGATTTACAAAGCATGCATATCTTTCTCAAAATTCATAGAGGAAAATGAAAAGAATGTCAAGGAGTTGGAACTCAAACTAAATGCTCTCTTAGAAGCACTTGATCTGGTAACCAGTAGTGTTGGGAAAGTAGAAGGAGAATTAATTTATCTACTTAGTAGTATACAAGTGTTGAAACATGAAAATGACAAAATTGTTGCCAAAATTTATGAACTCTGAAGCATCATTTGTCCAAAACTTGACATATTGTCGAGTGCTCTCAAAGAAGGAGAGGAATCTTTAGTATTTGTAGATCCATCCAACCTAGAGTCCATGGAGACTCAATCCTATCTAATATGCGGTCACATCAAAATTTTGGAAAGTCTTAGAAGGGTTTGGGATGCAAATTTAATTCAGCTAAAGAAAGACTTTGCTGATATTTTTCAACTCATGTAAGTTACATTTTTTTTCTCAAATAGTTTTTGTGAATTGACACATTTTTGGAATTCGAAACCTACCTTTTCTATTGATTTCAAAGGGGGAGAAGGAAAATATTAAAAAATGTTTAATCATCTCAGGGGGAGAAACATTTTTTATAATTTTTGGGGGATACACTCTATCTTGGTACTAATCTGACACTTAGTCATTTTTACTAAGTGTTGCCATCAATGCCAAAGGGGGAGATTTTTGGAAAGAGACACTGTGAGGTTAACTTGGTGTTGTCATTGATGGAAACCATAATCATCTATCAGGTTTGCACTCCATCATTTGTTCCTACTGGTAAGAAGACTCAAAATTGTCAAAAAAGAACAAAGTATCTGGTTACACAAGTGTTCTTTGATTTGTAAGATCATTTTTGTTTATTATTTTGCTTTGTGCATCCTAGGGAACATTTTTTGGCATTTTATCTTTATCTCTTTTGAAGTGCAGTGGCTCATACCAGATCGTGTGAAAGTTATAAGATTTGGTTGTCATGCTCTCATTTTTTCTTGTATTGAGGCTAACCTCATGAATTTATTAAGTCGTAGATGTATGGGAACAAATTAATTAAGTATATCTATATTTTTATGTCATTGTTTGGGTCCTAGCAAAGTTATGGCTGACCTTTGAGGGTAGGCATTGTATATTTCTCATAATGTTAGCTAATAGTTGTAATTCTCTGATGTTTTTTTGAAGTCAATAGAGTGTTAACAAATCCTATGTTGCAGATATATATACTTGGTCTTCCATATCATTTTGAATAGAAAAAATGTTATGTTGAGGTCCGAATAGTGAGTTAGAGCAGAGAAGAGGTGCGATAATGTGCAGTTTCCCTTGCACATAAAAGATCTATGTTGTGTACATGAGAAGAGCAAAGTAGAATTGTAGATTCAGTTTGTAGAAGAACAGATCCATTGTTGTGCTTAATCTGGAACTGTAATCAGGAATTTAGACGCTATCATCTCAGTTCAAATCTTTAGATAGTTTTAATATGAAATATTGGGCAGAAAGCCCTTTCTTTCTTGAGTAGTGAGCTCTAGGAAGTGTGCCTAGATGCAAGTGCATTCCCTTGTAGTCTTCACTTTTGAGTATACTCAGAATCATACTTGTGGATTGGCCATCCACTGTGGTTTTTCCCCTAATAGGGTTTCCACGTAAAAATATTGGTGTTATGGTGTTGTGTTCACTTTCTTGTTTATGCATTGTGAATAAATTTTATTGATTCTTTGAAGTTAAAGATTACTAAAGATAATTTTTGCACAACATTGATTCACCCCCCCTCTCGGTGTGGATTGTTTCCAACATCTTCATAAACTTTTTCTACAACAGACAAATGTCCACAGTGATTAGGAAGCACATTCTTGCATTTTCAGTGTTGAATTTTGGAGATTTCTCATTACAAGTCCACATGAAAGCTTAACCATCATTGAGCATTGAAATCAAATGGAAAAGGCAAATCGAAACAACCAAAGGCGATGAGTTTTTTATGCAACTGTGAAAGCCATGAAAGCCACCTCTAGACCAATAGAAAGCAAGAAATAAAATTTATTTTCCTTACAAACATTTGAAATGCAGTTTATATTTTCCCTAAATGCCCCTTTTACAAATGCACAATATTTAAAATATTCACAATATTTCAAATATTAACATTTGAAACTTTAGAAAAATTGTGAGTTGAATTTACGCCTGTAGGGAAAATGGAGAAATTTATTGTAGGAAAATTGGGACACCTTGAGCCACAATAATTTGTGTAGGTATATTTTCAATTATTTAGAGAAAATTTGTTTCCTCAAAAATTGCATCGCTAAAAGATTTCTAGGACCACCTTTGTAAACTGGCCCTAGGATGTGTTCACCGCACCTAAAATACATTAAAATAATGCATCATATAACCCTCTTGTTTTATTAAACTAGAGTTTTAGATGTTTCAAACCAAAACAAGAAATGGTTTGTCCTTAGATTTTCAAAATTTTAAACTTTTTGGAACACTAAATTTGGCCCCATCGCAATCAACACAACATTAATTAACCCATCAAAATTCATCTTGGGAGCCTAAACCTGAGCAAGCATGTATAAATTTGACCCAAGAATTCATTGCAAGAAACGGCTTGGAAAAATTTATCTTGAGGTGCAAGATATTAATATCCAAAGTGGCTTAGTTAGACTTTTCTATAATTGTACCTATTCAAAACTATTAGGGCTCACCACGTTGCCACTTCAAAAAAATACCAAATCATCTTATGGGGAACCACCAAAAGACACACTAGGTCATTTGGGTCCATTGAGTATGTGTGCAAGAAGGATTTCCTTCAATCATCATTTTTCACAAGATATTAGGGGTCAAAATTGACCTCTTTAAAACATTATGGGAATGTAGATGTAAAAATAGAACAAATTGCATTTTCTTTTGACCTTGTAAAAATATCATTGAATCGGGTCTTGAGGCTCTGAAACCGGACCAGGGAGCATATGAATGTGACGGGAATGAAAAGAACCAATCCATTTGTCTTTATTATCATCTAGTTGTGAAATATCGGTCTGAACAGGAGGCCACTTCACAAGACTGAGAGTTTGCAAACAACAAAACATTCCCAGAACCCTCCAAATTTTCTTTTCAAAACCCTGTCAAATCACATCATGAGAAGTTGAAACTTAGTATGCATATTACCATATGTCAAATGAATTCTTCCACTAAGGGGTTTGGTATGAAAATCAACCAGATCCGAATTATGACCCTCCAAAGTAGGTCACTTGGGCAGATTTTTCAAGTGCACTTTTGAATGTGCAAAGGAATAATTTTCAACATGAGCACTTCAAATTTGGAAAATTTGAAGGTGCCATTAGTGGATCTGATTGGGGATGCATGCCCCTTGTGGGAATAGCAAGAATTCAGATCTCTAGGGAGTAGACCAAATGTTGAGTCCATTGGATGCTATCAAACTACTCCTTTATTCAACCTCCTTTTTCACCTCATTTGATGACCCCAGGCCACCAAATGAAAAAAGGGGAGTCAAATCTTACCCCTGTCAAACACCAATATATTTAAAGGAGTTTATCTCCCTCAATCCATGCTTGCCTCTATCACACCAAAACAACATGAGTGACTGCATTTCTACAAACACTAGTATCAAGTTGCCTTGGTACAAGTGGAAACTTGCTCCTTGTTTGGCTTTGTTTTCAAGTGGCAACCAAATCACAAAGGCCACATCACTTCCCATCTCTTCATTTTTTGATTTTGTAGCAAGTGATAACATATGGGAATAATGATCAAGACCATATGAAAACATAGTCTTATCATGTTTACTAATTGAAGCCAATCTGAAAATAGCATTGCAATCTACCTGATTAAACATGTTGGCATCTCCCAATAGCCCACCAAATACAATATTATCAACATATTCAGACTTACCAAGAAATTCAAAATCAGACATACTCTCAAAATACTGATTATCATGTGGCAACAACTTATTATATTCATCATATAAATCACTCTCAAGCTGAAAACAACATTCTTCAATGTTTTGGGTTCCTGTAAAACTCGTTTTTTCCTCAAATAAAAATTCTTCAATGTTTTACACATTGCGACATTTTATGAAAACTTCTTCTAGCTGAAAATTTAGTAGCACTCACATCCTACCACATGGCTGGTACTATTAAGCTTAATCTAATTACTAGTTTGCATGTCAAAGCTGAGACTATCACAAGACCTTAGAAAAATATCTTTCACACCATGCAAACTATCTTTGAGTGTATGCAAAAGGATACACTCATGCATTGGCACACTTTCAAACTATCCTCCATCATGCTGGTATAGATAATCATAAAGGATTTCTAACTTATCCTCGTGCTTAGTCACTTAGTTATCCTATGAAAATAACATATCAACATCTTCAACATCCCAAGCTTGCTCATAAAAGAGAAATTTTGGTTCAGAAGGATAATCTGATTTTACTTTGAAACCGACATCCATATCCACATGGAAAGACTGATGACTAGGCTCATCTAAATAAAAAAATAGTTACTTGGCCAAATATGCATTAAAATTTTCAAGACTTGGCTCATTGGGTACACAAACCTCATGTTCATTTGTTGCTTTTAATTCATCAGAACAAATTTATGAACTTGCATCAGCATGCACACTTTCATACTCATCATACAATGCATCATTACAATCAAATAGTTGCTTGTATTCATCCATATTATCATGCTACCCAACTAGTTCATAACTAGAAGGAAGATCAAATACACATGCATCATACCTTGCGTAGTGAATATTATCATCATTGTCAAAATTAGTATGGGAAACACACAACTGAGGGTTGTTCACATGTGTACATTTCTGATATTCAGTGGTCAACAGATTTGAAATTTGTTCACTGGTTAATAAATCATTTCTCTAATCTATTCTTTTAGCAACTTCCTCTCCTTGACTTCCACTACAATTGCATGCATTATCAAATTATACATCGGGATATATCATGATGTCATCATCATCAAAATATGAAAACTCAATGGAATGATCATAAACAGGATTTCCCCTATCATAGGAGATTGAATTTATAACAACCTTGTCAAAACCATGGTCATAATTTGTCACAAAGGACAGGTTGTCCATTTGTTCATTCTTGCTTACTTCTAGGCTGTCATCACAACAATCTACATCTTTTTGCATTTTAGCATTGGACTAGGTGTCTTCATTGATTTTGTCATTTACATCCTCTTGAGGATAGACACAAACATTTTCATTGTCATGAACATCAACGATACATGTTGCATCACTATTAACTTCTACCTTCTCAATAATGCATTTGTCTATATCTAAAACTAAAAACATCTGATCATTTGTATTCACATAGCTACTAACTTCATCAACATGTTTACCCACACTTGAGGACAATAGACTTTGTATATATTTGTTCCTCATTTTCTCCAAATTATCTAAAATTGTGTAAGCCATCTACATACTTAATATTCTAAAATCCTTTAATAGTCCACTAGATCCCTCCTCAAAATATTCAAAATACATATGAATTTAATTTGGAGTAATAGGTCTAAAATTTTTAGGTATTAATGAGAGAGTAGTAGCAAATCTATGACTGAAATAAATTCTTGACTCTTCATCTTGTTTCTTGACCTACTTTAACCTTGTGATAGGATCAAAAGGTCCTCTTACAAATTCTTCTCTATAAGAATCCACTAGTTTATCCCAATAGGAAAAGGACTTCTCAAGAGAACTTAAGTACCAGTCCCCAACTCTAGCCTCAACTGATCTAACAAAAAATCTCATCCACATATCCTGATCTCCAAAGGAATGTTTCTCCATGAAGCTATAAAAACTTTGGACATGTGCATATCCTTCACACACATTGTATCCATTAAATCTAGGCATCATTTTATAGACTTGATCTGGCATACTTTCAACCTTGTAATCAACCCATAACATGTCTAATTGGTTATATAATGGATCAAAGGAATTGACAAAAGGTGCAGTAATTTGGTTTGTAGATACATTATGATTATCTCTTAATTAGGTTTGTAGAGACATAAGGTTCCTTTTTTTCATCTCTTTAATTTTCCTATCCAACACAACTTTCCATTCCTAGCTTAGCCTATTCTTGTTCCCACTTGGGTCCATGTACTTTATGTTGTCAATTGTTTGAGGATTATTAGACTTCTAAAGCTTCTAGACAATTTGTATTAAGGTTTCTAATGGCATGGCTATTTCAGTTTGCTAATCCATAGATATTTGCAAATCTAGGTTTAACTAATTGTGCATTATCATAACTATGACAATGTGAAGGATCACTAGGATAATTGCTAATATGGTGGTCACTTGGGCTTGAAACATATGATAATGCAAGTGAATGGAAACCCCTAGGATATAAAAATTCCTTCTAACCATCCATACTAGCAAATCTTTGAATACTAGACAAATTCTTTAGATGAAACAACAACTACATTCAACATGACAGGGCCAAAAAATGAAAGTATGTAAAGAACCATGTACCTCCACATCTCTAGATGTTGCAACTTTGAATAGAACACTTTTAGGGCACATTAACAAACAACAAACCTTTGCATGCATAAATTGTAGAGTAGAGTCGTCACCTTTTCAATAATAGGAAAACCTTTGAAGCAAGGATATCTTCATCATTGTAAATAAATTCTTTGAGTTCTTCTAGCAGAGTCTCTTCATAGTCTTTTGAATTTGGTTTGCTACACATCAATTTGCAGATCTAGAATTTCTTCAACAGTTGAACCAGTCATTGATTATTTTGACAATTTCCAAATGGACTTCAACAAATTTGTACCGGAGATTCTAGGATAGAATTAACAAGATAATTCACTTCTCCCCACCAGAGTCACCAATCTATTGGTTTTTTTTCCAACAGAACCTTCAAATCCTCTAAAGGGTTTCCAACCCTTATGCTCAAGAATCTTCAAGGTCAGTGGCCAATAAACAAGAGCTTGATATACAACCTTCCTCCCCTGCACTTCAAGCTCTGTTAAACCTGGGATGGTGATTTGAATAGTGTGTTTATAGATACTCTTATGTGTCAAAGTATTAAACACAAAGTAAATAGATAAAATCTCCTTCGTATGCTTACAAGACATAGTACCCTAAAGGTTTGGTTGACCTTCATGGTAGTGTCTAATTCAAACATGGGAAATATAACTCATTAAATCTCAACACACACTCACACTGAGATAGATAAGTAGATTGGTTTTAAAATTGTGATTAACTATTTAACCCACCAAATGTAACATAAATAGCACAATCAGATCAATGCATCATCCATTGGAATGAATTCAATTCCAATACCTATACAATCTGATAAAAATTTAACACACAAAATAAACTAAGCTTTGACATTACTATATTATAGTACATCAACATTTTATTCTCAACCATAAATTCTTGTCAGAATCCTAGCACTTAATTCACATGAATCTACAGCTTCATTCAAGCACTTATATTAATTCCTTGAATTAATGAGCAAGAACAAAACTAAAAACCCACTGGAAATCAATGGAGATGAACAAGACAATCCTTGATTATATTATTCATTACTCATAAAATAAGTACATAGGAGAGAAAATGGTTTTCAAGTTTCACCATTTTGTATTATTCTACTAGTATTTCTATCAAAATTACATACATATTGACAAACTCCAACCCTAAGACTTAACCCTAAAAATGTTCTATATCACAATGTTCTATGTGTCTAATTCCAGAACAACCAACCCAAAAAATGAGGTAGAAAACAACACTAAAAGAGAAGGAAACCCTAAATGCACATTAGAATTAGACACCTAGTAAATATAGGTCCATTGATGAATAATTTTCCACTGCCTGAAGAGAAGCCCTATTTTGCAATCTGTTCTCCCGCCTCTTTGCTTCACTTGCCCTCTAACAGAAAAATATTCGCTTACGAGGAAGGCTCTCTTCATTGTTTACCCTATAGATGAAAAATTGCCCCATTTTTACCATAAAAATCCCCTTCACCATCTTCATTTTGTTGTGAAAAGAACCCCTCACACCTATGTATTTCACCCTTCACTTTCATCTGCAACTTTTGTGAAATGCATTACCAGCAAATAAATTTTTTAAATTTTTTTAGAAGGATTTTGATTTCACTTTATCGGATAATAAACTAATTACACATGCCTCTATATATTACATTTATAATTAAAGCCCTTTGCTTCATAAAGTGAATAATTTATTTCACTTTCACTTTATCATTTTCAGCCACAAAAACTTTTGATTATTTTTCTAGAGATTTTAGTTTTAAAATCACCTAGGCAATAAAATTTTATTACCCATGCATTGCATTTGATTTCATGCATTGAAAAAATTTGTTTAACCTAGTGAAGGCTTTAATTTTTTACTTTATCGAGTTGCAAAATTTGTATTCTCATGCACCTTATTTCACACACTATTTAACCATCATTTAATCTTTCATTAAACCTTGCCAAATAACTTAATTCCTGGGCCCACAACATATTTACTCTTGGCATTCACCGTCGCACTTCACGGATTTGAGGAGAGAAAACCATAAGCAAATAGCGATGAGAGAAGTCAAGGAGTGGAGCATCGTGCATCGCAGGTTCATCACAGCAAAAAGGTTTGAGATCAGTGATGAGAAAATTCATCACTCCATCGCAGATGCACCAAGAAAAGTAAGCCTTATAACAACAATGAGTGAGATTCTTCAGCCCTTCGCTTTATTGCATCTTCAAAAACTTTGGCCGCAACATACAAATGTCCATAGTGATAAAAACACACAGAAAACCCCTATCTGAAGCACATTCTTGCATTTGAAGTGTTGAATTTTTTTTGAAATCAAATTGAAAAGGCAAATCAAAACAACAATAGGCATGAATTTTCCCTGCGATTGTGAAAGTCGCCTCTAGATGAATAGAAAGCAAGAATTAAACTTTATTTTCCTTACGAACATTTGAAATGAACTTTATATTTTCCCTAAATGCCCCTTTAACAAATGCATAATATTTGAAATATTAATATTTAAAACTTTAGAAAAATTGTGACTTTAATATGCCTACAGGCCAAATGGAGAATTTTATTGTGGGAAAACCGAGACACCTAGAGCCATGAGAATTTGTGCAAGTACATTATCAATTATTTAGAGAAAACTCATTTCCTCAAAAGTTGCATCGCTGAAAGATTTCTAGGACCTCCTTTGTAAACTAGCCCTAGGACGTGTTCACCGCACCTAAAATGCATTAAATAATGCATCATATGACCCTCATTTTTGATGAAAATAGAGTTCCAGATGTTTAAAACCAAAATAAGAAATGGGTTTTCCTTAGATTTTCAAAACTTTGAAATTTTTTGGAACACCAAATTTGGCCGTATTGTAGTCAACACAACATTAATTAACCCATCAAAACTCATCCTGGGAACCTAAAACTGAGCAAGCGTGTAGAATTTTGATCCAAGAATTCATTGAAACAAATGTCTTGGAAAAATTCATCCTTAGGTGGAAGATATTAATATCCAAAGTGGCTCAGTCAAACTTTTATGCAATTGCACCTATTCAAAACCAATTAGGGCTTGCCAAGTTGCCACTTCGAAAAAATACCAAATCATCTCCTGGTGAACCACCACTGGACACAATAGGTCATTTGTGTCCAGTAAGTATTTTTTCAAGAAGGATTTCCTTCAATCATCATTTTTTACAAGATATTAGGGGTCATAATTGACCTCTTTAAAACATTTTGGGAATGTAGACGTAAAAACAAAACAAACTAAATTTTCTTTTGACCTGGTAAAAATATCAAATCAGATCTTGAGGCTCTGAAATTGGACCAGGGAGCATATGAATGTGAATGGAATGAAAAGAACCAATCCATTCATCTTGACGATCATCTAGTTGTGAAATATCAGTCTGAACAGGAGGCCACTTCATAGGACTGAGAGTTTGCAAACAACAAAACAGTCCCAGAACCCTCCAAATTTTCTTTTCCAAACCATTTCAAAACTCATCACGAGAATTTAAAATGGAGCAAGCATGCTACCATATGTCAAATGAATATGTCCACCAAGGGGTTTGGCATGAAAATCAACTAGCTCCAAATTATGACCCTCCAAAGTAGGTCACTTGGGCAGATTTTCAGGTGCACTTCTAAGTGTCGAAAGGAATATTTTTCAACATGGGAAATTCAAATTTGCAGAATTAGAGGGTTCCATCAAGTCCCCCTGTGGGTTTTTGTCTCAGAATAATGTCTTTGTTGTTTTCTTTTTGTTCTAGTTTCTGGAACCTCAAAATTTCACTAGTAGGACCAAGATGCCCTCGTTGGCTTCTTAGTCCCTATTGACTTTTAAGTTCTAGTTTTTTGAGTTTAAATCTACTTTTTTGTGCTCTTGTTTGATGCCATTGGTTACATGTTTCAGCTCGTTGAGTTTCTATTACATGCATTTCATTAAATCTAGCTTAAAGTGGTTCATTTCATGCATTACTCAATTCTAAATTTACATTTACAATATTTCATCTTTTAGGTTGTTAGATAGTGCAATCTATAAATTAATTTATTTTAAATCCAAAAATTACATTTAAACATTTCACTTTAGGTCATTGAATTGCACTTTATTTACTTTTCCATTATAGCATGTTTTCTTTCAAGAGATGTGGCTTTGATATGGTTAAAAATGGATTGCATAAGTACAACATCCCCTCTTATGAGTTCAATTTAGAGTACAAAAATGAGGTCACTAAGAAATATGTTAATCATCCGTCTACTATCTTTCATAGTTATGAGAACTTCTTAGAGAAAGTGGATCAAACTATTGACATAATCCTTAATATTACATTGCCTATTGGTGAGGATGGTATGGCACAAGAGGATGCAAGTGTAGACACTCATAAAAATAATACTTGTTCTTCTCCTGATACCTCTCCTATTAGGGAAAAAGGTATCTTGGTGATAGAAGGTACAAGCATTGAGAATCTTGATTATCCCTCTCCTCTTCACCCTTTGGAAGATACTATAAAACAAGATGAAATCATAGAAAAATTTCTAAACATCACTTTTCCTAGTCTCCATTCATCTCTTTCTTGTGAGAATGTTTTAGTGAAAGAGGATGATCTCATAGATATCCATGAAAATCAAAATTTCCCTTCTCCTAATATCCCTCCTTGATGTAAAGAGAGTATGTTGGTGTTACAAGAAGCACCTATTGAGACTCATGAGAATCTTGTTCATCCCTTCCCTAATGCTCCTACCAATTCAAAAGATCTATTTGGTAAGAATGAAAATCATAGTTTTATTTCTCTTGATGCCTCCACTACTTGTGATGAAGCTATTTTACAAAATCTAACCATGGAATGTGATAAACATATGAAAAGCTCTCCTACTAGGGTCCAAATGGTAGAGCACAAGAGAATGAGACCTTAGAGAAAAAAGATAGTCATGAACAATCATAACAATCAAATAGAGCCTTCTCCTAATATCCCCACTATTGATGAACAAGATAATTCAACAATTGATAGCTCCCTTACATGTGATGAAGTCATCTTGGAAGAACGAACCCTTGAATTTCAAGAACATTGGGTTTGTAGTTCTCTTAAAAACCCTCCTACTAGGGAAGATATAATGGTGGAAGACAATGAGAACATTGACAAAAGTAATTCCCTAGATGAAGATGATGAACATTAGACTTCCTTTCACTAAGAGATCATGAAAATAATGATAAGTCTTCTAAGGTTATGCACATTAGATACCCCTTGGAGTACTCTCTTGAGCCTAAACTTATCATTTATCCACCCTCTTAAAAACCACAAGTTCAAAACAAACTTGTCCTTATCCTCGAACCACCTAAGAACAATGTTTCACATCAACTGAGTTATAATACCTTTGGTCAATACATATAAAACTAGGAACAATCTGTAACCAAGAAAAACACCTTCAACATCCCTCCCATTGCCTAATCCTATCTTACCAAGTTCCCCTCATTTTCCTTCATAGAGTGGAAAGGAGTATGATCGTGTTGAACAACTTAAGAATACTCTCGCAAAGATATCCCTCTAGGACTTAATTCAAAATTCACCTATCACACTATGCTTCAAAATTCCCTACAACAAGTTCCTATCCCTTCTAATGTGCAACCAAATGACATAGCAACCATGATTCAAGGACTAAATGTTGACATTGTTTTCCACCAAAGTGAACTCCCTCCTTTGGAAGTGGAAAAACAATGTGATTCTTTCATGGTCATAGCTCAATACAATAGCACAGGGATAAAGTGAACCCTTGTTGATAATGGCTCAACCTTAAATGTGTGTAGTGTAAACCTTTTGGATATGCTTGGTGTTGATAAATAAAAAAATCCTAACCACCTATTTATCTAATAACGGCTTTGATAATGTATGAAAATAATTGCTTGGTTTAATCACTTTACCTATTAAAGCTGGAAAAACCACATTAGAAACACCGATCCATGTTATGCCTTGTGATCTTTCATATAATCTTCTTTTAGGAAGATCGTGGATTCATGAAATGAATGGGGTCCCTTCCACTCTTCATCATAAAATGAATTATGTCTACAACAATAAAGTGTAAACACTCGAAGTTGGCTCTAACCCAAACAGTTGTTTAAACATTGACAAAAATAAGGAGAATCATTTGGCAACATTAACACCAACTACACAGGTTGAACCCATGCAATAGAAAGACAAAGAAAAACATATTGAGAAAGTCACGAAGCTATTAGAAGATGACTAGGGTTCCTTAGATTTCTAACCTACATTCATGGGAGAATACAAGATCATAAACAAAGATTCTAAAACAAGAACAAAAAAAATAGTAATGTCAACACAAAATTCAGAAAACCTTTCGAAAGTGTCCACCTCAACCACTTTAAAAGAAGAAAAAAATTATACAACAAATTTTGATGAAGCTGACTATCAACAACCACCAAATCCAAAATAAATGAAAAAACTTTATGGAAGAGGTTATGAGCTTATGAAACAACTTGGATATAGTGGAAAAGGATGTGGTGCTAGAGAAAAATGTATCCATGTCCCTATAGATCCTAACACACAAGAAATGACTCATGGTCTTGGTTATTGTCCTTTGATATAAATAAAAAAACCTTCACTTGATACCAAGACTTTTACAAAACATCCCTCTAAGCCGACTTTACAGTAGTGCATTATGAATTGATAGACACTAGTGGTCTTGATTGTTATCCTTTGCAAGAAACAAAATGAACAAAAAAATCTTCGCTTAATTTCAATTTCATCACGTAAAACACTAATGATTTGATTTTGTTAGATTTTAAACCCTTCTTTAAAGAAGAGTAAAAAATCTTGCAATCTAAAGAGTCTTGTGTAGGTATGACAAATAATACTAAAAAAAAGATATCTTTGTCACAAAACAAAGCAACATATTCTACTTTTGATCAGGAAAGTATCTTGTTGAGACTTCTCCAAGATCGTTTGATATCCCTCCCTCCAAGAACATGAAAGAAATTCTACTATGTACAAACATTCATTTTGTGCATATCATAGAGTTCATGGTCTACTAATGAATGTAAGGCTTTAAGTAACAAAATTAAACATCTTAAGGAGTGTGGTGCTATTCCTTGTGTTGAAGCTCTACGCCTAATTCCTCTAATTGATACCGATATTTACTTCAGCATATTTCTTATTGTCTCATCCTTGTCATACACTAAATGGGGGCAAGGGGTTAGGTAGCCTTGTCCTCGCATTTCAATTATTATTTCCTCTTTTGGCTAGTTGACCGCCTTTCATGTACATATAAGAGCAAGCTTGGGATGTGGAAGACATTCATTAATTTGGCTCGTATCTGACATACTCTCATTTCTTCTACTAATTTAAAGAAATTGCTCACAGTAATGGTGTTAGCAACTGCTTTAAAGTGGGGACATACATCGACACTCATGTTTAATTGCACAATTTTATTTCTTCTTGTGATGCATTATTTTCTTGGTGGTGTCATTGGGTTTGATTTCCTCTAAGAGTGTGCTATTTATTTGAAGTGTCCTCTCTTCAAGGCATTAAGAACAATGTTCCCTAAGATGAGACCTTGCACAAAATAAGAAAAATCCCTTAGAACATCTCTCTTTCTTGTTGTGTTGTATTTTTGTACCTTATTAAAGTCATGGAGGTATGGCTTTGATATGGTCTCTTGGGGCTCACCTAGTGAACAACTAGCTTCACTAGCCCTTGTGAGAGTGCATTTTCCTTTTGTCCTTATCATAGTCATGGGGATATGACATTGATATGGACCTCTTGGGGCTCACCTAGTGAACAACTAGCTTCACTAGCCCTTGTGAGCATGCACTTTTCTTTACATAGTGGAAAATGTGTTCCACTTGTAAACCTTTTATGGAAAACAACCTAGACCCAGTCCACAGTGCGTTGGATAGCCACTCAAAGCCTGATCCATCATATTTTTCATTTTTGTTTTTATTTTTTATTTTTCTATCTTTGATGGTGTATGTTTGTTATCTGGTTATGGCTTCATATATCCTCTGCAAGTGTGCTCCTTTGCGCCTATGTTGGTTTTCCATAGGATCTTGATCCTAGGGGCTTGGCCACCCTCTTGGTTATTTTCATCCTATCTTAATAGCATTCATACATTTGAACCCCTCTTGATTGTGTGGTTGGCTATTTTAGTGTGAGTTTGAAGCAAGTTCATCCTCTCACTAAAGTGGGGGAAAAATATAGTGTAGGAAAATGCACACCCTTACATTTTCACACTTATTTGGGCTCACCTTGCTTTGTTTATCCTTATTTATGTTTGAATTAGTCCTATTTTGAATCCACAAGCCTAATAAACTACACCTTTCTATGGCTAATCCCGAAAATCTCCAAAGAATAAATGATAAATTAATGATTATATCATAGTGTCCCTGATTTTTGGGTCAGGACTAAGATGCCACCTGAGGCATCTTTGTCCCCCAAAGGTCTTGGTACCCTGATTTCAAGTGTGCCTTAAATGGGCCCCTTTTTGGAGTCTGTGCACAATTTTTTAAGACTTCAAACTAAGACGCCACCTAGGAAATCCTAGTCCCCCTTAAGATTTTTTTGGGATTTAATTTCAAATCTTGGCAAGATTTAGCCTCCTTTAATTAATGAATTCATGTGTCAACTTGGTGTGTTGTAATTTCAGAATATTAAGCATGGATAAGTATAAATACAAGGTTCATTCACTCATTTTCGTATTGAAGCATTCATGAGGGATCCTAAGTTTTCAAGTATTCATTCCTAAGGAAAGTTTATGAAATCAAGAGAAATTCATCAAGAATTTGGATCCATCATCAAGAATAAAGCATTATGTCAAAGATATTCTTGCATCAGGTATGTTTTTCAGCTAACATTTCTGATGTAGGGTTTTGATTCAAGCAAGCAATTCATTCCAAGATCTATCAAGAATTCATTGGATTCAGGATCTACATCCAAGTTAGCCACATCACACAAGTTATCAAACTTCACAATAAGGGTTTGGTGTGTTGCAACATAGCACTACGTTCATTCATCATTTCCCTCCTTTATTTCATTTCATTTCAAGGTTTAACTACCAACAAGGGGTTTGACCAAGGAAAACCCCCATTTACTAATAATCAACAAGTATTTCCTCTCTTGCATGTTTTTGTTTGTAGATTTAGGTTGAAGACTTGAAGATAATTTAAATTGAAAAATTCTAATGTTGCAAAGTTGCATTGCAAAGTTGTCATCTTCACGAAAACTCACCTACAAGCCAAATTTGAAAGATTCGGGAGAGAAGAAGGAAACAAAGACTTTGGACCTCAGAATCACAATCAGAGATTTTATAATCCTAGATGGGACTAAGTTGCCACCTAGGGAATCTTAGTCCTCCAAAGGGTATTTTTTAGATATTCATTCAAATCTGATTCCGACATCCGAAGATTCTACATAGTCCCCGTAAAACAACAGCGGGACTCAAACAACAGTAAGGGTGTCTTAGTCCTCCATAGCACTTTTTGACAACATTTTTGCATTTTTAGAATCCTCATTACTTTTCACACATCCCAGGTACACATACCCTAATTTTTTGTTGCTTATTTTAATCATTTACATCCTTCATTTAGCTTACATTAATAGGTTTTGTAGGTTGAATGTTAAATTTTCTTTTCCAATATTTTTCTTGGTGGTGAACCCCTCAAAGTTTAAAGAAACCCCTCCTAGGTCTTCCCTATTGAGAATTGACTCACCCTTTGGGTTGATTGTCAATCCAATTTGGGGTCCTAGGACAATCTTGAATGACTTAAGAAACAATAGGGGCATTTGACCCTCCTATTTTCTTTACGGTTTAGGAACCTCCTTACAATATTCTTCGTATCAAGGGATTTGAACTCCCTCACTTTCTAGGATATGTAGTTAACATTCATTGGATTGAAGACTGGTAGCAATGTCCTTTTCAGGCCTAAATGTTTCAAATAATTTAGGAACCTTTGGTTCCACCTCCATTCTTTTGGCTATAGGACTTGAGATGACAACACTAGTTTTCTTCCTCTTTTGTTTAGATACGAGTTTTAGATTCCTTTTCCCTTCTAGGATAATTAGAGCTTCAATTACTTTTTTTGGTCTGCCCCTTGGCCTATGAGGCTAATCAGTTTTAGGGCTCACTCCCCCTTTAGTGAATCCCTTAATAACTGAGTCCCATACATCATTTGAAGGTATAGTGCCCCTATGGGGGATGAGAACATCTGAATGGAGTGTAAGATCATTATTATCCTCAGTTTTCTTCTCATTCCAACCGTGACATGATGACGGGGTGTTTTCTGAATAGAATTTTGAATCCTTATTTTTTACACCATTGGAACAAACATCCCACACACCTATATCCACCACAGTATCATCAGTGCATTGGTTACAAGGACCAATGGGGTTATTTAATTCTTCTTCTCCTTACCCCTCTTTAAATTAGCGTTCAACTAGTCCACTAGTGGTATGCTACTGATTAGGGTTGGGTTACATTTTTGTTTTAGGTGCATTTACCAAATCTTTAACCTTTCTAGGTCTTTCCTTGTTTTCCACTTCCCAAAATTTATAAGCCTCCACCTTAAAAATTTTAAAACCTTTCAAGAAATTTATTTGGTTTTTAGGTTTAGAATCAATTATTTTCCCTTCTTCCCTTATAAATTTCTTCTTATATTTTCCCTTACCAATTTTTATGCATTTTTTCTCCTCTACCATTAGGGGTATGTTTGTTGCATATGGTTTCCTCAAGAAGACCATCCTTATTTGCCTGTCCTTGGTTTTCAATTGCCGACATTTGTGTTAGGAAATCTAGGTCCCCTAATGGAGTGAAATTATTCATTTCCCCACTGTCATCCCCTTCACAGGTGGCTTTTTTATTTCCTTTGCGAGTTGGCATTCAAACTCATTGGTTTCCAGATCATTAGCAAGATCATCCATTTCCATGTTTTCATTTTCTCCCTCATCTTCTTTGTCCATGCTTTGGACTGATGCTTTTGAGATCTCTTCTCCCAATAGGGAGTCCACATTAGTGTCTTCAATATTTTTGTCCAATTTTTTATTTAGGATTCCAAAAACCATATTATCCTATTTTGGGTTTACCGTTAGGGTTTCAAGTTCCTCCAAGCATTTTTATAGGTTTTCACTTAGGCTTTTGGAAACCTCCTTACCTTTTTTAGTGTTTTCATTTAGGGAATCCTTTTTATTAAAAATGTTAGGGGATTCTAGATTGGCACCTTTGCCATCAATGATATTACAATATGTACTAGGGTTTTGAGATTCTACTTGTGCTGGCACTTTTTCTTTATCTACCATATGTTGATTACCATCAAGGATTATTTTGGACATTAGCAAGTAGCTTCTTCTTAGATGCCCCTCCTTCCAAAAAAGGTAGCACATGTTCAAATCTTCAAGCACCTTTAGGGTGTATTTAGTGTCGCCATTTTCTAGTTTCAATAGCAAGGCATCTGGTATGCCTACCTTAGGGTAAATGGATACTAAAGCCCTTGCATCTGCATGGGGTAATGCAAATTTTGTATTATCTATTCTGAGGACTCTTCCATAGGGTTCCAACAAGAGAGGTAAAAAATTCTAAACCCATGGTGGCACATTCCTCACCACCGCCTCTCGTGACCAAGCCAGTGCCCTGAAAATATTTTTTCCTATCCTCCAAAAATATTTTTTGTTGCTTTATTTTGCATTTCATGGTTCCTAAATAAAAATAGCATATAACCCCCTTTGAACCATTCTTCAGTATGAAAAATGGATCCCAAGTTTTTTACCCCATAGATGAGCCAACCAATCGTCCATATATTTGATCATCGGGAGCTTATTAATGTCTACGATGACCAAAAAAATCCCTACATTCTTTAGTTTGCAATCTTGCTCATAAATTTCCTTTCTTATCTAATAATTCACAATCATGATATCAATTTTAGGGGAGTCATGGGCACACTTGCCTTTTTTGCATCCCATATCCTCTTGACCTTCACTCGCCTACACAATGAATTTGGCCTTGGCTGGAAATACCACCTCCTCACTTGTGATAAAGTATCTAAAAGACCGAGCCTAAATGTTTCCACTTGAATAATTTTTTGGCCCTTTTGGTAAGCCATTTGGGGGATTTGTATCCCCCTCCATGATTATCTAGCTTCTTCCAACAAGCCTCGCATGGGCAAGGGAAAATTAAAATAAGTTTCACACTAGGTAATTAACCTCAGTAGTACTTAGTCACTACAATCTATACTCCTAAGAAGAATGCCTATGTGGAGGAGGTCAGGCCTCCTCCACTCCCACGAGTGAAGCCTGAAATGGGTTGCTTCAAACCCTCACCAATTGTAGAGCAAAAAATATTCTCAATCTCCTCAAATCCCCCCACCATCAAACTATTAAAATAATTAAATAAAGAATATATATAGCCAATTGCAGACATTTTAATATCTAAGTCATGTACCCAATCTATAATAATAAATCTGTGTATGTGTAATAACTTTTCTATATTATTATAACCATGATAAAATACAAAATAATTAGGTCTATTTCAAATATCTAAGTTCCCTTTTAAGATAAGTCTAGTTCTCTCTAATAGTGTTACATTAAAACCAACTAGGAATGTCTACCATTATGTAAACTATTCTATGAAAAAAACTACCATAAAGATCATTATTTATCTTCAAAATTATCATCTAATTAAGGACACAAATTGAATGGATTATTTTTCTAATAAGTAGATGAGTAATCACTATTTTATAATCATTCATAATATACTACCATAAAAATTTCAGCATACTATGATTGCGCCAAAGATTTATATAAAATTGGTTGACACTAATTTTTATTCCAAAAATCAATTTCTATCACCCTAGATCCTTAATTTCCAATGAACTAAAGGGGTAGGTTTTAATAGTCTCACATATCAGTTTCTTAATCTTACCAATAAAACCATGTTTTTCATATTGATAAAGGAAAAGGGATTGGAAGGGCCTAGAACCTTTACAAAAAAATCCTAGTGCTTGATGAGAAGAGTATCATGAGAAAAGAGACATCAAATAAAATAAACTAATCCTAACTAGAAAAAGAATAGAAAACTAGAAGAAAAAAAGGGAACAAAAAGGAAATAATATAAAAAAAACTATTAGTTGATGTCTAAAAACTTCTATAATGAATCAACAACTTACCTTTCCCTAGTATAGAAATCCACATTGTTGATGAAGGTGATGGAATCTAATTCTTGTTCAACAATTTTTTTTCTTTCTTCTCTATGGGTTGATCCCTCATCCTCTTAGTTAGTCCTTCCATCTTCTCCAGGCTTTATTTCTAGAGCTTAAATTGAGGAACATAAAAAATTGTTGACGAGATTATATATGAATTATTTCCGAAAGGAGACGTAACCTTTGTAATTTTTTTCTTAAGAATTACTTAATTTTGTTGAATTTATGAGATAGTCAACTCTAAGCCTTTCCATTCATTGAAATTGGCCAAAAATGTTTCCACCTCCCCCTAGATCTCTTCATCAACTACAAAGCTCTACAATCCTTACTAAGATTGAATTTCTCAAGTTTTACCTCTTCAATCCTCTAAATTTACATTTTTTGTCATGTTAAAATCCATTTTATAACATTTTTGTGCAATTAGGGGATATTTCTAAGTTTATCCTCTCTATCATTTATATTGATGTAGTTTGATCATTTCTTAAACTACTTAGCAATCAAAGGGCTGGAAGAAGGATTTAGACTAGTAGGTTTGGGAACAATTAAACTAAGGTCCACATTAGGAGTAGGGTTAGGTGAAACCTTATCATTTTTTGGCTTATATTCTGGGTAATAAGGTCCGAAAGTCTTTCTTGATTTATTTTGGGTAGGAGGAGTGGCACTAAAGAGAATTTGAAGAATTTAATATTTCCCGTATTCATACTTATTCCAGATTGAGTAGATTGGGTGATCCTTAGGGAGAAATACATTTGAGAAATGGAAACTAAAAAATGATAACTAATGTTGGGAACTAGATTTGAATCACAATGGTCTTTAATTTTACTTTTCATAACCATAAATTTCTAGAAATATTTATTTTTTATTCCTATTTTCAATTATTTCATCACTATCCAAAATGATTCATCCTTGCTTTTAGCACATATTTTCTTCTTATCATTAGGCTATGGCCTTCTTTTCTAATGGGGTTCTTGATCATCATTCCATCTATCCTTGATCATATCCTTTCATGTACCAGCACAACTTTGAGGTAGATATTATGATCAAGGTTTAATTTATGATCCTTTCTTCCTTATTAATATTGACTTCAATAATTTGAGGGAGAGATCCCTCATTATCCTAATGTCTATAACCCATGATGTTTCCACCTAGGTTGGAAAGAAGATCTAAAAATATACTTCTCCCTAATATATATGTTTAATTTTTCTAATTTTAAAGTAGCTAAGGATCTTGTTAGTTTCCTCATTAATGGCCTTATAAGATTGGTGGAGAAAAAAAAATTAATTCAACATTTTAATATATTTTTTTATTCTCATTCAACTATAAAACTTGTAATGCTATAGTCCCTTGCAAAAAATATAGTGGCTTCCACATAGTTATTATTATGGACCTTAATGTTCTCAATGGAAGCTCCTTATCCACATACAAGGAAATTATTAAAATATAATAACTAATGAATTTATTCTAAGTGCTATGATCCTCTTCAATTATTAAAAAACCTATCTTTAGTGTAAAATAGTTAAACTTCTTGTTGGCTCTCAAAGCCACATCTCCACTTTCTTTGAGTAAAGATCAATCCTCAAGCCTACATGAATAGGTAATCAAGATGATAGGTCTAAAACTCATCAGTAAAATATGGACATATAGAGTCATATAAATGAGAGGTAAAATTATCTCCTTAATATTTTTCTAGGCCAGAGGATGTGTTTCCCAAGATCTTTCACCTCAAAATTAAATAGAAATATAGGGAGGTTGAAGAGCTTATAGTGTTGGTGGTTATGGAGAATGATAAGCTGAAGGTCTAGGAGGATATTTCCACCATACATAGTAACCAAGAAAAAACCCTCAACTGCCATGAGGATATATTCCATTTCAACAAGGAGATCATAAAAAAACCATGGTCACAATCCAGGTTTTTCAGCAGGAACTTAGGACTAGTCACGATAAAAGGGTTGCTAAGGATATTCATGATGCTAACCATTCTAAGAAATAATGTAAGACAAGAAACAACTCTACCTTTACCAATACTAAGGAGACCTATCCCACTCACAACGTACCTTTAAAATTTGAGGATAAACTTCAATTCTTGGCTAAAGAATGATATGCCATCAGTGGCCTTAAGCTACTAGGTGACCAGTAGCTGGTTTAGTCCTATTTTGGTTTTATCCTATGCTTTATCTTTTTTTTTCTATTGCTAGTCGATTTTAGTTGCTTCTCTTTTTGTTTCTAAGTGTCTCACTTCTCGTGAGCCCCTCGTTGAGCCTCTATGGTTATTTTGCATATGGGTACCAACCCTTCCAGAATTTAATCTAATTGAAACAAGGCCTTAATGATCATATTAGAGGTATTATGAATCTATTTTTCATCAAAATCTTAATAATTTTAGTTATAAATAAGCCTACAAGCCTTTAACATGTAGATAATATTTGCTCTTTTAAATGAGCCAAAAAATATGTTATTTTATTTATCCTTATGAATGCTTCCCCATGATTCAAGCGAAAATATGTGTCTAAGAAATGAGCCTAGAAACTTAATTGTATATTCATTTTATCTATTTAACAAAGCATAAGACATATAAAAAAAATTATCACTAAACCGTTAGAGTAAGAATGATTTACACTATTCCTAAATCACTTAAGAATATATGATTACATTGAAATATATTTATCCTCTTACCATTTAGAGAAATTTCAACTTTATTATATCTAAATTAAAGTTGAGATGGATAATCAAACCATAAAAACTTAATTGTATATTCATTTTATCTATTTAACAAAGCATAAGACATATAAAAAAAATTATCACTAAACCATTAGAGTAAGAATGATTTACACTATTCCTAAATCACTTAAGAATATATGATTACATTGAAATATATTTATCCTCTTACCATTTAGAGAAATTTCAACTTTATTATATCTAAATTAAAGTTGAGATGGATAATCAAACCATAAACATTGACTAGATAGAAATGAAAAATTTAGTAAAAATATATTTGATTTATAATAATTTTTATTAAGGTGACGTGGCAGTTCCAAATCCTACCACAACCTACCACTTATGACTTGTAGAAACCTAAGGTCGACATAGCAGGGCAAGTAAGAGGTGTTATATGAGGGACACTATTAGCAAGAAAACTAGGGAAACATAGACTAGAGTTTTGAGCCTTGAGTACTTTTTGATAGTTGTAGTTTATACTTGAAACTCAGCATATAAGGGAGTAATGGTTTGATCAAGATAAAATATTGGATAATTTACTCTATGTATCAAAATGTTAGATATCTCAATATAGATAGAATTTTTCTATCATTATATTATTTATATAAATGGAGTACATTCATATCTTCTTATATCTCCTTTTATTTCATATACATATTTATCACATATCTTCCCCTATACTCTATATATCTCCTCTCAGTTTCTTATATATATTCTTTCATAACTAAAAAAAGGGGAAATAGGGTTGTCCACCTTTTAGGAGATGGAACTTGGACCTATTTCACACTTTAGTTCATTAGGAACATAGATTCCTCAACCAAGTGAATTGATTGAGGAATGGACTAGGGGATTCACATTGTGATTCGATGTGGATTCACCATTAAATGAAGCTTCAAAGGAGAAATGCAAACACTTATGCACAAAACCCTAGAAACTTGAAGGCATTAAATTAGATTGACAAATAGAATGAAACAGAAAAGTACTCGGAGGAGTGGAGGGGCCAAAACAAGGTCTATAAACCCTTGAAACTACTACCTCATATTTCACTTAGAATAATACACCAAGTAGGGTGATTTACTCTTCCTACAATGTTTCTGGATAGAATTTGGAATCCTTTGATGACTGATCAAGATCTATAGAAAGATGGAAAAAATGGCTAAATCGGGAATAATATGCCAGGTTGGGCGATTTAGTTTTGTTACCAAGGTTTGACTGATACGTCTATATCCTCTAGTGATCTTCTATAGCTTCTTTCTTGTCCGATCTTCACATATGAAAGCCCGAATTCTGGTCTGTAGGTGAGTTTCCATGAAGATGGCAACTTTTTGCAACTTTATCTTCAAAGGATCTTCAAGCTCCAATTCACCTAGATCTACAAACACACATCAAGAGAGATTTTTTTGTTTTTTTGGGGAATTGGGGTTTGGCTTGGTCAAACCCTATTTTGGTAATTAAAACTTAAAATGAAATAATGCATAAAAGGAAAGATGAATGAACAATATAATGCCACAACTCACCAATCCTCGATTGAACCTTGGATTGCAAATCTAAAACTTAGCATGAAATGGCCTCAATGAATGTATACCTTGATCATGAACTTGACATAAGATAATGGCTTTGAATACTTGAACTTGATCACCAAATCTACATCATCACATTATCTCAACAACATGCATGACTTTGCATGATGAAATAGATCTTGTTTTCTATAATAATCTTCTACAAATATTCCCTTGAATGCCTTATTGAATGCTTTTGAATACTCTATAATACTCTTGTGAAATATTAGGATGCTTGACTCAAAATTTCTAGGAGAAATTATGTGAAATTACCTTGAATTTATACCTGTTTATGCCTAATTTCTCAAAATTACAACACTACAAGCTGACATTAGGGAATTGAATTTAAGGATAATAAAATTCTTCCAAGAATTTGAATTAACATAGGTCCTATGTTAAAGAGAGACTCATATGCCAAGTTGGGTGTGTGATTCACAAAGGCCTAAACCTGAGTCACATATTTTGAGAAGTCCTTTTTTTAATGTGTCATTTGAAATTAGGGCCCAAGACATACAGAGGATCCATACGCCCAAAGTGGTGTACGGGTTCTTGGAACACATAGACAAAAAGATTAAATTATGATTTTCCATTTATTAAATGTTAGGATTATCAATAGAAAAATGCATTTAACTAGGCTTGTGGATGCAAAATAGGACCAATTAAAGCATAAAAAGGCCAAATTTTAATAGGGAGGATCGAAACAAGTGTGAAAATGTAAAGGGATACAATTTTTTACACTACATTTAGCCCCCAGTTTAGTGAGAGGATGACCTTGTGTGAAACTCACACTAAAGTAGACAAATTCACATCAAGAGGGGTCAAAGTGTACCAATTATAATGAGATAGGATGACAATGATCAAGAGGGATGATCAAGCCCCCAAGATCAAGATCCTATGGAAAACCAAAATAGGAACAAAAGAACACACATGCGAATGATGTATGAAGCAAAAACAAGATACAAGCATAGACTGTCAAAGACATAAAGAAAAAGAAAATGAAAAAAAGGGGTGGATCAAGCCTCGACAGTTTACCCAACATGATGTGGAATAGGTCTAAGCTATTTTTCAAAAAAAAATTTACAAGTGGATCACGATGTACACTATGCAAACAAAACCTACACTCACACGAGCTAGTGGAATCTGGTATCCACTAGGTGATCCCCCAAAAAGGTGAGACACATATGCATGTGACCGGCATGCACCCACACAAACAACCAAGTGGCTATTGTAAATTCATGTGTATGGTCAACTCCCATATGTACTAACCATAACAAAGCTATACCTCCCGATAGCTTTGATAAGGTGCCACACAATATGAACAACAAGATCAATGAGGAAAGAAAAACTTTGTATGCTAACACCCATGAACAAACAAGATGGCTCTACAGAAAAGAAGAGTGTGTTATGCAAGGTGGCCATATAATGGTTATTTTAAATGAAGAATAGTCTGAGGTACATTGAAAGGGGTTTTTCTTATTTCATGTAAGGTCTCAACCTAGGGAACATCATGCCTAATGTCTCGAATAGAGGACCAATCAAAGAATAGAATATTCACAACTTAAGGAATGCACTCAACTTAGAATTTCCACTAAGAGGAATACAATATGCTAAGAGAGATCATGCTCTTGAAGGAAATCACACCCAATTTCATCATCAAGAGAAAGATTCATCGCATTAAGTAATAATAACACACAATGAAATATGAGTTTTAATTAAAATGCAAAATAATAATGCCAATGTATGCCCCCACTAATGAAATTGTTGAACACCATGTCATGAGAAATTTCTTTAATGTATCCAATGAAGAAGACATGAGATCTTTTTTGGAAAGCCTTATGCCAAGTCATATGTTCCCAAATGAAACTACATCATGTATAAAGGGTTTCCCCCAAAATGTAATTCTAAACATAGAAATAAAAGTACATCACATGCGAACCAACTTAAGGCATGTCGTTGATATCCCAAGCTTGCTCCTATATATACATGGAAGGTGTTAAAATAGCCTAAAGATACAGTGACAAGTTCCATATGAGGATAAGGCTACCTAACCCCTTTCCCCCACTTAGTGAAAGACAAGGATGACCTAAGATCGGTGATGATATGCTTCTCCTTGCAACAAGAAAATAATTTGCAATGAATGCTAAACATGCAATAGTCAGTGTGCTATGATCCTACAACTATTACATGGCAAGGAGCAGCAACTAATGTTGTTGATTATAATGAGTAAACAATGTATCAACATCATTCACATCTAATGAGATATTCCCACATGTAGTATCTATTAGTTTAGGATGCACACCAAAGTTAGAGTTGTCTTGCAGGAATCTTTTGTAAGAGTGTTGATATTAAGTGAAGGTATTTTTGATGCTTTTGTTTCTTTTGAAGGGAAATAGCTGAGACCATTATTCATTATTTGTATGTTAGGATCTATAGGGACATGTTTACCTTGTTCTCTATCACCACATCCTTTTCCACTATAACCAATTTGTTGCATAAGTTCATAACCTCTTCCATAATGCTTTTTCATTTTGTTCGGACTTGGTGGTTTCTCATAATCAACTTCATCAAAGTTTGTTGTGTAGTTTTCTTCTACTTCTAAAGTGGTTGAAGTGGATTCTTTCAAATATTATGTTATAGTTTGTGTTGACATTACCGTTGGTTCATTTTTTTTTTCAGGCTCTTTAGTTATGTTCTTATATTTGTCCATGAATGTAGGTTGAAATCTACAGAACCCAAATCATCTTTCAATAACTTTGTGACTTCTTCAATATGATTTTCTTTGTATTTATCTTGCATGGTTTCTACTTGTATAGTTGGTGTCAATTTTTTTAAAGGATTTTCCTTGTTTTTCTAAGTTTTCAAACAAATTTTTGGTTCACGGTCAACCTTGATTGTATATACTTTGTTGTTGTAGACATATTTCATGATACAATGAAGAGTTGAAGGCACCTCTTGCATCTCATGAATCCATGGTCTTCCTAAAAGAATATTCTATGAAAGATCATGTGGCATAACATGGATAGGATTTTGTAATGTGGCCTTTCCAACTATAATAGGAAAATTGATCACACCAAGTGGTTGCTTTCCTACATTGTCAAACCCTAGAATCGAAAAGGAATCAAGTTCAATTCTTGATTTATCCACACCAAGTTTATCCAAAAGGGATACACCACACACATTAATATTTGAGCCATTATCGACAAGGGTTCACTTTATCCTTATCCTATTGAAGATAACTATTATCATGAAGGTTTTATTTTTCTTTCTCAATTCCAAGGGAGGTAACTCATTTTGATGAAATTTAATGTCAATGTTAATTGCATCCATTCCTTGAATTAGAGTTGCTACATCACTTGGATTTGCACTAGAGGGAACCAAAACTTTTTGCAAGGACATTTGAAGCATAGTATGATAACTAGGTGAAGTTTGAATTAGATCCTGTAGGGATATCTTTGTGGGAGTATTGTTAAGTTGTTCAACAAGATCATACTCCTTCCCACTATATGAAGGCAAATGAGGAGCACTAGGAAATATGGGTTGAGGAAATGGGAGGGATGTTAAATTTGTTTGTCTTGGTTACAAATTGTTTCTAGTGTTATATTTATGATCAATGGTATTGTAACTTGATTGTTGTGAAACATTATCATTATCAATTTTCATTTTAGGTGGTTCTAAGATAAACACGGGTTTGTTTTTAAATTGTGTTTGTTGTAAGGGTTGATATATGGTAAGAAGTGGCTCAAGATACCACTTCAATGAATATCTAATATACATAACCTCTAAATTCTTGTCCTTATTTTCATGATCTCTTAGGGAAGGACAGTCTAATGTCACTTCATCATCTTCATCTAAGGAATTACCATTGTCAATGTTCTCATTTTCTTGGACCATGATATCTTCCCTAGTAGGAGAGTTTTTAGGAGAGCTACAAACTAGATGTTCATGAAATTCAAAGGTTGGTTCTTCTAAAATAGCTTCATCACAAGTAAGGGAGTTATCTATGGTTGGATTGTATTGCTTATCAATGATGGTATCCTCTTTCTCAATGATGTTTTCCTTAGTAGGGGAAGATAAAAAATAGGATTCTCATGGAACTCAATTATTGGATATTCTAACACCAAAATATATTTTTTATAAATAGGAGACATATTAGAACAAAGCCAAATTTGATTTTCATGATTGTCTACTATTGTATTCTCATTCTCATGGGTGGGAGAGATGATATTTTTTTTAGCATTCCTTGAAAGGTAAGGTACTAACATTGTGTGACAAAAAATTAGAATTACTTCTAACCATCTTATGCAATACTGCAAGAATGTAAATAATGTGCCCAAAAATGTAAAGTAGTTTATACAACTTATGCAAAATTTCATGAATGTAAACATTATCCATGCAAAAGTGAAAAGTACCTTTATAAAACCTATAAAAGCTTCAAGAACGTAAACATTGTGTATCCAAAAGTGAAAAGTACTTTTATCCATATGATACAAAGCTCTAGAAATTTAAACATTTAGTTTTTGTAGGTCTCCAAGGACTCATTCACCCAGATGGGTGTATCAGTCCCACTTTTTTTCAAAGTGTCCCATTTTTTCACAAAGTGTCCCACTTTTTCACAAAGTGTCCCATTTTTTTGCAAAGTGTCCCACCAAAATGAAAATTTCAACCTAATCAAGGAATAATATGCCCATATAGTTGTAGGAGTCCCACTTAGAGTTTTTGGCAAGTTAAGATAGTGAAAAATAGAGAGCACATAATACCCAAAAATCTAGAAAAAAGACCTATATAGGGACTAAATCGCCCAGGTGGACGAATCTATACCAAACTAGAGTTTTTAAACCTGAATCAATAAATTTTGGGTTGATTTTAATGTGCCTAGGTTTTATTCTCAATTGACTATTTGTAATTATAGACTTCCAATGAAATTGAATGCTGTAAAATGCAAAAAGTGTAACCTATATGCACTTTTCACTAACACAATATTTAGAAGCCCGAAATTCAATTTAACAAATGCAACTCTAGTGAAAAGTTAATGCAAACTAGATCGAGTACTAAAATGTTCTCAAAATAAAAAATTCAAGGGCCCAAAGGTTGGGTTCACCAAAATGAACAAAAGGGAAATTAGGTTGTCCACCTTTTAGGAAATGGAACTTGGACCTATTTCACACTTTAGTTCATTAGGAACCTAGATTCCTCAACCAAGTGAATTGATTAAGGAATAAAATAGGAGATTCCTATTGTGATTAGATACGAGCTCACCATTAAATGAAGCTTCAAAGGAGAAATGCAAACACTTATGCACAAAACCCTAGAAACTAGAAAGCATGAAATCAAATTGAAAAATAGAATGAAACAAAAAAGTACTTGGAGGAGTGGAGAGGCCAAAACAAGGTCTATAAACCTTGGAAACTATTGTCTTAGATTGCACTAGGAGTAATACACTGGGTAGGGTGATTTAGTCCTACTATAGGGTTTCTAGGAAAAATATGGAACCTTCTGATGACTTATCAAGATCTGTAGAAAGATGGGAAAAGGGGCTATACAGGGACTAATACGTCAAGTTGGGTGATGTAGTCTCGTTGCTAGGGTTTTATTGATACTTTGGTAACCTCTAGTTATCTTTTGTAGCTTCCTTCTTGTCCGATCTTTAGGTCTGAAAGTTTCAATTCTAGTATGTAGGTGAGTTTCCATGAAGATGGCAACTTCTTGACAACTTTGATAAATTTTTGCAACTTTGTCTTCAAAGGATTTTCAAGCTCCAACTCACCTATATTTGCAAACACACATCAAGACACAAAATTTATATTTTTTAGGGAATGCAAGTTTAACTTGGTCAAAACCTATTTTGGTAATTAAACCTTAAAATGAGCAATGCATAAAAGGAAATACGACTGAACAATATAGTGCCACAACTCACCAATCCTTAATTGAACCTTGAATTGTAAATCTAAAAATTAATGGCCTCAATGAATGTAGATCTTGATCATGAACTTGACATAAGATAATGGCTTTGAATACTAGAACTTGATCATCAGTGTTGCATCATGATATTAGCTCAAAAAAATTCATGACTTTGACATGATGAAACAGGTCTTGATTGCTACAATAATTTTCTACAAATTTTCCATTGAATGCTCTTGAATACTCTGTAATGCTATTGTGAAATATTAGGATGGTTGATTCAAAATTGCTAGGATAAACTAGGTGAAATTACCTTGTATTTATACTTGTTAATGCATAATTTCCCAAAACTACAACACCACAAGATGACATTAGGAAATTGAATTTAAGGATAGTAAAATCCTACCAAGAATTTGAATTAAAATAGGTCCTAGGTTAAAGCAAGACTCATACACCATGTTGAGTGTATGAGTCCTAGAGGCTTAAACTTGAGACACATATTTCGAGAATTCATTTGTTCAATGTGCCATTTGAAATCAATGCCTAAGACTTAGGGAGGACCCATAAGCCTAGAGTGGTGTATGGGTCCCAGATCCCTAGATCTAGAACACATAGCTAAAAACTTAAAATTATGATTTTTCATTTATTAAATATCAATATTATCCTTACGAAAATACATTTGATTAGGATTGTGGATACAAAATAGGACCAATTAAGGCATAAATAGGCCAAATTTTAATAGGGAGGGCCCAAACAAGTGTGAAAATGTAAAGGGATACATTTTTCTACACTACAATTTACCTATACGTGTTTTACATATAATCTCATATACACTTTCTTACTTTTCTATTTATATTTTATTCTATGCATATATCTATGGGATGGGATGTGACCCATATATCATATAACTACCCTAGATGGTAGCTCTTGAATCATAAGGTATGTGTGTTGTTTGCGAAAATATGTGGTAGGATTTACTTGGTGATGTTTGAACTGTTACTCTTTCCTACCAACATCATACTCATTTTTAAAATGTTGAATTCTCCTCAAGTCAATCTTACTCTATGGGAAGAATGTCCTTATATATCCTTAAGCTTGGAAAAAAGAAATCCTACTATGTTTTAGCCAATTGCAATTGTTGGTTCTAGGCATGCATCTATAGTAGCATTTGTTCTATCTCAAGAAGTATTTGAGGAAGTTAGATATTTTGAATCAGGTGTTGTGCTTCATAAATGACCCCCATGTTGCATGTTAATCTTAGAATTACTACTTCCCTCATTTGGTGGAAGCTATTCTTGCTTTTATCCCTTTGATCTAACAATTGTTAAAATTGTTCATGTACCACTTCTCTCTACTTTAAGGATTGGCCATCTATATCTTGTAGAGCATCATATACTATTTATCTTTGAATTATTTGAGCTTCCAAGTGATCCATTAACCCTTAATTAGGGCTATCACTATTTTCCATTGTAGACGAAACTGATATATGGCATTGAGGTCCCTTTCAATATTCCTTAATGTGATAATTTGGGAATCTAGGGCAGAGTGTGTGGTAGCACATTTCTTTCTTTACTCATTGGATTTTAAATATTAGTACTTTTCAAAAATTTGTTGTATCATGTTTTTCTTATATAGTTGGGTATCTTAAATCACCCCATCTATCAAAATTTTCAATTATACTTCCAAGGTTTGGGATGAGTCTTGTTGGAGTTGTGGGAACTTGACTTCGATATACTTCACCATCTCCTCTATTTGATCAGAGCTCACCACTTGATGGTTCAATATCTCCTCTTGTCATTTTTTTTAAGTTGTCCCCTAGTTGGAGTTTATGTAGGGGTGAGATATTCCCAATATCTAGCTATGATCCTACTAGTAGAAGTTAAAGTAACTATGGAGATGCCACTAGTTTGAGTTGCTTTTATTTCACCAAAAATTCTTTGATAGACTACATGTAGGAGGTTATAGATGATGAGGGTGTTTTAGACTATGGAGTATGGGAAAAATGTTATTGCTTTGAAGAAGTTGTATATTTTTCTTCTTCCTCATGTAGTTGTTGGTATGCTTTCTATGTAGCTTCCTTGATCTATAATTGGATTGTTTGAGTAGTCTCTAGTATTTCAATCATTAGTTTCTCTAACCTATGCTTTGACCAAATCTCTTTGGTTTGCATCTCTATTATCCTCTAATTTTTTTGAGGTGTAAATTTATTAGCAAGTTCCCTAATGGAAAAATATTTTAGCCTCTCCTCTTCTTTAGATGCATTTTCCCTTCTTTTCTTGAGTGCAATAGTCAAGGATTCAAGAAAGAGGTCAATCAAATTGTCCAAAATCATTTTTGATGCCACCATATACCTTATTGGGGCCCTTTTAATGATTATTTTGTTTAGAACTACCATATTATGATATTTTTAAGCTATCCTATCCAAGGCTTCTTTTTAGGTGAAATATAGAAAAGAGACATTTTCCCAAAATGGAAAAGTGGATCCAAAGAGGGAAAATGGGTCCTACTTCTCTAATTTCATTAGGAATTGAGATCCTTACAAAGAATTGACTAACAACCATTAGGTGAAACAACCCTTTGTGATAATCTATATATTTTCTTTTTTTGTTGAGGACAGGGGTCAAGGGAAAACAACACTTTGGGGAGAGAAACAAAAAATAGAAAATCAACTCCAAAATGTAATATATGACTTGTATCTAATAGATTAAGCATAAAACTAAGAGAAACAACAAATTTTATAGAAAATATGAGAAAGCTAAATGTTGTGCAGCTATCACAAGATATATTTTTTTGTAAGTTTTTTAGGAAATCATTCACCCATTCATGAATGGGTCTAGGTTCCCTATTTTGGAAAATTCTAAACTTGAGATCTGAGCCTAAAACTTGCACTTCTTCCTTGTAACTTTGAAATTTCACTCTCATATTTAGACTTGTGATAAATCTGCAAAACAAAGTTGTTGTTTGATGGTGGATAGGGGTTTTCCTCAATCAAACCCTAATTTTGGTAATTAATGCCCAATGAAAAGTAAATATCTAAAACATTAAATGTGTCTACAAAGCATAACCTTAAGTGTTTCTAAGATTAGGAGAGCTAAATCTGCAAGAAAACCCTAGATTCAATTGTGTTAAATAGGATCCTTAAATGAAAATTGACAATGATGAAGACCTACTTTGGGAGATCTCAAATCACCTTAAGAAGTCACAAAATTGAATATAACTTCCTTTAGGTAGAAAGTAGAATTATAATAGAAGATGGAACCACTTAGGAAACAAGTCATTATACTTTCTTGGATGTCTTGGTGCATCTCCCAAAACCTAGAATCCATCATGATCCTTCATAGGCATCTATCATCAATCTTTGGCAATGCTTGAACTTGTTGGCAAAATGAGCTTGAAGACCTATACAAACAACTAATTTTTTTCTCAAAGACTTCACTTTTTAACTCTTGATTGATTTCTCCTTATTATTTAATATGAATACTTGTGATCTCATGTGAATCTCTCTTCCTTGATAGTGTAAAATGAATATGAAACTTATTTTTATAGGCTTCCTTTCTAATTTTTCATTTATTAAATCCCAAAAGCTAACACTTGGAATTTTAATTTAAGACCTTGAAATGCTGAAAAAAACATGTCTTAAGTTGAGTTTTAGGCACTTAAAGGGGACCCATTCACCCATTGGAGAATGGTTCCTAACCTAAAACTTTAGATAAGATAAAAAATGATGCCTTAATTTCTTGTGTTTCCACTCTCTCTAAGATAGAAGATGCCAATTTACTAAAATAATGTTCTACTAAGTTTAGAGTCAAGAAGAGTGAATATTTTAATGAATAAGGAGGAAGAGAGCATAGAAAAAAGTGGGACAAGAAACCCAGGACATAATCAAACAATTAGAAAGGAGTTATGTAGCAAGAACTACCTCTTCATTTGATACAACTCAAGAACAAATGTATGTTGATTTCATAGAAGTGTTGGACAATCTAGTCTTAGAAAATGTTGATGAACCACATGGTGTGTCGAAGACCCCTTCCCCTTTGACTAACATAGAAGAGATGACCAGAAAAAGGTTTGATGATCAACACAGAGATCAAACTAGTGATAAGAGAAAAGAACATAACGAGTCTACCAGAAATATGGATGAGAAAGACAAAGATGAAAGTGAAGGAAATAAGAATAATGGTGAGAAAGATGATGAGGATAAAAGGGAAAAATAAAAAAAAGATAAATATTCCAAAAAAGTAAAGGAAGAAGAAGAAAAAGAAAAGGAAAACAAAGAAGAAGAAGAAAAGAAAGAGGAAGACAAGAAAGCTATTCTGGTTGAATAAAGTAAAGGAGAAAACCCCAAAGTTCTTGAATTGTCAACTCAAACCAAAGAATAATCTGAAATAACTCTTAAGGGTCTTCTATCAAGGTAAATTGTACTTCAGCCTATGTTCCCACCCTAGCTAGTTAAGTTGTCATCGCATCTGGGTTATGTGGATCTGACCAAGATTACACCAAGTGACAGAATAAAACTAAGTGGTACTTTTCTTAACTCTATCACATAGGAAGCTACTAATTCATATCAAAAAGGAAATGAGCTAATAAATGAAACCATTAAAGCTTTACAAAAGACAACCCCTAATGTCACAATAGATAGTTTTTTAACACTAATTGAAAATTTGAAGCTTGTAGTTGACTCAGTCAAGGAATACACTAGTCTCAAGGTTCAGACTATAAAAGAAGTGGAGTCAATTCTTCTAGAAAGAATGTTTCTATTTTTGCAAGATAAGTATGCAATTACACATGATAAAGCTTTGCAAATTTGGGAAGAAGTCAGAGATTGTGATGAAGAAGCTCAGTTGCTATTTTTCTATTGCATGAAGTTGCCTGATGCCACTTGAGGTATCAAGGATTTAATGAAATCAATTGATTCTCAACTTGTTCATGCCTCTAATGATTACAATGTTGTAGCTGATAGAAGTTATATTCGTTGGCCTTTTTTGTAGATCTTCAAAATAAATTCTTCATCCTATAGAGGAAAAAGGAAGATTTGATAATATGGTTTGGCCAGCTTAGAGACCTGGTAGTCTCCAGACATGTTTCTATATCAAGTACATTAATAGATGCGGAAAAAATTGAGAAGATGAAAATTGTTCCTTCCACTCTAGAAGAAGGAGAATAATTCCTGGCAAAGTTTGAGTCACTGCACAAAATTCTTACTAGAGAAAAAGGAGTTTGGGATGATGGAAATCGAGCTTGGGAAGCAATTCTCAAGGAATTACAAGGTACCTCTAGCTCTTAGTTGATCTTTTTTTACTTTTCCCCATCATTTTTCCTTGTTGTCAAAGGGGGAGAAGATTTTATATAGAAGAGCATGTTTTGGGAGAAGATTATATATAGAGAAGGATATGCTAGTACTTAGTCCTATGTTTTTGTACATATGATAGGGGGAATTGAAGTTTTTGGTTTTTTAAACAAGTCTTATTTTTGGAAAATGTTGCCATCAATGAAAAAGGGGGAGATTGTTGGAAGAATGAAGAAGGTGACCTCTGGGTTTCTTTTCATTGATGCCAACATTTTTTGGTAACTGGATAAGTAAAATGTGTCTCTACATTGATCTAGTATTTTGTTCTGAAAATTTTCTCAGTAAAAGATAATTCTATGAGTTTTTGATATGTTGCTTAGGACTATTAGTTACAACTATGAATGATCTTTCAGCAATTTTGGTTGATTCGGCTGAGATATCTAAATGACATAAGTTCTAAATTATTTTGGCCGACAAGGTTAAGAACTAATTTTCCTTTTAGTGTTCCTTACTAGGTCTTGGTCGACCTAATGTTTAGATGACACATTTTTTTTTGTGTGCCAAAAATAATTTCAAATTGGGCCAATAAGTCACTTTGAATTTTGTGTGTGTTCACATCCAATTAGGCCAACCTAATTTATGAAGGAAGATATGGTTGTGTCTATGTATATATGTGTGTGATGGATAAGAAAAAAATAAATTATATAGAGTATGTGATGTGAGTGATCTGACAAGTGTAATAGTGTGAAGTTATTGATAATAATTGTGTACCTACAACTAGAGCAAGATTTTGGTTTTCCAGATCTTAAGTGGAACTTATCTCAACACTTTGAAGGTGTAATTTTTTAGTTCACCTTTGGTAGTGTGCCATGCCTTTTTTTTCATCTTGGAAATGAGCCATTTTGGATTCAGGATGTGAGCCTTTTCAAGGAAAATGAGTCCTCATAGTGAGCCATGTTATATCTTGTAGTTGGTTATAATATATTGTGAGTTAATGCTCACTGTAGTTTTTCCCATTCTAGGGTTTCCATGTAAAATCTTGGTGTCAATGTCTTATGAAATGTTATGATTCCTTTCATTCTTTGGTTTATTGTTGCATCTAGATATGCATTAATAATTGTATGTTTAGCAATTAGTTGTGTTAGTATAATACTAATTCACCCCCCAACTCAGTATTCAGTGTATTCAACACAATCATTGGAAATATTTGATCTTAATGAAAAATTGAGCTTGAAGACCTTCAAAAGAAAATAGAATGTTGCTCCAAGACTTCAATTTTGAATGTTTGATTGAATTCGTCTTGCTCTTGAGTGTAAATAATTGTGATCTCATGTGAATATATCTCTTGTCTAGTGAAAAATGATTGAAAGACTTCAATTTATATCCTTCCTTTCTTATTTTCCATTTATTAGATCCTTGTTGGCTAACCGATTGGGAACCTTGACATTGTGTAACTTTATGCTCAAAAATTGTGACTAATGAACTAATAGCTCTGAATATCTACCCTTTTGGAAAGATTAAATATGATCCTTTGAATTTTATCAAGGTACAACTCCCTCTTAAGATTTTCATTGAATTGAAGGAAAAAGAAATAAACACAATGTTTTCTTTTAACTAGAAAGTAGTAACTATGAAACCCAATATCAAGAAGAATTCTAATATCAGATGCAAGGTGCAAATAACAAAACACTAGTACAAATACCACTTTAACTTAGAAATTACTAAGAATTAAAACAATAAACTCAATATTATCTTAAAGATAAAATATGTTATGAAGAAAATTGCAATAACTCACACATAAGTAAAGTGTAATATTAAGATACTCCTAAACACACACATTTAAGAATATCAAATTATCTTTACAATCTAGATGCACACGAATAACTAGTGATTTCATTAAAAGGAATAGAAACAAAGTCTAGATATAATATTGAGCTTTTGAAATTGTGTCTAGAGAGTTTTTGTTCCAAAATAGATACATATAAATAAGCAGGTAAGTAACCGCTTCTTTCTTGCCCATAACTGATTAGAACTAAAAAGTTCTGAATAAAGCAACTAAAAATTCAAGATAGTGTCACTTCATTTCCTATTTTTGGGAGTGCCACGAGTCTTTTCTATAAATCTTGGAAATCTTTCATAGTATGTAACAACTCCTTGTGTTGGGGGATAGTCACATTAACCATACACTCTTTCCAAGCTAGCTGACTATCTTTCACTTCTTTGATACGTTGTTCACAATCCTTCATAAGATCAATCGCTTGAGATGAGACAAGATGTAATTCGATGAATTTCTTTAAATGCTCAATGTTAAAAAAATGAAAATTGAGAATTCCCTTGACCATTTTCTAGAAGTTATCTATCAAGCCTTTGATGTTTGCATCATTTTTTATTTCTCCTTTATCTTCTTGCAATGTTAGAGTGACCAAGGTGCTTTGTGACTCATTTGAGACAACAGTGCATTCAACCATGATTTCCAAGAGTTTGTGCAAGCCTTGCTTAGCGATTTGCAGCTTCCATTGTACACCTTTGTTCCATAAAAAGTAATGGGAGTCTATAGAATTGAGTACAATTTTCTCCACCACTCATTTTTTCATGCCCCAATTTATCATTACTTTTCATTCAATATGGAAATTATTCCATGTATTCTCTTATTTTCAACAAAAAAAAAATTCTTCTTCAAGAGTAGACTTCAAGGTGTTCATTTTATAGAAACACTTTATAGACTCAAAAATAATAAAACTTCCCTTCTTGACCAAACATTCACTCCACTCTTCACAACTTTACCTAGGGTTTGGAAACTTTTCATCTTGCTCATTGCTTCTTTCCCAATCATACCTAGGGGATCCATAGAGGAATCAACTTGAAAAATTAGTTGAGGTGGAAATAAAAGATAGACCTTAAACATTCAGTTAAAGCTTGAACCTATGTCTTTAGTTCATATTTTATTTCCTTATCATTATTTGATCATTCAACCATTCTTGTTGCAGATACTTGGAATATTTGAACATCCCCATCTTTGGTGTGAGGCCCAAGATCAATCTTATTAACCTCAAAATCAATCACAATCACTTGAGTGACCTCATTTTACACTAAAGGACGTGCAATTTCCAAATGGAGGATTCTTGAATCAATATCACCCACTAATCATGTAGTGGTCTTTAATTTCTTAGGCTTTGGAGTTAAGGTTCTCTATAGTAACTATCCCACCATGTCCTATTTAGATAGACTAAGTGGCACAACCTTCCTTTCTTATGGCAAGGTATCCTCCAACCAAGCTTGTGTAATAGGAACATTAGTTTCCTTAGAGCATGAAGACTCAAATAATAATTTGTGTGTAGGAGGAGTGTTTCCTGGTGTGTTTTATGATGCAAGTAGAGTAGTCCTTGACTTCTATGATGCATTTACCTCCTTGACTGGATAATCTTCTTAACAAGGAAAAAGATAATGTCAAATTTTTCTAAATGCCCTTATTCTTCTTCACCTTATTTTTACTTTTCTAGATTAGGTAGGTCAAGAATATATTCTCCATATGTCTTTTGAAACATACTTTTATCAGGTAGATTATCATAACTATCTCCCTGAGTCCTTAGAGGTAATGACTGCATGGTGGTGCCAGTTGTTCTCATATTTGGTGAAGGTTGGGCAGTACTCCTAGAATCTTGATCATTTTGTGACTTGGTTAGAGGATGAGATTGATAAGTCCTCTTCTTGATCATCCACTCCTATGTCCTAGCCAAAACATTAGCAGTCCTTGCTTCAAGAGTTTTTGTTTCCTTATTTCTCTAATCTATGATGGGAATAGGGTGATACTCCATCAACTTAGTATAAACTGGGTCTACCATATCAGACTCATCATCTCAATGTCTTACAAATCTGAGTTTAGACCATAGATAATGATTTTTTTCTAAAAATAATCTCATCCAACTTCTTTTTTTGATTTCATATTCATCAAAATAATCAGCCCAATAGTCCTCAAGACTAGGCTGGTGAAAGAAGTTAGGACTTAATTTTAAATTGTTCTTGACATAATATTTAAGATCAAAAGGAAAATGTTCATCATATGAGTGTAAATTATATTAGGATAACTCCCTCTCAATATTTAAAACATCATACATGGATTGGCATGTGCAGGGACAAAAAACAATAGGAAAATGAGTGTTCGCTCTTCTCCTTTCTTGACATATCTTGTTTACATATCTCAATTGTCTACACACTTCAATCACAATCAATTTTTCTTCAAGGTACCTTGGGATTTTAATGGGAAAACCAATGAAACCTCCAACTCTTATGTAGGAAAACCTTTGGAATTGGATCAAGTGACTACCATAAAATTTCACAAATTGTATAGCTTCAGGTGATAGTCGCATTCCAATATGCCCTTTCAATTCTCTATCCATACTCATAGTGAAAGTATCTGTTATCCTTCTGAAATGAAGGAAACTTTTATGAAGCTACAACTTATCAAGGTAGTCATAAATGGACACCTTTTCAGGAGGGAGATCACTTAGTCTCAATCTAGTCCAGGGTCTTGTACTAGCAATGGCGTAGATTAAATACACAGACATATAAAATAATATTTTTAAACTAAAGAAAGTAACCAAATAGTGCATACGGTCATTGATAATTTCTTCCTAGTCAAGAAATTGTCACCATGTTAATATAATCTGGATGAAGAAGTACATCCATTCCTCAAACCCGTGTACATCATCATTTCCCCTCACTCTATATAGCAGTACCACAATATCAACTACTTCCTCTACAAAATGATTTCTATGTAGCTTCTGGGAAAATTGAGACCTACCCTGTTTAGGCTTTGCCAACCAATTCTTTATCATTTAATTTTTGTAGATTCTCTTTTTAGTAGAAAACTCAATATGAGAATTCATCATGGTCAAGGTTGATTAATTACCTTTTTTCTAGCAGCTTCAAACATGATGCAAAAGTGGATTTCTGAATTTCAACCACCAACGAGTTATCCTCTACTAATTTATCATGTCTGCGAATTATAATGTCTGATGCATTCTAGAATAAGTTCAGGACATTGTACTACTATAGGGATGGCAGCAATTTCAACTAATTTTTTGTTAATCACCCTCTTAGTGATGGGCAGTGGGTTTGGATTATTAAATTTATCTTTTAGCTCACTTAAATTCACAGGCCCTAAATGGGTATCCCCAATCTCGGGTCTATCATAAGTTAGCCCAGATATATACTCACAACCCATGCACTTGAGCATAGAAATGACTATAAATTTAGGACTCAAACAAGAGTATGTTCAAGAAAACTGCAATGTGAAAAGAATTATCATAGATAGATAGAATTTGAAGAGGATTGATATTGCAAATACCTCTAATGTTGAATTTTGTAGTTGAAAATTTGTGTCGATATGTTTGGTCGATTCCATTCTCAAAAAATAAAAAACACAATGGGAAATGTTTGTCTTTCATCTAAAAATTTCTGTAAAAAACCATAGAAAGCATGTGAGTAGATGAGCATTAAATATCACTTCATTATTGTATGGGCACGTGTCAATTTTCACATCACTATTTTATTGCAATCACTTTTCAAAAATTTGAAAAGAAATGGCTAAGGGGTGGAAAAGTGGAAAGTTCGATGAACTTTACAAAAGCGTGTTAGAGTTCACCCTTAGCTAAGAAACACTACTTGGTCAAAGGAATATTGATTTAAACAAGACTTGCTCAAGGAGGGGAAATGGGAAGCTAGACTAACTTCACAAAACACCACCTATATGAAATTAACTTGTGAAAAGACAAAGGCCAACGCGGGAAGTTAGACAAACTAATGAAAAAACCACCTAAGTTCACAAAATTGTGCAAAACACTGCCCGACATAGGACTTAGCCATTTTTTTGGATAGGATGAAGGACCTATTGGAAAACATAGCAGAAATGTGAGGTAACAATCTCAAAATCCACCACATAGAATTTGAATTTAGGACCTTGAAATTCTACCAAAAACATGTTTAAACTTGGGTATATGAACTAAAAGGGGACCCATTCACCCATGGGAAAATAGGTCTTGACCTAAAATCTTAGGACCTAAGTTATGTCGGGGGCATTAAAATGATTAATAGAATTTATTCAATGCGGGTTATATTGTTAGGAAATAAAAAAAATAGGCCTTGGGATGCATAATAAAGGGTATTAGGGGCCCATTAATGAGGTTTTAAAAATGTATATAGGCAAGGTCACTAAAATAGGTCCAAACTAATTGTGAAATTGTTCTTTCACTTAGAAAGGAGTACAATTTTGTACACTACATTTAGCCATATGACACTACATGCATATGGAGGCTAAAGGAATTCGAATAAAAATGATACTCATATGGATTCATTCATAAATAGGGAGAATGAAGCCCATAATGTAGCCATCTGCAAAACCACAATGTTAGGAACCACATCCCACAACACCAATCCATTAGTTGTTCAAAATTCCTCTTATCAAACCTCTACAAAGAATTGAATTCGAGGGTAGATGTATGCCCCTCTCAGATTTTTATTGCTTTACAAAGGAGGAATCAAGGAGGCCATGAAACCTCATCAAATTACTTGGTTTTTATGATGTGAATTCTTACAATAGGGTATTATATTTACAACAACAACATTGATAGGTGTTATATTAGATCAAGGATGAAATCATGAATCCAACACAAAAAACGACATTAAAAATAGAGTTCACTAGCACCCAATATGTTGATTTGAATAAAATGTACTATTAAATATACTTTTCTTTTAATATATATGACTGAAAATGATACTTTTCTCTATCATTTTTACATTGCAATTTACCTTCGTGTAGAGTGATTGAAGATTCCTAGCAAACAAGTGTACAAGCCTCTATGACTAGACATTTTTCATGACAAGATGACATGGGATGACCTCTAGCATATGGTGAGTGGATTTTTGTCTTCTTTATCTTAGCATGTGATGCTTATGGCCCTAGTAGAGAGGTAGTACATAGATATATGCACCTTTCACCTTTCTAGAGGTGAGACGACTATTACACTAGAGGAAATTCAGTGCATCTTGAGGTTACCTATCTGGAGAAAGATTGTCCATTAGGTAGATGAGTAAACACCTAAGGAGATGCAAGTTGATATTCACTATTGTCTAGGTCGACCCATCTAAGAGGTGAGTATCAAACCCACATCGAGCTTAGATGGCTGCTATACACATGGTCACCACTATTAAGGCACATTATGATAGTCACTACAACACTAGCACTTGTTCCTGAGGGGCGAGGCACACACTTAGATGGAGGAATAGTCCACATCATCTAAGATATATAGGCACATTGGAGTGTATATGCATGGTGTTGCAGTATGCTGGCACATTTTTACTATGATCTTGGGCACTTCATTTACACAGAGCTAGATATCATAGTACATTGTATTCTCTTATAGGTGTGGTGCTTTCGAACATCACATGTACCAGGCTAGTATGGTGTTTAGCCATAGTGGCCATGGGATTTCCATGAGCCTATAGCCACTCTTTGAGACGTTCCTAGTAGGATGGAGATTTGTTACACTGGTACATCAAATTAAACCAATTAGATGAGGATGACATATTATGGAGACTGTATCTTATGATACCCTGGTGGATAGATGAGAGATGCTAGCTGGTGAGGATGCAACAAGATTTATTCATAATCAGGAGACATGATTGCATAGTGAGACCCTTCTACTATGATCATGTTATGAAATATTTTGGATAGATTTAGGTTCTATCGAGGCCTCAACCAGGTATCTATGGTCAACAAAAAGTGTTGCCAGGCCTGAAGACACTCATCACCTCACCATTAATGATGTGGACTATAGTGATTCAGAGGAAAAGGACCATGAGATGCCTCAATAACGGATGTCGATGATGAAGGTGCCACAATAGCCTATGAGCAGTGGTGGGTTGGAGCACAACTAGATCATGTCTTTCCTAGGCATCCATGACCTCTCCCAAGGTGGAGAGATGATAGGGAAAATGAGGAGATTTACGGGGATTTAGATAATGAGGAAATAGTACTTGATATATTTTTGGATGAGGAGGAGGATGTCTAGTTGATGAATGATGATCCTGATAAGTTATATGAGGCCCTAGCTGGCCCCAAGAGAAGGGATTCACCTCCTAGGTGACTCACTAGAGCCCAGTTAGCTGCTATAGTAGGGATCATCATTCATGACTATGGGGAGGCTAGTAGTACTGGACCATCCACACTTCGTACACAAGATGGATCCATTTTTTAACAACTATAACCTAATTGGCAAGCTAGAAACCCAAGTGATGATGTATTATTTATTCTTTTATTATTCTTTTATGCGTATGCATATGATTTATATATATCAGGATGTGTACTGATATATTTCATGTTTTTCATCTTGCAGGGTCCACACGAGATTGGTGTGATCTCTATCAGTGGGTGACTATGGAGATGGTGCCTCCTCTGCCCCCACTTGAGGATATACCTCCAGAGTACATGCCCCTACCTTCTATGGGGCAACATGCAGATCTCTTCAAGCCTATTGCAAGATTGAGGGAAACATTTGAGAGCCTAACCAGATGCATTGACCTAGCTAAGTCTAGGGAGGAGTGAGTTGTAGGACAGGTTTCAACACTACATGCGGCATATGATGAGCTCCAAGCATATCAAGCTACAATAGATAGTGGGAAAAAGGCCATCCTATGGTCAAAGATCTTGAGGCTAAAGAGGGAGATGTCTAGGCTGTAGGTAGAGAGAGATCGCATAGAGCGGGAGTGCATTGAGGCACTCATATAGGAGGCTAGAGAGTTTGGAGAGGTGTAGGGCCTATAGATAGCTATGAGATCTATTGTGTAGTCTCACAACACACCCCAAGTGAAAACTAACACTTATGGTAGGTGCTAGCTAGTTTGAAAGATCACCGAAAGTGAAAAGCAAAGAGAAATATTTTTGAAAGAGTACTTCATAATTCAAGTGTTCTAGGTACTAGGTACTGGGAACCTGAAATGTTAGAAATGCAAAAGGTAATCCAAGTGTTAGGAAAAATATTCTTGTCTAAGATTCGAGGTCCAGTAAAGATGCAACTTCCAATAAAACCAAAGTCTAAGAAAATCATAGGTAAAGCGGAATACCGAGTACCGAGTAGCAGTTAACAATACGAAGCAAAGTTATAAATTTTAAGGTTATCTAAGAGGTCTAATGGTCTGGTGATCCAATACAAAGGATGGTTACACAAGAATTTTTGATTTTCTTGAAAGAATTTTATTTATAATGGAATTGCATGATAACGAATGAATGTTGGTTTTATTTACATGAAATTTTTATACATGTTTTTTTTTTAAAAAGGGGATTTAATAGATGGAATTTGTGATTGCAGGAGAAGCATATTGCGATGCAGAGTTCAAGTATGGACGGTTAGGAAAATTTGAACCATGGATAGATTCATATCTAGATTGGGTTGCCTAATTCAAGGAGTTATATGTAGAGGGGCTTAAATCCACCAGAATGTTAGGATCGCGGTAATTCTTATTTGGTGACAAAAAGTGCCAACCTTCGAGGAAGCTCATTCCTAAGAGAAGAAAGCCTGAGGCAGAACATAAGTGTAGGAACAAGATGATGAATTAATCATTTTGAATGTATGGGAAGGTTCCTACACACTATCCTAATTCAATTTATTAGCCTATTGATAATAAAAGATGAAAACCCCGAAGGAATTCAACGTGTAGATGAAGGTTGACCTTTGTTGACTTCATTTGCAAATCTCTTTATAATCACCACAATCCATGTGCCTTGATGTGATTCATCCCTTATATTTTCTCTCATGAATTTTTCTTATCCTACCCGTGTCTTACTTCTATGAAAGGCCAGGGGTCCCTTTTTTAAGTTAAGGTCAAAATTTGTGGATGTCGAAAGAGCCAAAGCTTCTTTAAGTTTTGTTATTTTTTCCTTTTTTCTGAATCATTCTAGACTAAAGCCTTGTATGCACATAGAATTTAATCAATATTGAAGCCAATTTTATAACTACCTATCTCATGGGGCGGGTGCATGAAGATGGGTAGCCAATTTGTGGACAACTTTTTAAAAAAAAATGAAAACCCATAACACGCTCGCGTTATGGGTTTTCAAAACTTTTTAAAAAAGTTGTCCACAAGCTGGCTACCATGACCACCACAATTCCATAACATGAGTGTTTTATAATGCTCTCGTGTTATGGCATGTTAAAATAAAAAAATGATGTCAAAATTCATTTTCATTTGTGATTATTTTTTTCTTGTTGCCCATGGCCAAAAACCCTAGAATTATGTGCTCGTGTTCTAGGAGGAGCGTTTTTGAAAAAATATTCATCAACAGTTGTTGATTCATCACTAGGATGCTGCCATGTCAACGAGGAGGTCAAAGAGGTAAGGATTTTTTTTTTTTAATTTTGTTAGTTTTAGGTTGTATTTGATATTTATTTTTTGAATTTGTAGGAGAAGTTAATCAACCTAGAAACCCTCCTCAAAATCCACAGCAAGAGAAAAATCCTCAAAAAGAATATCCTTAGCAACAAAATCCTTTACCACAACAACAACCTCCTCCACCAATCCCTCAATACCCTCCTAGAACTCTACAAAATTTAATGGGTGAAATTGAGAACAACAAAAAACAAATTGAGGATTTAATCATGAGGTTGAACAATCCAAATGGTTCAACTGCAGAAAGAAAGACCCTGACAACTTCACTACAAGATATGTTAAAAAATGTAGATTCAATTAGAAAAAAATTATTTGGTTGGTAGGATAGGAGGCAAGTGGCTATGACTTTTTACCAAGATAAATTATCATATAAAGAAGTAAGAGATTATAAAATTACAAAATTAGATTTGTGTGCACTATTCACTGACCCATGGTCAAATGGAAATCTCTCCCTCAATGCAAAGAGGTTTCCTATTCATTGGTGCCACCACCACGAGATTACAAAATATTTTTGGGATAGGTAGTACATGGTTTTTGATGACCCACCATGCAACAATTGTGAAGTCCCACAATATTTCCTCGGGAAACTATAGGCTAAGTTCATCGTGAACAAAATCCCAAATTATTTTGATATGAGGGACTTCTAGGGGAGAGGTGGCGGGTCGGCACAAGATAGATCCGGTGGACATCAAGCGAGATGACCTCTCACTAGGCCGCCTCATGAGCACATCATCATCCCTTCTATTGTGAAGGAGAGTGCTAATGTAGAGACTCTACAAGCCATCAACTCTTTGATGTAGAGTTTCATCTATCATGCTATCCCTCTTATATAGTGCCATCTAGGGGACTCTTTGACAAGTGGGCTTCGATCCCATGTGTTTCAATATTACGGGGTGACTTGTTCATATGACCCCATCAACACTCAGGAGGCTGTTGTGTAGGATTTGTCTGTAGCTATGGAGATGGAGAGGGAAACTAACATTTTGCATGACGTGTATGGCATTGATACTTAGGTAAAAGTTAGCATGTTCATTAAATTTAATTTATTAAATTTTCATTTTGAAATGCAAGATTCACTAATTTAGTTATATGATTTTAATAAACTTGCAAGGTCACAGTGTTGATATAGGATACAACGTCCCTACACCTACTTATCTCTGTAGTACACCTATCAGTGGGGTATGTAACTAGTAAACAATTATAAATTTATTACATGTTAATAGCATTATTTTGTGAATGGTATTTTAATATGTGATTTTGGATGTTGAATAGGCTAATATTGGAGGTTTCAAGGGAACACCTCTCGATGCCAGTGGATTTAGTCAAACCTTCACACAGTTAACAGAATAAAGAGTTTAACTAATAAATTCTACTTAATATATTTGTGTATTTTATATTCATATCATTGATTATGTTTCATTGCAAATCATTCAAAATCAAATCATTGCTTCACATTCCATAACTAATAACTAGATTTTGATAGATGACAAAATTTCAACTACAATATAGCTGTTTAGAAAGCCAACATAAGTAGTGATGCAATTACTTCACATAGCATAAGTCTAGGAGCAACTTCCAATTGTATTTTCTTGTCATGGCATTCCATGAGAACACATTTTACTAAGGCATCTTTTCAAATAGTTCATTACCTTGTCTATGCTCCAAACTAGGCACCCATTATGGCCTGCTCTCACATATTTGAAACTCACTTGTAACTCTTTTGGAGCAACTATCCCAAATCTAGCTTTTAACTCTGAATTAGGCCACAATTAGACCACTTTTTCAAAGAGACACCTCTCCAAACACACAACCAATTCTTGAAACCTCCAAATAGTCAAAAAGACAGCCAAGAAAACCTCAAATTATTCAACTTTTAGGTCTCCTCTCACTCATTTAGACCCCTTTTCATAAAACCCTCACTTTCCTTGCAATCAATTAGGGCTTATTGAAACTATTATGCCCTGACCTCTCACAAGATTATAATCACTTTAATCAGGATTATTCATGCATTTATTTAGTCATTCCATCCTCAAATAGTGCTGCCTCAAAGATCTATATACACTTCCTTCACAAAATCACTCTTTTTCACTAGTTTTCACCCTCTTTCACCTATGGTTTCTCACTTATTCACTTCTCTGCCCACTTAAAACCTCTTAGATATTCTAAATACCCTCCAATTCATCTACTCTCATAGTTTTTAGGGGATTCTATCCACTTCTAAACCCCTATCCTCTTTTCACTCACTCTAGCCTTGTTTAAAAGGCACCAAAATTGGTTTTTCACTAGGGCAGCGAGGAGAACTCACACAAAAACTTCACCAAACCAATTCCTTACCTTCTACATAGGTAATCCTACTTCAGACTGGTCCATTCCACCAAGATACAGTTGCTATAGAAAGGTGGAATATAATTTTTAGTTCATTTGGGCAATCAAACCCTTAGCCTCTTTTTCTGACCGCCTAGAGAAATCAGGCCACCAAAATCTGAAACTCAATATAAAACACTCAAATTAGTTTTAAATTGATGCCAACACCTAACTTATTCAATTCACACACATTATAGATGCACTACCACCTGCATAGAACTGTACACTGGCAGATGATGGAGGAAAACATAGAAAATAGCAATATAACAATGATATTTTATTAGTTTTCTCCTTCAAAATGCTTCAACAATAGCTAACAATGATGAATCACATCTTTTAAACACTTTCCCAATCATTTCAACTTCCTAAGCACCTAATAATTCCTCTACAACTACCTAGAATTTTCATATTCCTCCACTTGGCACCTTTTTACATTTTTACAACATTGATTAACAACTTTTGTTAAGATTCTGCAACCTTACAATTTATGCCTAACATGACTACCAAAGACCATTAAAAACTCAAAAATGGCTATTTAAGCCTTATTACATCATGAAAATACCTATACAACCTCAAAATCCTAAATTTTGCTCCTGGAGGCATGCTCTTGTAAAGGTGCACATGCACCACTTTTTCAAATAGCTCACTACCTTTTCTATGATACCACATTTTCCATACATGTCTACCAAAGCATTTTATCAAGCAGTTAATTTCCTCACTGCTATGGCTAAAAGCTTAAAAAAGATGATTTCCAACAAACTATGGATGCTTGGAAAAAATCTATCAAAGCATAATAGTAAGCAATAGCACAGACAAAGCAATTAGTAGGTTGGAAAATACCTCAAAGAAATGCGGTCTCATGGTGATGGAATGTCATTCCATCACCATGAGACCACATTTCTTCGAGGCATTTCTTCAAACACCTCACCACCTTTTATATGATACCACATTTTCCATACATGTGTACCAAATCATTTTATCAAACTACTCACATCCTTTATGCTATGGCTAAAAACCTAAAATAGGTGCTTTCCAACAAAGTATGGATGCTTGGATTTTTTTTTATCAAAGCATAATAATAAGCAATAATACCATAGAGAAGGCAATGAACTATTTGAAAAAATTCTTGAAAGAAATTCAGTCTTATGGTGATGGAATGCCATGACGTGCATTTGTTTGTAATGCCATTCCATCACTACAAGACCCCATTTCTTTGAGGCATTTTTTCAAACAGTTCACTTCCTTCTCTATGCCACCACAACTATCATACATGTCTACAAAATAATTCTATCAAATGGTTCACTAGCTTGCTGCTATGGGTAAAATCCTCAAAACACATGCTTTCAAACAAGATATGGATAGGGAAAATAGTAAGCATGATAGTAAAAAATATATAGTTTAATAAGTACTCAAAATTTTGTTTATTATCTCATACATTATAAGTTCTAACGTGGATCTCTATTGTATTTTTCATGATTGAATAATTTGTTGTTTTATTTTCAGTTGTTACAATTGGAAACACCTCAAAATGTGATGACGGCAATGGAGATCGGTGTTTCATCTGCTATAGAATCCTTGATGGCTTTGATAGGGGAGGTATGAGGCAAATTATTAAATTTAAATTTACATTCATTGTTATAGATGTTAGTTCTAGTGAAAAAGAAAACCATTATTGATTCATGGTTTAATTTCTATCTAGATGGTTTATACAGGGCTTGAACACACCTCAACCTGGGTGTGCAAATATTTCCCTCATGGAGAGTGATCTTTAGATGGCGTTACGTGATTATTTTGTTAAATATATCATCTTTTTATAATATAATTTCTATATATTAATGTCTTTACTTCTTATTTTAACAGATAAAACATCATGAAGAACTAAACACTAGGAGGAGCAGTAGGAGCACTCCTCAAGTGTAGCATAAATGAGTGACAGATGCATCACCATCTGATTGACAAGCAAAGGGAAAGATTTTATTTCAAGGGCATGGAAAGCAATGACTTTTGATTCCAGAGCCTTTTGTTGTATGCCTACATGGTAGTTTTGTACATATTTTGTATTGGATATATTTGACATTGTATACCTATATGGCTATTTTGTACCTATATTTCATACTTATATCGACATATATTGATGTATGCCTACATGGATATTTGGTTAATACAAATATTTTTTATCAATGGTGTCCATATTTTCATTCTAAACTCATGGTTCAATAGATATGAGTTACATGTATTCAAGTGTATACTTTACAACTTGTGTGTATACTTTGTGACTTATGTGTGTTCCAATGTATACTTTGCGACTTACGTGTTTTGATGCATATACCTTGTATTCGTGCATATACTTTGTATTAATTTGTATATACTATGTATTCGTGTGTATACTTCTAGGCTTACACATTTTTGAGTACTTGTGCTTCCCTTATTCACATGTACATGCTTGTCTTATTCACGTGTATACTAATTAATTGGTTAGCCCTAGCATTAATCATTGTTATCCTTCATGGTTTGTCTTAAATATTAATTGATTGATGCTAAAAACCTCTATGTAAAAGAAAAAAACATATTTTCAATTTGTATTACATGAAATGATTCATAAAAAGATTTCAAAAAGTATCCTTGATATTACAAAGAGATGTGTTTATACACTTCAATTATGCAGTCACCCTTTGGTTCTTTCAAAGAAAAATCTGCATATGCCATTGTTACACTGCATAGGTAAACAATATTTTGTATTGTGGAGCTATATTAAGCTACCACTCTCAAGACCAATGTAACAATGGTACAAAATAGTGTTTGAGACTACAAGAAGACATCAAAATGGCTAGTGTACTAAACAAATTCTTATGATTTCTGAAGAATGCTGATAACTCTACTCAGTTTGCATTTTTTTTCAAAATCATACAAATTGAAACCTAGCATCAATAGAATATGTATATCAAGCTAACACAATTCAAGTTTCAACAATGAATATTTATCATTCAAGTTTATGGTGGTTTTGTTGTTTATATGATGTTATGTGATATTATAATCCTAATTCATGCTTCTAGGCTGCATATATATATATTGTTTTTACATGTTTTTTGTACTAACAAACCCAAAACGAACCGAACCCCCCTCCAAAAACGTTTTGGCTGAACTGACGAACCGAACCCCCAACTCAAACCCGAACTGATGTAGACAAGGTGGAGAGATACAATATATAACCCAATTTGATCCAATTCACACAAGGAAATAACTTTCAAATCACATTTCACCCAAACTGTCCCTAGATAACAACCATAGGCTTCAAGCCTTCAACATTCATCAAATGGACCTATCTTTTGGAGAAGGATATACCAAGGTCAACCAAACATGAATAAAGGTTCACCATAGACCCCAAACCATAATCCCAAAATGTTCCAAGTGATTTCCTCACAACATTATGGAAAACCAATAAATCACCTTATTTTTAGGCTAAAAAATGGCCCATTTTACAAAGGAATTCCTTCACAAACTCCTTCCCTTCACTCAAACACTTAAAAAAATTCCTTAATTATGAATCAAAACACCAAATTTTCAAGATTATAGGTCACTCTAAGGTCTCTTTATCACCAAACTCTCAAACCCTCATTTTTAATATAGCTCAAACCATGCTTCCAAGGTTCCTACAAACATACCAATGCATAAAAAACCCCAAATATAGCTTGCACATGCTCAAATAACTCATACATAGGTTATCCAATCAGAAATTCATCAAAACCATGCTTTAGTTGCTTAATTTCACAAGGAAAACAACATTTTCCAGCCCGAGGGCTCCACCCATTCACTAGTAATTCAGTTCCACAAAATATTGGACATGTTAAAAATATATTTTACATGTTAGAGGACCCATTATACAAGGTACAGTAAACACAAAAAGTGGAATGGGTCAGTTTATCATTTTTGAAGACCCTCAACCCACAAATCTGGAAAAAATAGGGAGCAACAATAAAAATTGAATAACTTTCACAAAACAAGGAGTTAGACCCTCAAATTTGAATAAAATTAAATCTAACTCATAGGACCACAACTTCCAAAATGTTTCAGAGAATTTGGATTCCATACAGATCCGTACCACAACAAAAAATAGAGAAAAACTAGTAATTTTCTGGAAAACAGTATTTTTATTGATTAAAAAGGTCCACAAATCTCCAACCAACTCCTCCTTCGAGCCATTGAAGGTTCCTATACATGTTTTGGTTGTATTCCAACTTCATCGAACCCCTATACCTGATTTTTTATCATTAAGACCTTCTAATCTTCGTTAAGTTGCATTTTAAGACAAATTACATATGACAATATTCCATAAACTTTGCAACTTTTTAATTTTGACACTTAAAAACTCCTAAATCACTCAACCACCTCCAGTTATCCCTATTACAACCTTTTAGACCTCAATATTTCATATTTACATCCAAATTCAAGGATTTTCCTTCAAAATGCTACAAATTCAAATACTGACAATTTTGTAGCAAGAATGCATTTTTTGCACATTTGACCACCAAGACTTAAAACTCAACCTAATACACCTTAAATGGTCTTGATTGACCTTATTTAGAATTAATAAACCTAAAAAATCTTGATCTAACCCATTGACCACCAATCAAGAACTCATACCACATTGATCCCCACAGAGAAAAAACTCATACCACATGAGTTGATGTAGATACCAAGTTCTCCAAGATTATATCAATTTCCTTTGTGTTTAAAATTCTCTCCACTGATCCACTGTTGAGAAATGTGGAAACTACCCTGCATAAATGCTTTCTTTTGCATTTGAAAGTGGTTCATCTCTTACATTCAAACCTGTCAGTGGTTTGTCATCAGTCCTATACCCAGAACTTGATGAGACTCCTTTACCAATACTTGAAACAAATGTCTTCATCCCTGCACACAAACAATTTTTAGTCATTCCATAATTTTTTTACATATTTTCCTTATTCTCATGCCTACAATTGTCCCCAATGCTCTACCCAATCTGCTTATCCATCACTATCATCTCTTTTACTATCTTGTCAATTTTTTGTACCACTATTTTGTCCTTACATTTCATTGTATTCACTATACCAGAAGACACCACTTTCCCTCTAATATTATTCTCCACCAAAGGACACACCAATTTCCCTACCAGCACATTTTTTGTCCAATTAACTATCAACAAATCTGAAAAAACTTTTCTATCTACTATCAAAACATTATCAGTCCTTGAACTACTTGCAACACTTTCCTTTTTATCTTTCTTCACAACACTGATTGGTGCTTTTATCCCACACATGAACACCTTGGCTTTACCTTTGACATCTTCTACAAGAGGAGTTAAAAAAAAAAAGAACAACCATCCTTCATTATGGTGTAAGTATTTTCCCTACCACTATGCATGGCTTGCTTATCATATTGTCAAGGTCTACCTAGGAGTAGATGAAAACAATACATAGGTATGACATCACAAATAACACTATCCCTATAGCCTCCAATCTGGAAATCTACCACAACCTTTTCATTCACTAGCAAAGACTGTTCATCACTTAACCATGAAACTTTTTAAGGAAATTCATGAGGCATTATTTTCAAATTCAACTTATTCACCATCTTAGTAGACATAGTGTTTTCAGTTGAACCAAAATCACTGACAACCCTACATACCTTGTTCTTGCATTTACAAGTAGTCTTGAAGAGGATCTTTCTTTGCAAAGGTCCCACCTCTTTGGAGGTCTTCAAAAAAAAAAATTGCACCATCAAAGCTTCTCCAACTTCAGGGTCTATAACATGGCTTGGTGAACTAACACTTTCCTCCTCATCCTCTTACATAATTTGAACTCTCTTCTCACCTTTACTTCCACTTGATGAAGCACCAAAATTCTTTGGACACTTGTAGGATGGATGGCCAAATTCATTGCAAGTATAGCATCTACCTGAAAACACATTGGAACTCATACCTCCTCCAAATCTACCTCTTGTGCCTCTCCATCAACCTTTGAAATTATATTGCTCTTGTCCCTTCATGGAAGCTTCTTGATTGTCATTGTTTGGCTTTGAATTAGGCATAGATCCTCTACCTCTTGATTTATTACCTCTGCCTCTAACTGCATTGTCTTATATTCTCTTCATTTTCTCCTCCACCCTGATTGCCATTTGGTAGCATTCCTCTGCATTCCTAGGGTTAGCCAAAACCAATTCATCTTTTATGTTAAACCTCAAACTACCCATATACCTAGAAAATTTGTCATCATCATTCTCATGATGACCAGACCTAAAACTTAATTTATAGAAATCTTCAGTATAAGACTAAATGTCCATTTTCTTTTTCCTTAAACCTTGCAATTTCTTAAACATTTGAACTTGATGATCCTTGGGTAAGAATTTACCTTTGAGTTTTGATACCATCTTGTCCCATGAGGTAATTTTGGACTTTCCTTGCTTCCTTCTCTCTAATTGAAGATAATCCCACCATACCAAAGCATGGCCTTGCAACTTTGTCTTGGCAATCTTTACCCGCTGGTCCTTAGGAACCTCATCACACTCAAAATGGTTATCTATTGCAGCAATCCAATCAAGTAACTCTTCATCATTTAAACTCCCACCATACTTTTGAACATCAATCTTTACCTTATGCTTGCCATTCTTAAATGTCTTCAAGAGCTTCACAATTCTTTGAATCTCAGGGTCAAGCTCTTCCTCCATATATTCAAACTCTTCATCTTACTCACTCTCTTCCACATCCCTTATTTTGTTTGTCTCCAAGAATATAATTCTTTCCTCCAACTCTTTGATCTCTCTAGAATGTCTTTCTTTCATCTCCTTCATCTCTTTATCCATATATTTGTTCTTTGGAGGCATCTTTTAATACTGAACTCTTTACTTCTTCCTTGCTCTTCACAACCTACAAAATTCAAATAAAACCTACTCCCTAATGCTCTGATACTATTTTGATGTAGATAAGGTGGAGAGATACAATATCCAACCCAATTTTATCCAATTCACAGAAGGAAAAACTTTCAAATCACATTTCACCCAAACTATCCCTAGACAACAACCATAGGCTTCTAGCCTTCAACATTCATCAAATGGACCTATCTTTTGGAGAAGGTTGTACCAAGGCCAACCAAAGATGAATAAAGGTTCACCACAGACCCCAAACCACAATCCCAAAATGTTCCAAGTGATTTCCTCATAGCATTATGGAAAACCAATAAATCACCCTATTTTTAGGCTCCAAAATGACCCATTTTACAAAGGAAGTCCTTCACAGAATCCTGCCCTTCACTCAAACACTTAAAAAATTCATTTATTATGAATCAAAACACCATATTTTCAAGGTTGTACATCACTCTAACGTCTCTTTATCACCAAACTCTCAAACCCTCATTTTCAATGCCCAAACCAAAGGTTTTTTTGAAAATCATGCTTCCAAGGTTCCTACAAACATACCAATGCATAAAAACACCCCAAATATAGCTTTCAAATGCTCAATGAACTCATACATAGGTTATCCAATCAGAAATTCATCAAAATCGTGCTTTAGTTGCTTAATTTCACAAGGAAAACAATATTTTCCAGCCCTAGGGCTCCACCCATTCACTAGTAATTCACTTCCACAATACCTTGGACATGTTAAAAATATATTTTACATGTTAGATGACCCATTCCATAAGGTATAGTAAACACAAAAAGTGGAATGGGTCAGCTTATCATTTTTGAAGACCCTCAACTCACAAATTTGGAAAAAATAGGGAACAACAATAAAAATTGAATAAATTTCACAAAACAAGGAGTTAGACCATAAAATTTGAAGAAAATTAAAGATAACTCATAGTACCACAACTTCCAAAAAATTTAGATCATTTGGAGTCTGTAAAAATTCATACCACAACACAAAATAGAGAAAAACTAGTAATTTTCTGGAAAACAGTGTTTTTTATTAATTAAAAAGGTCCACAAATATCCAACCAACTCCTCCTTCAAGCCATTGAAGGTTCTTATACATTTTTTGGTTGCATTCAAACTTCCTCCAATTCCTATAACTGATTTTTGATCATTAAGACCTTCTAATCTTCATTAAGTTGCATTTTAAGACAAATTACATATGACAATATTACATAAACTTTGCAACTTTTTAATTTTGACACCTAAAAAATCCTAAATCACTCTAACACCTCCAATTCTCCCTATTAAAACCTCTTAGACCTCAATCTTGCACATTTACATCCAAATTCAAGGATTTTCCTTCAAAATGCTACAAAATTCAAATATTGAAAATTTTGTAGCAAGAATGCATTTTTTGCACATTTGACCACCAAGACTTAAAAAACAACCAAATACACCTTAAATGGTCTTGATTGACCTTATTTAGCATTAATAAACTTGAAACATCTTGATCTAACCCATTGACCACCTATCAACCTTCAAAAAGTGAAATTTTACAACTAGGAGACTAGGTGCTCCTGCACCACAAACCTCATACAACCTCAAAACCTTTTCCAACACTCTTCATTCTTCCTGCATAAACTTAATTGACCACAAAATTATTCTTCCCCTTGACTTTACCCACTTTTACTCCCTCAAACCTCTCTTTTTCATTTAAAACTCCTCTTTTCCCAACTAGGGAATCATGCCATAACATACTTTTGACATCCCCTATGCTTGCAGACTATTTGAACACATCAAACTCCACAGCCTCACTCTATTTCCAACCTATTATAACTTATTCTCAAGCAATTTCTTCTTTTCACCTCTTCTATCCTTTCTTTTAAGGACTAAATTCTGAATTTTCAATAGGGGCAACATTAGTAATCTCTTCCAATGCCTTTACCAATGTTATTTTCTTATTCCTAGTCCCTATATTACTTATATTAGGCCCATTCCACCGAGACATAGCCTGAACAATAGGTGGAATGGCCTATTTCAACATATTACACTCAAACCCTTGTATAAGCAAGTTCAGATCTGTTTCAAAAATCTAATTCTAAGTTGCTTAGAACTTAATAAAATTCCAAAATAATGGATTCTAATCAAAGCTAAAACAATTCTACAACAGATTCAGATCATCTTAGAGAAAAATCCTTCTGTAAGGACCCATACATAGGCTCGAAATGAATAAAAGGCATAGAAATTAACAAAGAAACATAAATATTTGATTGCTCTTATCCTTTAAAATCTTCAACAACCACTAACTTCAAGTTTCCAATGATCATTTGCTTTTTTTGTGGAAAACTCAGACTTCTCAACTGTTGTGTGTATGTTTCTCTTTTTGATTTTTTTTCATGCCATCATAAGGGATCAAGCTAGTTAAACGTAGCTCAGGGCAATACCATGTGTTTGGGTGCAAGAGATGACCATGCCTAGCCTAAATGTACCTATTGAGAAATGTTGGAGCAATTGTTTTGGTCACACAAGCTACAGAACGAAAGTTGCACCACTTTGCGAATTTCAACTACTTGCATTTGACAACATTTTCCCCAAGTGAAAATTTGTCACCATAAGAAAATGCCTCTGAGATAGAAAAATCAGAGAGACATTATTGTAGAGGGGCCCAACATGATGTCATAGGATCACATGAGAAGTTTATTAGCATCATGGTATCCGCGTAACAACATGCTAAAATTTGTAACCATTTTGCACTTTGGACCCTTAAGGGATCGATCTGGTTGAACATAGCTCAGAGCGATTCCGCGTGTTTTGGTATGAAAGAGGATCATTCCTATCATAAACATATCTATTCAGATGTGCTAGAACACTCTATTTGGTCACATGAGCTGCAGAATGAAAGTTGCACCACTTTGCAACTTTCAACTCCTTGCATTTGACAACTTTTTCCCCAAGTGAAAATTTTCCAGCACGAAAAATGCCTCTGAGATAGAAAAAAATGAGAGATATTATTTTAGAGGGGCCAAACACAATCCCATAGGATCAAACAATAATTTTCTAAGCATCATGGTATCCGAGTAACAAGATGCTAAATTTTGCAACCATTTTTCACTTTGGACCCTCAAGGGATTGATCTGATTGAACGTAGCTCAGAGAAATTTCGCATGTTTGGGTGCAAAAGAGAACCATGCCTAGCATAAAAATACCTATTCATATTCATTCGAATAGTTTGTTTGGTCACACAAGTTGCAGAATGAAAGTTGCACCACTTTGCAACTTTGCACTGCTTGCATTTGACACTTTTTCCATCAAGTCAAAACTGGACACCACGGGAAAACCACTTTGAGATAAAAAAAAAACCAACAAAGGTTATTGTAGAGGGGCCCAACGTGATATCATAGGTTCAGATGGAGATTTCGTAAGCACCACGGTTTCTGAGTAATACCCCATCAAATATTGCTGCCCTTTTGCACTTTCAACCCTTAAGGGATCGATTCAGTTGAATGTATCTCAAAGCGATTGTGCTCTCTTTTCAATGGAATTAGGTGGGAAGAAGACTTAACTCCATTTTAGTTTTCATTTGGTTGGATTTCAAGTGATTTTGTGCATTTTAGAAGCCGATTACTGAGGGTCGGTCTGTATACCCTGTTTTAAGGGTTTTGAGTGCATTAAAATTTCATGTTAAGCCTTCCACCCATTGTATGCTTTTGTAACTAGATGGAAATGCTTAGTTAGGGTTATAAAACATGTGTGCAAAGTTTTTTGTGCAAGGGAGGCGAATAGAGGGTTTTTAGGTAATGCCCTAGATGTCTAATGGTGCAATTTTTAGTGAAAAATGGTGGTTTAGTGCTAGGGTTTGAAGAAATATTTAGGGGCATCGATATCTCTTGAACTTTTAAGCTTTTGCAGACCTTTTTGAAGGTGTTTCAAGCTTTGGTTGGCTATGGGAAGGTTTGGATTATGTGTTTTCAATAAATCCTTGCCTAACTTGTGAATGAAGAGGGTTTTGGGGTTTGTTATGTTAGAGGGCTTATCATGCCCTAAAAGTGGTGGAATTGGTGGTTTGGTAGACTCGTTAATGCTACCCATTGGTGGTTTGCACGTGAAAGGAATAATAAAGGGGGGTTGCTTGTTTTGTGAAATTTGATCCAAAAGAGTCTTATGAGGGTTTGATGTATGTTGGAGAAGGCTTAAATGGGTGCCTAAAATGGCGGTTTGTTGCATAGGTTGTTAAGGAATTCTGAGAGTTAAGGTGGGAAAAATAGATCTACAGACCTACAAGAGTAACTAGGTGCAAAGTTGAAAATAAACCAAGATTGAGTTTTGAGGGAAGGAAAGAGGTTGGAATCCTTTTCTATTGTGGAAGTGATTTGATTGCCTCCCTATATTGCTACCAGAATCACTTCCTACCATAATCAATTCAAGTTTACATTTTTTTGCACTTTTTTCACATTGACAACTTTTCAATTTTTGCAATTTTACATCATTTTGACAAATATGCAACATGAATTCTATAATGACCCAGAAACCAACTAACATGACTTATTACATTATAAATTGGTCTAATATGACCTTATTCAATTGAAAAAACTCAAAACACAAAACTAACTTAAGACTTCAATGAACCAAATTTGCTCAATAACCTTGATGCCCCTACACCAAATTTCATTAGTTCAGTAAATCTCATTACAATTAAATCTTATTACAATCCATTAAGTAGTCTATTCTCATAGATATTTTACAATGTCACTCATACATTCAATATTCTCTTATAATGTCTACATCATAGGTGCTCATTATGAGGTTAACTTTAAATGAGTAACTTGAGATTCCCTCACAAAGCTTCACACGCTCTTTTATAATGGCTTCAAATCAGAATTCAGATTTCTCAAGATCATCCAAATAAGGATTTTGCATTTCTTTTTTGGATGAGATTCTCTTTGATGGCTCATAAATCAGCATTTTTTGCAAGGAGAGACCAACAATTTTTAGTACTTTACTTATAGATACACAAAGTAAAAGAAGAAAAAGAAAGAGAATCCAAAAGGGAAATGAAATGAAAATAGATGGAAGGCACTTATAGATAGGAATGGAAGTCTCTCAACTTAGTTACTCTTGGTCATACATCTTCACTATGAGTTCCAAGATATCTATTGCACACAACACCTCTCATGAATAGAATATCTTGAAATTTGAGATGCTCTAATATTTTCTACATAATAGGTGCTCATGATAAGTTTAGTTCTTCAAAAAAATAACTTGAAATTACCTCACCAAGCTTCACACACGCTTTTTTAATGGCTTCAAATCATAATTTAGATTTCTCAAGATCATCAAAATAAGGATGTTGCATTGCTTTTCTGGCTGAGATTCTCTTGGATGGCTCATAAATCTGGATTTTCTTCAAGAGGACACCAATCAATGTTTAGCAGGTTACTTACAAATAGGAAAAGTGAAATAAGATGATAGCATTGGCATCAAACAAATTAATGTGCATACAAGTGTCAAATTAATAAGAACTAATGTGCATATACTTACAAATTAATCCAACGAACCATCCAGGTCTGCTCTACTCTTTATTGTGTCAAGTATTGCCTCATGGTCAGACTCACAGACCTTCCACAAGGTCTTTTTCAAAGGTCTACCAACATATTTGGTCAAACGAACATTGGATGCCACAACAAGGTTTGAGTAATGAATAATCTTACGCTGCATGTCAAGTCCTGAAACAACCAATTTTTAACACTCTTATGTGGGTACCTTCTAAGCCATGTTCCAGTAACCACAACTGAGCCTGTAGGGTATTCGATTCTTTCTCCATCTATAACTAGGGCCTCCAATTTACTTTTTTCCTCAACAAAATGACACAAGTAATAGTGTGTTCCCTCTTCATTGTCTTCATCTGCAATTAAACTGCATAAACATTCCTTACATTGATATTTGCAACAAATCTCTTGAAATTAGTCAACATTATGAATACACTACAAAGTAAGATAATGATATGGAATTTCAACAACTAAGAAAGTATTTATATTACCTAGTTAAACTAGATCTAATATGTGTTCAAAGTCGATCGATGATTCCATCTATGTCAGTTCCAATGTCATCGGAGGGCGATACGTGTGAAGTGGCCTAAGATAACTTGTCAACCATTTGTCAACCCACTCCCCTAACTCACAATCATTCCAGGCCTGCATTGTAAATGAAGAACAAAAGCATGCCATCTTTCATGCATCGATACTCCATGGACCTACATTTGAGCTAAGGAAAGAGTGTAGCTTGCTTGATCCTATTAGTGTAAAATAGTCCTCATATGGTGCAATGTTAGTATCATCCATCAACCAAAAAAATCTATGAATTGAAGACATACCTTCATTACCTAGACCCATTGAAGCATTACACCACTTGACGATTGATCTTGCATCTATCAACTTTGCACTGTATTTATACTTTAACTCTTCTCGTGCTAATGCTCCTTTCATGCATGCTCCTACACCATCATGCTCCCCCTTTCCATGTCCAGCCTCAAAAAAGTTATATATATGTTGAACACCTATAATGGCATGCATCCTGCACAACCAGTAGAACATGCATGAGCTCTCAAACTGTGTTGCATAGTTATCCGATATTATTATATGTCGATTGTATGCTATGCCACTTTGAGCCAAACCACTATAGAAAATCTGGAAGCAACCTTGCATGAACTTTGGAGAATGTGTGTGATCATCACTAATGTAAAAGTGGTACTCCCTCAATACCTTCCTTTGGTCCTCTATACTATTAGATGCATGAGTGAATGCTATGTGCAAAAATATTGAAACCTATGTGGAGTTGTAATATTGTGACTGCACCTCATGTTGTGGTTGTAGAGTGTAGTTCTCTACAAATTCAATCACTAATACTATGTTGCCAACTCAAAAGGTGTCCTTTCATAGTTTGAATTGCATGTCCAACCATTAGGCTCTATGGGTATACATTGCATACTCAGATACTATATTGTCTCAAAACATGGACATAAATTGATACACTAGAATATTCTAAATAACCAAATCACACCTTTTTTCTTGAGACCCATCTTTGTAGCATATGCCACTATTTTATACTTCCCGAACTCTACTATTTTTTGTCCCACCTCATATGTGCTTTGTATATGTTGACATACTAGCATACACTACAATCCACTGCAATGCTCGCATGAACCATCCTAGCATTCTATCCTATAGAATATCTGGCCATCCTCTATTTCACATAATTTTTTTAATAAGAACTCTCTTGAAGATTTTGGTGGGGCTTCTATGCCAGAATCCTTCAAAACATCGTTAGTATGCAAATCTAAACATATAGAATCATAAAAATCGTAATGGTTAGAGAATCAAATATGTATTCTACAACAACAAGTAGTGTGTGTGTGATTTATCTTGACATAAAAATGTTTAAGCATTTCAAAAAATCTCTGAGAAATACTAGTTTGAGAATAATCATTTTGAAATTTATAAAAAAATTGGGTTTGAGTCATATGAAAAAAATGCTTTGGATGTGGCTCATGGTTCCAACTTCCAATTCTCCCTCTTACCACATCCCTTTGATTCGGAGATGGCCTTGTGTTATTTTTCCAATACTCTTCAATTAGTGTTCTCAAGGCTTCAACAACTTCTTTATCTTTTCATGGAAGTCTCCCCGATAATTCCCATAATTCATTTGAATTAGTGCCTTCAATTCTTTGTCGCCTTTGAATGGATTTTGATAATTTTTTTCTACTAATTCCCTTTTTTTCACTCATCTTTCTAATGAGACGAGCTCTCTTTGTTTTACATCTTACCAAAGTTGATGTAGTGACACATCGGGTGACATTACTATCCTTTGAGTGTGAGGTCTTACCCACACTCTCATAAGAATCCATTAGATTATTCACAAAAGTGTGTTCACTTGATGCATTTGATGTTCTCAACCCAAGAATCTTCATGATGTTTCTACACTTTACACCCTGCATCATTTCAACAAATAGTTGACATCTTGTGGTCTCATTTAGCCTTTCAAAGAAGAATTTCCAAATCTTATCAGCATATCTTCTACAAGTGCATGTTGAAATCTTACCTTCCATGTGCTGGAAAATATCATCATCAATATTAATCAAATACTTTGTCTTTCTATGCAAAATTATTGGTGGTGTTCTCCTAGGTACATACATCTCAACATTAGAAATTTCATCAATAATTAATTGAGGTGGGCTAGATTGCATACCTTCAAACGAGGGTGGAGTAGAAGAAATACCTTGAGGTTCATATGGGGATGATGGCATACCTTCTTCGTCAAATTTGAGTGATGATGTACTCTCAACTTGAGATGTGTTGGATGGTGTCCAACAATATTCACTTGCAGTAGATGGTGTCCCTCCATATTCACTTGTGGTTGATGGTGTCCCTCCATATTCGCTTGTGCTTAATATTGTGCCTTCATATTCACTTGTCGTAGAGGGTGTGTCTCCAACTGTGGTATCTAAATCTATCTTACCATGATGGTTTTACATTCATGCCTTTTGTGATTCCAATTCCTTTTCTCTTTTTGACGGTTGAGGTTCCTCTTCAATTGGATTTTTTTTTCAATCGTTTCCAATTTCTTCTTTTCACGATATGCTTTCACCTGAACTCTCTCCTTTTCTTTGAAGGTTTCATTCTCTTCGTCTGTTAGTTTCTTCTTTGTTCATTTCTTTGGCATGGAAAATAATTTTACCTATAGCATGGTAATGAGATGAATATTAGTTCCTCAAAAATTTATCCATTCAAGTAAATCAATATATATTTTATTCAAGGCTTCATAAAGAATACTTACAATCATCTTGTATAAGAGTATTTCTAGCATAGACAAATGTCACATGATTTTTTTCAATGGAATGCCTTAAAGAAATATGGTAATGTGGCATTCCATAATTTCAAGATAGGATCAAAATGGAAGCATGGAAAATCATAAAAATTTCAACTTATTTCATATATATATGTATACAAAATGTGGAAGCATACATGGTCCGGGAGCACCATTGAATGAAAATTGTCAATTCAAGAAGTTCTTGTCTAGGCTTTAGGATTTTTGAATTTTTGCATTAAATAAGGTCAATAAGACCATTTTCCATTGTAATGAGTCATTTTTTATGTTTCCTAGGTGTTTAGAAGGTTTGGATTTCAAAATTGCAAAAAACATTGGTAAGTTGCCAATTGTGCAAAAGGGCAAAATTGTAAAGTTGTAAAAAGAAGATTTTGAGGAAGGAAAAAGGTCATACCATTTTAAATGTAAGCTGAAGGCATTAGGATAGTTATTTTTGTGGGAAAAATCATATATATTCTAGAGAACATTGATGCAAATATCGATTTAGAAGATTTGAAGGAAGATTGAATTGAAAAATCATTGTTTTTTCAGATTTTTTATATTTCTTTGTCTCTTGCAACCTTGGTTCGGACTATACATAGAGGTTTTGAAGATAAATATTCTTGAATCACTTTGGGGCATGTGTTAACAATGTTTCTCATTTAATTTGAGACTGTAACTCCAATTCTAGTGGTATTTTGGATTGAATCTCTTGTTGTAGGTTTGTGTGCCCTGATTAAAGGGTTTTGAAGGTCTCAATTATGTAAATTAGCCCATTCCACTCATTTTGATTACTTAAATTGGTGGAATGGGTCTCCATCATCAATAAATAGGCGAGGGAATGTTTTTTGTGTGTAGGGGAGGTCTAAAAGGGTGTTGGGCATGAAGCCCTAGAGTGAGATTTTTAGTTTTCCATGAGATTTTGAGTGGTTTTGATATGCTAAAGTGCGTTTTGTGTTGGGACAGCATGGTTTCTTGTTGAATTGAGTTTTTTCAGAACATTTTAGACCTATTTTAATTATTCATAAGATTGTGTGAGGGTTGGATGAGTGTTTTTCAATAAACCCCTAGTTTCTTGGGTAAAAAGGAGGGTTTTGTGATTTGGCACTTTGGTGAGTGATTTTCTGAAAAAAAAATGGTGGAATCCTTTGTTTGATAACATATAGAATACTAACCTATTGAATTTGGTGTTTTGGAAAAGGATTTGAGATAAGGTTCTTTGTAAAGAGACCTAATTTGAGGCCTAGTTGGTGTAGAAATCCAGTTTTGATGAAGTTGTAACAAAGAAGCCTATTGTAGCTTGTTGATATGTTATTATGTGCCCTATTGGGACTTTGAGAAGAGTTAGGTCTTGGTTTGATAAGATATTATCTAAAATATATACTTGGTGGAGTGATTTATTTATGCTACAAGGATGATTATTGAATTGGTGAAAGTGAATAATTTTATGAATTGTTAATTGTGAATTGTTGTTGTTGGTTGATTTTTTGTTGAGTTATGTTATAGGACCTCCCTAATTGCATAAATACATAAGGTAAGTTAATTTTTTAAATAAATAAAATCCTCAAAGAGATGTGGTTTTGGTCCACTAGGGGGGTTTGAGAGTCTAAGAAGGTTCATTATGACTACTCCATGATCTAGGCTCTATAGTTCAATGGAGTAGGTTATTTTTAGGCTATGTAAGGTGTGTGCATGTTTTTTTGTGTAGGGGAAAACAAGAATCCATAATTTGGTTGTTATCCTCTCAAGAAATACAAAAAATTTCCAATGAAAATGGATGGTTACAAGTTGGTGATTGAGGAAAGAGAATTCAATGAGACTATAGGTTTGTTCCTAAAGCATGGGTAAACATTTCTAAATGTGTTTCAAGCAGTCGCAGAGCATGTAAAAGTTTGGAGTATTCTTTTCTAATAAACCCTCATTTAGAAAGCTTGTTTGGGAGCATAAAGTAAGGGTTTTTTTGAACAACATTTATTTGAGCCTTTCCATTCCTAAATGTGCATTGACAGCCTAAGGTTATAATGACAAACAAAAAATGAACATGGAATATGAAAAATAACAAAAATGAAAGAAAGCCATAATAGAATGAAATAAAATGCATAAGTACTTCACATACCTAAAAAACCAGAGCTTCTAATGGAGGAGTTCAACCCAATTATGTAGCCTTTGTTTCTTCTTTCTTCAAACTTCTCAATAATTTGACTTTTTCAAAAGCCTGTTCCCCTCCAAACATCAATTGTATATCACCTTTGAATGCAATTTTGACTTGAATTAATATTATATGCCTTTCAATGTGAAAAATCTACTATTTCATGAAAAGGTGGTGGAATGTGAAAAACATGCATGCACACTTCACAACATCATCACAAAGTGTCTTTTTGTCATAGCATGCATAGAACCAAGAGAATATGCAGAATGTGGGCCTTGAGATCATGAGTATATTGATTTTTTACACCATTTTTAGTGCAAGACAAAATGCGCTTGCGTTATAATGTGTGCATGTTATTTCTTGCTAAAACGGCCATGTCTATACTTCTTTAAAACATGCTTGTGTTATATGAACTATGGTTTTTATAATAGATTTATTTTCTCTCTTTGTATATACCCTCTACCTTAATTCAAAATCTCTCCCCTGTACCCTTATAGTAGAGGAGATAGAGGTGAGTGTGTGTGTGAGAGAGAGAGAGAGAGAGGTAGAGGGAGGGAGAGGAGAGATAATGGTAGAGAGGGAGGGAGGGTTAAGGGTTTTAGGGTTTTAGGGTTTAAGGGTAGAGGGTGTAGGGTTGAGAGAGAGAGAGTGGGAGAAAGAGAGAGTGGGAGAGAGGGGGAGAGAGAGAGAGTGGGAGAGATGGATATAGAGAGGGAGGGAGAGAGGGGGAGATTGGGAGAAAGAGAGAGTGGGAGAGAGTGGGAGAGAGGGAGAGCAGGAGGGAGAGGGAGGGTGGGAGAGAGCAAGAGAGGGGGAAAGAGAGGGAGAGAGAGGGAGAGAGGGAGGGAGAGGGAGAGTGGGAGAAAGAGATAGTGGGGGTGATTGAAAAATGAGAGAGATACCTAAGAGAAGGAGAGGGGTGATCCCACAATACTAGTTTATAATTTTTGAGCAAACTAGACGCTGAACTGATTTTTTTTAACTAAATCTTCACTTTTGGGATCCTATAGCAGCTAAACCGTGATGAATTTGAAGATGATGAAAACTAGTGATTTATTATGTTTTATCTATAGATTCTAAATATATTTTTTTCAAAAATTTTGGAATCAGATTGCACTTCTTTTTCCATATCCTTTGAAAACTAGCTTTTAAAAAAAAAAAACATTTTTAAGCAGTGACGCTCACGGTATACAACATAAATTTTTTTGTATGAAGGATAAAATTCTATTTTTTTAAAATTCAGATTTGTAACTAATTTATCTAGCACTTTATTTGGTTTCATAGTTTTTTATTGAATATTTTTTCCTTAATCAAGTTTTGAAGTCAAACCAATTACAATTGAAACATAGGTGAATTGTATACAACATAAATTTTTATGTATGTATCGAAATTCATAAAAAAAATTTAATGTATCAAGGACATCAATACTCAGCCTGAACATATTTAAAAATAAAAATAAAAATTGATAATATGCTATTTTTCTACATGTGCAGAACATAGAGCTTGATTTTCAATTAAAAACCTATGTTTAATAAAACTAAAAAAACACATACATAATAAAACCAAACCATATTAAAATTATATTCATTGGATAACTCATTCTGAGGAATACCATGATCATTTCAAATAAATTTTAAATAAATTCATTTGATCCCCAAAAAGGTAAATCGAAAGTGATTTTTTATCAGCATTTTGATAGGTGTAAAGGAGACTCCGTTGTAAGTATGGTTTAAAACTAGCGGGGTTCTATCCAAGGGGGTTTGATCTAACCATCTTCAATTGAAATACATAAAATGGAACTTTTTAAGGGTCAAATCATTATATTTTCTAAAAATGTGTGATTTCAGCAAAAATTAGAATCTCCTAGAAATTGTAAACCAACTTTGTGGGATTACCCAGAGGGGGTAGGAGGGATAGATTTGAGAGAGAGAGGGAGTGGGAGAGAGAGATAGAGGGTAGAGGGTTAAGAGTTAAGGGTTTAAGGGTTAAACGTTTAAATGGTTAAGGTTTAAGGATAGAGGGGAGAGAGATAGAAGTGAGAGACAGAGAGACCTGAGAGAGAGAGGGGGTAGAAGGGAGAGTCTCAACCCTTAAACCCTCTACCCTCTACCCTATAAACCCTTAAACACTCAACCCTAAACCATAAACCCTAAACCCTTAAACCCTAATCCCTCAACCCCTATACCCTCTTAATCTCTCAACCTTAAACCCTTAACCCTTAAACCCTAATCCCTCAACACTTATACCCTTTTAATCTGCCAACCCTCAAACCTCAACACTCAACCCTTAAACCCCAATCCCTCAACCCCTATTCCCTCTTAATACCTCAACCCTCAACCCTTAAACAATAATCCCCCAACCCCTATACCCTCTTAATCCCTCAACCCTGAAACCCTATTTCTTCAACCCCTATACCCTCTACCCTATACATTGGAACCTCAACCCTAATCCCCTAACCCTATACCCTCAATCCTCTACCCTCAATCCTGAAATCCTCTACCCTATAAACCCTTCAACACTCAACCCTAAACTCTCAAACCTTAAACCCTAAATCCTTAAACCCTCCATCCTCTACCCTCTACCCTCTACCCTCTACCCTCTACCCTAATCCCTCAACCCCTATACCCTCTTAATCCCTCAACCCTCAACCCTTAAACCCTAATCCCTCAACCCCTATACCCTCATAATCCCTCAACCCTCAACCCTTAAACCCTAATCCATCAACCCCTATACCCTCTTAATCCCAAAACCCTCAACCCTTAAACCTTAATCCCTCAACCCCTATACCCTCTTAATCCTTCAACCCTTAAACCCTATTCCCTCAACCCCTATACCCTCTACCCTATACATTTGACCCTCAACTTTAATCCCCTAATCCTATACCCTCAATCCTCTACCCTCAACCTTAAACCCTCTACCCTCTACCCTATAAACCCTTAAACACTCAACCCTAAACCCTAAACCCTCAACCATTAAACCCTATACGCTTAAACCCTCTACCCTCAACCCTAATCCCCCAACCCTTAAACCCTTAAACCCACTTAGGAAACTCTCTACCCTAATCCGTCAACCCTCTTGACCCTTAATCCCCCAACCCTTGAACCCTACTCCCTCAACCCCTCTACCCTCTACCTTATACATTGGACCCTCAACCCTAATCCCCTAACCCCATACCCTCAATCCTCTACCATCAACCTTAAGACCTCAAACCTCAAACCCTCTACCCTATAAACCCTTAAACACTCAACCCTAAACCCTCAACCCTTAAACCCTAAACCCTTAAACCCTCTACCGTCTACCCTCAATCCTCTACCCTCTACCCTCAACCCTAATCCCCCAACCCTTAAAACCACTTAGTAAAATCTCTACCCTAATCCCTCAACCCTCTTGACCCTTAATCCCTAAACCCTTAAACACTAATCCCTCAACCCTTATACCCTCTACCCTATACATTAGACCCTCAAATCTGATCCTCCAACCCTATACCCTCAATCCTCTACCCTAAACCCTAAACCCTCAACCCTCTACCATCTGCCTTATAAACCCTTAAACACTAAACCCTAAACCCTAAACCCTAACCCCTTAAACCCTCTACCCTCTACCCTTAATCGTTTGCCTTCCACCGTCAACCCTAATCCATCAACCCTTAAACCCACTTAGTAAACTCTCTACCCTAATCCCTCAACCCCTATACCCTCTACCATATACATTGAACCATCAACCCTAATCCCCCCAACCCTATACCCTCAATCGTCCACCCTCAACTCTCAACCCTCTACCCTATACATTAAACACCCAATCCTCAATTTTCAACCTTCAACCCTTAATCCCTCAACCCTCATCCCTCAAACCATAAACCCTCAACCCCGATACCCTCTACCCTATAAATTGGACTCTTAACCCAAATTCTTCAACCATATGTACCCACAACCCTAATCCCTCAAACCTATACCCTCAACCTAATACCCTAATCCCTCAACCCTATAGGTTGTCAACCTTATACCCTCTATTATCAACCCTCTACCCTATAGGTTTTCAACCCTATACCCTCTATTATCAACCCTCTACCCTATAGGTTGTCAACCCTATACCCTCTATTATCAACCCTCTACCCTATAAATTGGATCCTCAACCCTCGTATATCTATGCACATCCCTCCTATTTTCTCCTTCTCTCTATCCATCCATCTCTCCCTCTCTAACCTATTCCATCAACCCCAAACCATAAACCCATAAAGCTTTAAACACTCAACCCTAAACCCTCAACCCTCAACCCTTAAACCCTAAACACTTAAACCCTCTACCCTCTACCCTCAAACCTCAACCCTCAACCTAGTACCATCTACCCTAAAACATAATCCCTCAACCCTTACACCCTTAAATCAAAGAAAAATCTCTACCCTGATCCCTAAACCCTCAACCCATAATCCCTCAAGTCTTAAACCCTTAACCCTCTACCCTCAACCCTCAACCCCTATAACCTCTACCCTATACATTGGACCCTCAACCCTAATCCATTGACCCTATACCTTATACCCTCAATCCTCTACCATCAAACTTAAACCCTCAACACTCAACCCTTAAACCCTCTACCCTCTACCCTATACATTAAACCCTCAACCCTCAATTTTTAACCCTCAACCCTTAATCCCTCAACCCTCAATCCTTAAACCCTAATCCCTCTATCCTCAACCCTAAACCATTAACCCTAAACCCTTCAACACTAAACCCTTAAACCTTCTATCCTATACCCTCGACCCAATACCCTCTACCATTGGGCCTAATCCCCCAACCCTCAAACCTTAAACCCTAATAACCTAGAAACAATCAACCCTATAGTTCCTTCACCCTAATCCCTCAACCCTATACCCTCAACCCCTATCACTTTCTCTTTATCTATACATCTCACCTCTCCCTCCCTCCCTCTCTCCTACCCTCTCTAATTTTCTATATCTATCGTCTCCCTCTTTCTACATACCTCTCATTCAATCAATCCCTACCACCCTCTCTCACTCCCTCTATCCATCTCTCTCTATGTCCCTCCCACTCTCTCCCACTCCTTGTCTCCCCCTCTCTCTCATGTCTCTCCCTCCCACCCCTTCTCTCTCTCAGGTCTCTCCCTCTAGAAACCTACCTAGGTAACTCTCTCTCTCTCTCCCCTCTCTCTATCTATCCCACCACCCTACCTAGATAACTCCCTCTCCTCCACCCCCTCTTTCTCTACCTCTATTAGGTCACTCCCTCCCACACCCTCTCCCTCTCTCAGGTCTCTCACTCACACTCCCTCTCTCTCGCACTCCCTCTCTCTTGCACTCCCTCTCTCACACTCCCTCTCTTGCACTATCTCTCAAGTCTCTCCCTCTCACCCCCACTCACACTCTCAAGTTTCTCCCTTTGGCACCCTACCTACATAACTCTCTTTTTCTCTATGTCTCTCTTTCTCTCTCCCTCCCTCTATCCCTCCCAAAATACCTAGCTAATTCCCTCTCACTCCAACCCCTTCTCTCCCACTCCCTCTCTCTTAAATGCTCACTTCCACCCCCTCTCCCTCTCTCCAAACTCTCTCTCTCTCTAAATTATCCCTCCCTCTCTCGAAATTCTCCCTGCCCCTAAAGACGTACGTAAATACATACATACAAGCATAATACATATGTGCATACAATCCTACATCCATACAAGCATACATAAATACATGTGTATATACAATCTTAGATACATATAGGCATACATACAATATGCGTGCATTGATACATACAGGCATACATACATACATACAAGCATGCATACATACATACATACATGACATACACGCATACATGTACATACAAACATACAAATATAACAGCATACATTCAATAGAGTGGAATTTAACATAAAGGAGGACATAACATGAGCATGTTATAATGCACTCACTTTATGTCTTGGTTGACATGTTTCCTGCAAAAGAAAAAAACCATGTCAAAACTGAGATATAACATGAGTGTGTTATAACACGACCGCATTATATCTTGATTTAGGAATCTCCAAGCCTTAGGATTGGTATTTCCCTTGGAATAGCAACCCACAGGCTTGGAGGGCATTCCCAACTACCAGAGACATGTTTTTGCAAATTCTAAAATATTTCACATAAGTGAGTTCGTGCCCACCGCAAGGATTGTGTGTGGTTCAATATCAAACAAATCAAACATCTAGGTAATGTTAAATTCTCTCTTAGCTATCCAACAATGTAATTTTTTTCTTTCTAACAATGCTAAGCCTTTCATCCATAATTTATTTTGTTTGTATGTCTCTTTTTTGGAAAAAAGCAGTGTTTGGTGTTTTTTTATTATAAATTAACCGCTCATCGCAATTTTCAATAAATTCCATTTTTAGAAGCTAGACTCCATTCTACAAATCTTTTTTTTTTTTAAATCAATTATTTTCCAAAATTTGTAGGGGTAGCATGGCCAAAATTTTCTTTTTTCAAGAAGTGTCCACTTCGAAAATTAGTAAAAAATCAAATATTCATTAAAAAATTATCAAAAAAATCATGCATCAACTAAATACTATTAGCTAACTTCTGACCATAGCGATTTTAAAAATACTAAAAAAAATTACACCATGCTAGGGTCGTACAAGAGTTGCTATGTTATGTTTTTCTACCAAAAACAACACCAATATATGTACATCCCCCATTTGAACCCCTTAATCTCAACCATTTTAAAAATAAATTAGTAGTTTAGAAAGTAGACTCAGAGTAGTTCGATCCTGGTTTTTGTTCCATCTCAAAATTTTGAGTGTAACTATCCTCAATTTCACGTCCAAGGTCAGTATTTCCTTATTTCAGAAAAAAAAAGGTGTCCACTTAAGTCCTCGTTTTGCGAACCATCTTTGTGCACTTACCCCATGTATCTTTGTAGTTGGATTTGTTAGTTCAGCTGAACAAGACTATATGTTGAGACGTTTAAGGGTGCATGCATAACCTACTAGGTGTCCAAACTAAAACCCCTTTCTATAAAAGCTCACACCATTTTATTCCTAGCTTTGAAGCAATCTAGTGAAGTATAAAATAGTTTCCTTTGATTTGATCATATCTTGGGGCATGCGTGGAGAATAACCAAGCTATATTTTATTTTTTAGTATTTTGATGCTTTATTTTAGATTAGATGTTTAAATTTTTGAAAATGTTCCAAAAAATAGATGAATGGATGGAAATTTATTGAAAATCTTTCATTTTCTATGAATTTGTTGAATGCTTAAAGCTAAATCTACATAAGTGATAGAAAAATTATTTGATGTTCATTAAATATTATTGCAAATCTTTCGATTTCGTGAGATTATTTTATGATTAAACTAGAAATATTATGCTTAATGCTCATGATTCTTAATGAAAGTGGAAATAATAATGAAATAGGAGATAACCATAGACCCCTTGAGATTAAAAACATTATCACATCATACCCTGAAGTGAACTTAGTATGGTCAAGAATTTACTACCAGAGACTTGGAATTGAGATAACTCAACCTTTTCCAATCACATAGACACACCCTAAGGTTTTCTTGGTTAAGTCTTTCAAGAAGATAGGTTCTTCATGGATTGCCTATGAGGACTTTATCTACACTATTGTTGTGA